>PVJL010002141.1:104055-127493 GCA_004026885.1 Lyroderma lyra | reverse complement strand
GCACACAGGCACTGGGTCCTGTAGAGCTCTGTTCAGAACAGTAAGTAGACCTCAGAATTCCATCGTCAAGTGGATATGGTCTGTAGGTAGGATGACCGTGTAAGTTACCATCCAAACCAGGATACTCTAGAGAATAAAAGGCGTCATTACTAATTATGCTTGGGCAATGGGTATAAACCGGTCTGACTTGGACAAGCCCTGCTGTATGGTGCCCACGCTTAGAGACCAGTCCTCATCCACTGCAGCAAGGTCGACGTTGTCTAGAAGCCGTGCTCTGAAATTACAGGGTTAGTCACTTGCTCCCGATTTCCTACTCTCCCCGCTCCTTCACCCACAGATAACTCAGAGGAGGCCACCAGGAGAGCCTGCACCAACTCTAGAGCACAGGATCACAGCCCCGTTGCTCACTTAACTGCAGCCTATGTTTTTTGGATTGCCATCTCATGAGAGCACAGATCCTTGATGTACTTCAGGTCTTACTAACGTGTTTTCAGAATGAAAGTCTTAAAAATATGCAGGAAAGAAAGGAAGGCCTTAAACATTTATTTAGCACATGCACTTTTCCCATTAGAGACCTTCCTACATCATTTCTCATGGATGACATGACCTAATTATACGTTCCCAGATGGCGGCCAGGCAGAAGGGGTGTGGTTGCATTATAAACTCTTTCAGAATAAACATGTTTTGTGATTTGGCCCCTATAGTGGATGATGCATAGAGCAGGGTACCTGCAGGAGATATCCCCATAGGTGTCAAACCTTCTTTCACAGTGACCGTGGCATGAATTAGTAAAGAAATCTTTTCACTGGTCATTTGATTTTTTAACATAGAATCAGCTGTTTGACTGAATCTGCGTAGTGAGAATTAATGGAGCTTTATTTCCTGCTCTCCTCTGGGCCTAAGTCACGCTCTACGACAGGACCCTTCAGGAGCCTTAGTAATTCCTTAAGTTTACTGAGAAATGGGCCATTTTGCATTATAATGTTTAATGTTTGTGTTCAGCCAAATAACTGAGGACTGGCACTTTGAGAAGTTTCAGTATTTCTTTTCAAACTCTACTAATATTCCTTTTTTTTTAAATTTCAGGAGTACAAAACAACATAGTGATTAGATATTTATATACCTCGCAAAGTGATAACCCTTATAAAGTCTTATTACCCATCTGTACCTGTACATAGTTATTACAATATTATTGACTATATTCCCTATGCTGCCCTTCATATCCTTGTGACTTTTTAAAAATAGTTGACATTCAATATTATTTTGTACTACTTGTAGGTGTACAGCATAGTGGTTAGACATTTATATAGTTATGAAGTGATTCCCCTCCCTCCATAAATATAGTACCCATTTGACACTATACCTAGTTTTTACAATATTACTGACTATATTTCTCCTTCTGTATTTCACGTTCCCATTGCTCTTTTGTAACTACCAATATGTACTTCTTAATCCTTTTACCTTTCTCACCCAGTCCCCCAACCCCCTCCCATCTAGTAACTGTCAGTTTTGTTCTCTGTATCTATGGCTCTGTTTCTGTTTTATTCATTTATTTTGTTCTTTAGATTCCACATATAAGTGAGATCATAGGGTATTTTTCTTATTCTGTCTGAATTATTTCACTTAACATAATACTCTTTAGGTCCATCCATGTTGTCTAAGTGGTAAAATCTCATTCTTTTTTACGACAGAGTAATGTTCCATTGCATGTATGTATCACATTTTCTTTATCCACTCATCTATTGATGGGCATTTCAGTTGCTACCATATCTTGGCTATTGTAAATATTAATAGTGCTGTGGTAAACATAGGGGTGCATATATCTTTTCAAATTAGTATTTTGAATTTCTTTGTATAAATACCCACAGTGGATTTGCTGGGTCATATGGTAGTTCTATTTTTAATTTTTTGAGTAACCTCCATACTGTTGTCCATAGTGGCTGCACCAATTTGTAATACCGCTGACAGGCATGAGGGTTCCCTCTTCTCTGCATCTTCACCAACACTTGTTTGTTGATTTATTGATGGCCATTTGACAGGTGTGAGGTGATACCTCATTGTAATTGTTATTTGCATTTCTCTAGTGATTAGTGACATTGAGCATCTTTTCATATGTGTATTGGCTATCTGTATGTCCTCTTTGGACTACTCATTTGTGAATTGGATAGTTTGTTTTTTTAATGTTGAGTTGTATGAGTGGTGTTATTATAGATTTTTGGATATTAACACCCTATCACATGTATCATTGGTGAATATTTTCTCCCATGTCTTTTTGTTTTGTTGATGGTTTCCTTTGCTATGCAAAAACTTTTTAGTTTGATGCAGTCCCATTTGTTTATTTTTTTCTTTTGTTTCCCTTGTCCAAGGAGTTGTATCAGTAAAAATGTTACTAAGGGTAATGTCTGAGAGTTTACTGCCTATGTTTTCTTCTAGGAGTTTTATGATTTTTGGGCCTTACATTTAAATCTTTATTTCATTTTGAGTTTATTCTTGTATATGGAGTAAGAAGTTTTATTTTTTTGCTTGTATCTATCCAGTTTTCCCAGCACTGTTTATACAAACTGTACTAATATTCTTACTTTCTGTTTTACAAGCCAGGAAATGTGAAGAATTCACCCGGAAATAAGTAGAATACTCCATACTCTGCCTATTTTAATCAGGTAAAGAACAGGAAAACTCTGTGGTTATTTTTAACATTGTTAGCACCAGCTGAAATGACTTGTCTTTAATTAATTTCATTCTAAATCAATTATAAAAATAATTATGGCAGTTTCAACTGTATATGGAAACATAAGGGTCAGGATAATATTTCATTTCCATCTTTAATTTCTGGGCTTAAGTGTCATGACTTGTACGAGGGCTGTCCGGAAAGTATCCAGTCATGTAATATGAAAAATAGACGCGTTTATGGCTGGATATTTTTCTGGACAGCCCTCATATAATTGTGTTTATTCCTGAGATGTACCTGGGTTTTTCAGACAAGCTTGAACTTGACAATTTTGATTTGTCTACAAAACTATTTCAAACAATTGAAAAATGCCTTTATTTCTTAGGTTTGTTTTTTTCAAACAACACTTCACTATAGTAAGCACATTTGTATTCATCTAATAATTATTTAGTAAACATTTGTTGAATGTATGACTGTTGTAGAAAAGCTCAAGATTATATGGAGACATTATCTTAAGTGACATAGGGAATTCATAGGTATAGTGTAATTATTCTTTCATTAAAGACTGAGTAACCTGAGGCTGGAGGAATTTAGGATGTTATCAGAGGAAGTCAGAAAATCAGTTTGATTTTTTCTGGTCTTATACTCAGTTCACCATTTTGCATTCATTTAATATTTGCTCATCAAATACCTGCTAGTACAAAACACTAGTTATATTATTTTGTGTATGTGTTAAAAATTGTATAGTAGCACTTGTAATTTCCTGGTAATTAGATTATATTGAATTTGGAAACATTATAAAAATTCAACTATAGGAAAATGGCATGATCATGGTATATCCATAAAGAGGAATGTTATTATATTTCAATAATATTTAATTGCCTGGGAACATGTACACAATTATTGTTAAAAAGAAGGTTGATATGATGCATTTTTAGAGAGGATGAAGACCAGGAAATACAACAAAATATTTAAGTAGTACCTGCCTTATCCACAGCTCTCCTTTCTGTGATTTCACTTACTCACGGTCAACTGTGGTTCAGAAATACTAAATGGAAAATTCCAGAAACAAAGAATTTACAGGTTTTATATTTCACACTGTTCTGAGTAGTGTGATGAAATCTTGCACCATCCTGTTGTGTCCCGCCCAGGACATGAATCATCTTCGTCCAGCATATCCAGACTGTACCTGTAGTACAATAAAATGTTTTGAGAGACCATGTTCACATAACTTTTATTACAGTATATTGTTATAATTGTTCTATTTCATTATTCATTATTGTTCATTTCTTACTAGGCCTACTTTATAAATTCACCTTTATCATAGGTATGCATGTCTAGGAAAAGACATAGTATATGTAGGGTTTGGTACTATCCAAGGTTTTAGGCACCCACTGGGGGTCTTGGATCGTATCCCCTGCAGGTAAGAGGGACTTTGGCATATATCTTGTATAGTAGGATTATGGATGATTCTTATATTTTTTTTCTTTTATAACTTCTTGTATTTTTTAATTTTCCACAATGAATATGAATTTTCTTTTATAGTAAAAGTATTTTACATCAGTGTTACATTTATTGTGAATCATGGCTGTTACTTAAACTTCATGAAAGTCCTAGGTGTGAAGTTTTTCTTTCTCAAGTTGTCTTCATGTTTTTGGAAACCCAGTGAGTCATATAATTTTAGAAGTTGAAAGGAGTCATTTGGCCTAATTCCCAGGCTCAAACACAAATCTCCTCTAGCCCTGTGTGTTTCCACTTTTCGCCTCTACTGATAGAAAACTCATCCCATAGAGCAGCCATCTCTGGACAGTTCTGATTTTTAGGAGGCTGTTTCTTACACTAAGCAAAAATGTCTCCTTGTAACTCCTATGCCATGGTCCCGATTCTGCATTAGGGGTCCCAGAAAACAAATCCAGACCTCTTTCATATTAAAGCCCTTCTTATTATACAACAAGTTGACAATGCACTGTAGAATTGTATGTCTGAAACCTATGTAATCCGTGCTAACAGGTGTCACCCCAATAAGTCTAACAATAAAAATAAATTTTAAAAAAAGCCCTTCATGTAGTGGACCCCAAGTCAGTAATTCTCAAATTTTGTTATGCAAACAAATTACCCGGAGAGCTTGTTAAAAGGCAGAGGCCTAGGTCCCACTGCAGAATCCGCATCTCTGGGTAGTGGGGCCAGTTGCACATCTGATGTGCTGTTAGCAGAAAGACTAGAGAGTGAACAGCAAAGAAGCCACACATGAACTCCAGGGATTGTACATTGAGTATGGTTATATTTCTCTACTATACAATGAGACATGGAATAAAGGGAAGCTATGTAAATATCCATTTCATTTTTTAAATATATTCTGGGCTAGAGTTCAACTTACGGTGTATACAACTTTGATTTCTTTCATTCTTGATTTTTTAGATCTTTATTGGAGATGTGTCTTTAATTGTACACATGATGCATGTTTGTTGTAAAGAGAATTTTTTACATAGATATTATTAAAGCTTGACATGTCTTCTGTTCCTTTCAAAGCAGTAATTTAGTATATCATTCCAGACTTTTTTCTCTATGTATGCATCCATACATGCTTTTGTTTTTTTGTTAGAATGAGGTCATATTTCTTGTATTGTTTTGCAAATACACCAAAAGCTCCATGAGGTCACATATTGCAATTTTATCATCACACCTAAAGAAATTAGCACTAATTCCTTAATATCATCGGATAGTATGCAGATTTCCCTGGTCGTCTCATTAACTTTTCACAGTTGATTTGTTTGAATCAGGACCTAAACAAAACCTGCCCATTGCATTTGGAAAGTTCCTTCTCCCTCATTTTTCCCATGCCATTTATTTGTTGAAAATCTGGGCTCATTTGTCCTTTAGAATTTCCCATGTTGTGGCTGTGGCTGAGTGCATCCACTTAGTGTCATTCTGTTTATCTCTTGTTCCTCTCTTCCTGCATTTCCCATAAACTGATAGTTGGATCTGAAGGCTTAATCAGATTTAGGTTCAAGTTTTTGGTAAGACTACTTCATAGACAGTGCTGTGTTTAGCAATGTTGAACGAATAAATTAATTTGCTTTTTTTTTTACTTAATGTATTGTGTACACCTTTCCCTGTTGATTCTTAGATCTATCTCATTCCCCCTTTAGCTACATAATAACTTCCTAGTATGGACTACCATGATCTATTGAATCGTAATCAATGTAGATTGTTTCCAATGTAGATTGTAACTGCTTTTAACAATGCAGTAAATCTGTTGAATTCTTAGAGAAATCCAAAACAGATTAATAAACTGAGACAGAAAAGAGTAAGCTAGTGCTTTACTTATTTAAGAATTTTTGTTTTTTTCTTGAAAGATGAAGTGAATAGTCACTGGCCCCTAAAATATTTATAAGCCTCTAATTTAAGTAGATTCATTACATATTAGGGAAAAATTTATCTGGAAAAGAGCTGGTTTGTCTTTAAATTGCTGTGTGTCTATTCCAGAAAAGAATGATGTGGTGATGTGAGGAAAGGTATATGTCAGGGTGACAATGATATAATCACGTTCTCCTCCAACAGTTGGATAGAAATGTGGTTAGTTGGTTTTCAGAAGGAGTGAGATATATTTGCTCTGCCATTTAGACATTTGTATGTTATTTATTCATCTGTCTATCTGTTTAATTATGCTCAGATACACAGCCAGCTTAGAATCTGAATGTGGTATTGATGAAACAGAAAACCTTCCCGTTTTTAGTTTACCAATCTATAAAATGGAAATAATTGCGCTTTTCTCTGGCTTCTTATAAACTTCATGGTCATATAATGGTAATGTAAATATTTAATATAATTTCTCTATTTAAACCTAAAGAATTTTCAAAGTGTAAAAATTTAGAGTCATTTTTATTTTTTTCTGGAAGTTTGCTTATCTTTTTCTTTTTCTCTTAGTTATAGGTAAACATTGGAAACTCCATACAGTAAGCCAGTATTTCTACAGAAAATGGCAGAGAAGTCAGTATTGAATGTAATAAACTGGATTTCTTCTTCAGGAAAAAAACTATACTAAGCCTCTTTGTTATCTTGGGTGATGCCATACTACAAGGGGACTAATCAGAAATCCTTTCACCTAGAGATAATGTACCAGCCTTAGAACTCCTTGTTCTCATGTTACTATTTATGTAAACAATTAAAATTCCAAGTTAAAAAAAGTTGTCCCCTTTTTTCTGATATTATGGAATGACAGTTTAAATGTATCTGGTGCCAGTGTGGGAGGTATGTATGTGTATGTGTGATGTGTGTCTCTGAGTATATATGTATGTGTGGGGTTATGTGTAGTGTGTATGTAGTGTGTGTGTGTGTGTGTGTAAACCATTAACTCTTTTTAGGGCAGTATCAGCTGGCAATCTGCGGAGCCTTTACCCCCCAACAGAGTTGAGTCAATAAGAGTGTCTCCAGAACTGAGAGACGATGATTTGGTAGCCAGCACAAGGAAGAAAACCTGTAATAGCTGCCTGACACTGATTAGAAGACATTCAGAAGAAAGTAGTGACTGGGACCCCTTGGGTGCTGTTACCTCCCAGCTGGTACAGAGCATCCGGTTCTTGAATGCCAGGGGGAGAGGCATAATGCAGTAGGCTCTGTCCTCTGCCAGTGGGGGAATCCTGTGTGGTCGTGTGTGTTGGTTCTCTGTACGTAGGCCTTGTATTCGCCTTTGTGACCCCTGAATGCACAGCTCGCTGAACTCTGTAGCCCTGGGACAGCAGGAGCCTCTTTTGACTTGTCAGCCAGCCAGGAAAGATGGTGGGGAAACAGTATGTGAACGAGAATTGAGAATTCCCAAATTTCAGCCGGATTTGGAAATCAAAAGTCGTCTTTGTGTTAACATAGCATCAATTTAATTCCTAATTGTTGACCTTTCAGAATTGATAGCACTTGGTAAGATAGCAATACACAAATGGAACATACACATATTAATGTTAAATATTATACATTTGATAGGTTTAAAATGGCAGGAAGGGTATCATCATTGTTGCTGCATTAATGAGCTGAAGCAAATTTGTTTCTATAATAATCCCACTAGTGACCCAGAAGTCTTACTTCCTTTTATGCTGTAATACTTTTGTGTTACTTTAACAATCATTTACATATATTAAAGCTGTGCCTAAATTATAATATCATTATAAATATACTTTTGTTATTTCAGGCCTTTCCCATTGGCTTGACGTCCTACCTCACCTCAAGACAGTAGAGGTTCCACAAGTTTCCTCATTCTTGAAATTGCTTGACCTGGAGAAGATGAAGAAATGGCTACACCACAGCATGCTCTGAGGATCATTAATCAAAAGGTATTTGAAAATATAAACAAATAAAGGTATTTGAGTGCCTCCTAATTGTAAGGGTTTACTTTTCCTTTTTAACCTTTTATTCAGTATTGAAACATTGCCTTCAAGCATCTTAACTCCTCCAGGGCGGATGTTGGGGTGGGGGCGGGTCACAGAGTCAGCTCCTCGTGGTACCTGGCCCATATTTAGGACAGTAGGGGACTTCCCGCCAGGGTAACTCAGTTGCCCTTTATACTATGGTCTTTCCCTTTTGTGGTTGTTTGTATCCAGTGCTGTCTTCTTTTTATATTTAACACATTTTGCATGCCTTCCATGAACCTCAAACTGTAGGGAATATAAAACTTACCTGTCATAATTTCTTGCATTTCTCTAGCTCTTTATACTTTCCAAGTTGCTATTTTCTGTCTTATCTTCCTTGGCTTATTCCCGATTTCAGTATCCTTTTACTGTTTTCCTCTGTCCCGAGGTAATACTCTCTACTTAACATTTACATTTTTTATTGTTTCTCATAACCATTTCTCCTTTTAATAAAACTGTGAATCTCAACTCAGTTTATATGTAAGTTAGTCAGCATAGTTCTCTTTGAATAAGTTTAGGGACTTTGGAGGGAATGTTCTCTACCATACAGTGATTGCGGTCTGGTCTGTGATAACGTGGTAGTTGGTTGGAGGCCTAAGAAAGATCACTTTGTCAAAAATCAAGATTTAAAAACAATTCTTCAGTGAGATAAGAAGGGACTAGGAGCACTAAAGAATGTCTTCATCAGTCTTATCACCTGTGCTACGCCTTGGGACAAAATCAAAGAGCAGTAGTAGATAGAAGAACTGAGGCCAGCTGAGGGACCACCCACCCGAGTAGTGCAAAAGCAGGTACCTGGGCCACTGGGTCAGCAGTTTTTGCCCTAAGTTCAGTGCTGGACCCAGCTCAGTAGTGACCTGTGTAATGCAAAGCACTTCCCTAATGGATCAATGACATTATATCCAAATGGCCTAAAGAAAATCAAAATTATGAAAAAGTGTGGCTTGCTTGTGGTTAACTATCAAATTGAAGACAGTTAAAATTAGTCCATGTAGTGAGTATTACTGATTTTCCTTAGTTTAAAGGTAAAAATCCAGAGTTCTCGAATTCAGCAAGAAAAGGGATATTCTGTTCTTCTCATTGTCCTGTTTTAATGAATGTACTTTGCACTCATCTTTTGGGGAAGGCTTGGTATTTAGAAAAAACATTGTTTTGTGACTAGCGGTATTCATGCTCATTATGTAGACTGAGTGATTTACCCTGAGTATAAAAGTTTTCACTTTTTAATTCAGTGCACTCTCTCAGTCTAATGCAAAAAACACTGTCAGAGGGACCAGCAATATATCATAGCTATGCTGAACTCTGATACAAGGCTTAATTTTAATTAAAGGTAAATATTTGGAATAATGGTTTCATTCACCGCTAGCTGAAAGGAACTTGCTTGAGGTTTTGGTTTTTACTCTATACATCTCCTGTTTGATGTTTTGTTTCCCTTCTGATAGGTTCAAATTTCAAGTCAGTAATTAGCCAGCACATTGTTCTATAGGTACAGGTAGGTCAAACTCCAGACATGACCAGAGTTCAAGCTTATTTATGCTTATGAAATGATACCAGGGAAATTTCTGGGTAGAGAAAAGGTTTGTGTTTATGGGGTTCACTATTCCACATCTTGTTCATTTAGCAGTGCTGAGTGAGCCACCTATATTTCACATGGAAGGGCCTTTATCTTCTTAGTCAACTCTAGGGTTTGGTTGTTGGACTTTAGTCATGGCTCTGGAAGGCAAAAGAATAGCTAAGGAGGTGCTGCTTCTTCCTGCCTACTTCCAGCCTGGGAGATAGTCTTCAGACTCAGTATTCATAGATTCCTGGCCTATAAACTCTCCTCTCAGCTACACATTGGAAGCCTCTCCCTTCAGCCTTGGCCTGTCTTGGGAGTGGACAGGACAGATGGGAGAAAAAGTAAAAGACAAAGATGGAGAGAAACACAGGCTTCAAAAGTGAAGTCACAGTGAGTCCTTCCAATGCTTAGATAAAACAATACTGAGGTTTTGTTAGTAACCCCGAATTTGAGTGTGGTTGGAGGAATGATTTTAAATGTTTTACTTAGTACAGGGAAACCATCAGCTTTTAAATATCAGCTGTCTAATTTATCTTCCACATTTCTTCAAATTATGAGGAAATGGGCTTCAGATAATGGTAGTATCAGAATACATACATTACTTTCTCCTGCACTCCCAGGAAGACAGGAGGAAGGGGGATTTTGAAGACAAGGTATGAGGGGGCGGGGGAGAGGGAACAATGGGACTCCTGTGGTTTTTTGCAGCAGACTTAATGAAACTTGGTCTCTTGAAACCCTGTGCCCTTATAACATTGACACAAATAAAAATAACAAAACATTTAAAAGCAAACTCTTAAGAAAAACAAGGAAAAGTCACATTTACTTTGTAAATTTTGCTTCCATGTATCAAATGGGACCCTTCCTCTAATGAATGCAAAATGATACATTTCTCCCCGTTTTTAAAAATTTTAGAAGGTTATGGTATGTCTTTGTATCTCTGGCATTTGGGGGTCATACCTCTAATCATTTTCTGAATTCTTCATAGGGGGCTGTGATCTTTTGGGGGGCATGTTCCCCAGAATTGGAAGTCTGGTTGTTTCCAGGAAGAAAAGCAGCGAGAAAAAGACCTGTTAGTGCCTTGTTAGCCTTGCGTAAGCCCTTCAGAACCGGGAGTGGCCGTGGTGCTCCCAGCACCTTCCCTGGTTCATTCACCCTGCTTGCTTCTGTCGGTGAGGGTGCAGGGCAAAATGCGTGTCTTTATGCACCTCACTTCTGTCCTGTCAAACAAACGCGACAGTGTTTTCCACTCTTCACTTTGTGTTACTGGGTCTTGTGCTCCCTTTAACCTAAAGATGCTTAACTTACTACTAATCAATTTGTGTGATTGCTGTTTTCCCCCAGGACACCTTCTGCTCTTGTTACTCATTTCTAGGCAGATGGGAGGTTTAGGAAAAGCTTGCACCCTTGCAAAACCTTTTTAGCTTCTTTGTACTCCTGTTGAATTCATCTTCATTCTTACATTTCTGGAGAACTGAATTTCCAGACTTGAAAACCTTTTCTCTCTGACTGCTGGATCACTTTCTAGTTTTCTTATGGCCTCATACATGTTCTGCCTTTGTTAATTCACACCTGATCTCTAGTAGACTTTAATCTCCTGAGGTCAGGGCAGTCATCTTTCTTCTTAATCTACCCACAGTGCTAATCTAATGCACTGATATGTACATTGCAAACTGTGTACTGAGTGAATTCTTTAAAGTTCAAAATTGTGTAGTTTGGTTTCAATCAAGCCTTTGAGGATACCCATAAGCATTGAATTTGTTTGATTGCCACCAACCTGAGAGCATGTGTCCCTGTGTTTCTAACTTTCAAATCTAAAAACAGAGGAGGTTCGTCAAGGGACTCTCTAAAGGACTTCAATTTCTGTGACTTTTCCCCCTTAGATTTATTAAGCACCCATTGCATGCATGGTCTAGGTATTCTGTAACTATGGGCAGGGAGGAAATACAGTTTACAATTCAAATGTGAAGACAAAGTACACAAAGCAATCAGGGCAGCAGCATCATAACGTACAGATTACTATCTGATAGTGACCCCAGTACTGGTCTTGTGCAAAGAAGCACCCAAGGATATTTATCTAAAACACGAATATAATGTACCTAGGTGATGATTTTATGTTTTTTTATGAACACTAACTTTTTTGGAGAACCAAGAGGAGTAATCAGAGGAAATAGGCCTGGTAAAACAGGGGATATTGGCTTTGGATGGATGATTTTGCTTTTATTGAGTTACGACCTTAACTCATGCTTTCTCTCTGTGATCACTGTTTTTGCCCTTGGAACACCTGTCCCCAGCAAGTCTAGGGGATTCCCTGGTGGAGTAGTGGCTAGTCTTCAGCGCTCTCACCACCGAGGCCTGGGTTCGATCGCCGCTCAGGGAACCAACCAAAAAAAAAAAAAATAGTACTTATTGCCCAGCAAGTCCAGCGAGATTCAGCCCAGGGTTGGGCTTTTGGGTCCTTCTTGATGTATTCCTCTAGCTCATTTTTTATTGTTATTTCATATACACTAGATTTAATGTCTTAGTACTTTATAGTATAAATAGGAATTTAAACACCTGGCTAAGAGTAGTACTGGTTGAGACCATGCAGGTCCTGCTTTAATGAATAGATATGTTTTAATTTAAAATTGATATCCATTTGCATAGTAAGATATGCCACTCTCCTTTAAAAATCTCTTAGTAGAGAGGCTTCCCCAACTGGCGGCTAGTCCCTGAGTCCCTTTACCGCCCCCTTTCCCTCTTCCCTCTCTTCCCTCGCTCTGGCCCTGTTGCTCTTCCTCCTTTCCTCCCCCCTCCACCCCAGGCCCACTCCCTAAAAAAAAAAATCTATATCTATATATCTATATATCTACATATAGATATATAGATATAGATATATAGATATATATAGATATATAGATATATAGATACAGATATCTTAGTATCTTAAACATGCCACCATATAATATTTGCTGATGTAATACACTTATTTTTTATGCATAGATAGGATAAGCTTCAACCCACTGAAATAATGATAAATTCAAAATATTACTAGATACTAACTTTGATTGTTTCCTTAAATAAACTTCAGATTAGAGCTTGAGTGAGTAGTGCCACAGCCTCTGTGCAGAAGAGAGTTAACATAGTAGGTCACATAGATTGTGCATACAGTGTAATTTACAGCAGACACCTGATTTCCTCCTGGGGATCAGGCATTTTGGTAGTGCTTAGGTATGGGCTGTCTGTGTGAGCAGCCCCCAGTAAGTATCTCGGGTGCTGAGTTTCTGATGGGCTTTCCTAGGCAGAAGCATTGCACACGTGTGGCTGCATTTTTTTCTCCTGGGGAAATGAACATGCTCAATGTGTCCCCTCCTAAGCTGGGAGGGAGAGCGCTCTGCCTGCAAAGCCTGTGCGTGGATTTCTCCAGATTCTGCTTGGGTCTTTCTCCTTTGCTGGTCTTGTCATGTACCCTTTGCTATAATAAGCCTAAGTCATGAGTACAACTATATGCTGAGTGCTATGAATCATTTTAGCAAATCACCAAATGTGTGGGTAATGTTGAGACCCCCTCCCGAACAACATGTTGAGATGATATTTGCTTTATTTATGTTATGCTATCTTCCTCTCCACTTTAAAGGAAAAACAGAAATACGAGGACTGTTATATTTACATTAAATATTTCCAGGTCACAAGACATTAAAAAACAGTTTTTATTTCTCTCCCTCAAGCAAAGCGAAAGCGGTTTTTGAAAGCCGCAGAAAACTCTAAGCTTCCTTGTTTAGACCAAATTAGTGATTGAATTTTTTCCCCCCTGATTCTCACAATGGAGTCTTTCTTCCTTTCCTCACGCTATGGAGGCAAGCTGTTTGGGCTGGTTCATAAGTAAATAGGTCATAAACTGCACTCCATTCAAAAGTGACGTACTTATGAAAGCATTTATTTGTCCTACAGAGAGACCACTGGCTCATTTCAAATATTGTTCTCAGCCTAGATCAGAATGCTAAAGAGCACACATTGCACATTTTGTTTTAAACACAATAGTCTGATTGTTTGGTTTTTTTTGGTGGTGCCATAAATATTTCCCTGGGAAAGCACTACCAGATAGGTAAGACTTTTAGAAGACTGTGTGGGATCATGGACCTAAATATAAGAGCTAAAACTAGAACCCTCAGAAGACAACATAGGAGTAAATCTTGGTAAAGGAGTAAATCATGACCTTGGATTGGGAATAGTTTCTTAGACACCGAAAGCAAAAGTGACAGAATGGAGAAGTTTTGGACTACCTCAGAATTTAAAAACTTCTGCACTATAAACAATGCTATCAAAAAAATTAAAAGACAACCCACTGAATATGGGAAATATTTACAACTCATATATCTGATAAGTGACTGTATCCAGCTATATCAAGAACTTTTATAGCTCAAGAATAAAATTGGCCTATTTAAGCCAGTTAACTGGGCAAAGGATTTAAACAAATGTTTTTTTCCAAAGAAGATATATAACTGGCCAGTAAACACATGAAAAAGATGCTCAACATCATTAGTCATTAGGGCATTGCAAATGGAAACCACAATGAGACACCACTTCACATCTACTAGGATGACTATAATAAAAAAGACAATAACAAGTTTTGAAGTAGTTGGGGAGAACACAGTCCAGCAGCTCTTCATATTTGTTAAGCATAGTGTTAGGATATGACCCGGAAATTCCACTCCTAGGTGTATACTCAAGAGAAAGGAAAACATGGTCTGCATAAAAACTTGTACACAAATTACATCGTTATTCATAACAGCCAAACAGAAGAAACAACTGAATGTCCATTAACAGATGAATGGATAAACAATGTGTTTTCATGCAGTGGACTAGTATTCAGCTAAAAGAAGGAATGAAGTACTAATACTTGCTAAATTGATGGTATTTGAAAACATGCTAAGTGAAAGAAATCAGTCATATATTGTGTTATAAGACCACATATTGTATGATTCCTTGAAATGTTCAGAATAGGCAAATCCACAGAGATAGAAAGTACATTAGTGGTTGCTTAGGACTCTGGAGGGAGACTTAGGACTGTATTAAGTAGAAGCAGAACATGTGGGAAATATATATTGAGGGGTTTATTGCCTGCAATTAGTTTTGGGGGTTGGCTAGGCAAGTCCACAGTCTGTAGGGCAGGCTGTCAGGAATAGCAGGTGGAACTCTCAGGTGTTAGCTGAAGCTGTCTGTCCACAAGTGGAATTTCTTTGAGGAAATCTCAATTCTAATCTTAGGCTTTTCAACCAATTGAATCAGGCCCACTTATTAAAGTCAACTGATTAAGAACTTTAATCATATCTCAAAATAACCTTCATGGCTGTACCTAAATTAGTTTTTCAAAACCTGGGGACTGTAGTCTAGCCAACTTGACACACAAAACTGACCATCATGGGTCAGAGCATGGATGTGGGGGAGGGGGATGAAAATGTTCTAAAATTGTGGTTGCACAATTCTGTGAACATATGGAAAACTATTGAATTGTACACTTAAATAGGTGAATTGTGTGGTTGTGAATTATATTTCAATAAAGGTGTTTTTAAAAAGACTATTTTCTAAACCTGTATTCACAACAGCACTCACTACTCACAATAGCTAGGAGGTAGAAGCAACCCAAAGGTCCATCAAGGGCACGAATGGATAAAGAAAGTGTGATCCAGCCATACAACAGAGTATCACTCAGCCTTAAAAAGGAAGGAAATCCAAAACAAACAAAAATTCAAAAAAGAAATCATGTCACTTGGTGTAATGTGGATGAACCTGGAGGACATTATGCTAAGTAAAATAAGCCTGTCACAAAAGGATAAATACTGTGATTCCACTGATGTGAGGTAGCTAAAGTAGTCAAATTCATAGAAACAGAAAGAATGGTGGTTGCCAGGATTGGTGGGGAGAGAGATGGAAAGTTCTTGTTTAATGGGTATAGTTTCAGATTTGCACAGTGAAGTTCTGGAGATCTGTTGCATAACAATGTAAATATACATGACACGGTAGAACTGCATCCTGGGCAATGGTTAAGATGGTAAATTTTTTTCTAATTTTTCAATTCAAAAAATGAAGATAGACTTTGTGTCCTGCATTGCCGAAGTAGCACCCCTGTTATCCGAACTCTGCCCTGACACTCTGTTCTATCCCATATAGTGTTGCAGGTAGTCTCTGAAATGAGAATGAGGGGACTTTTCTCAAAAATGTACTTGCGAGTTCAAGTGATGTGGACTCAGTTGTTTTTCTTTGTGGCTGATTTCATTTCATTAACCTGTTTCAAGGAAGCTGATGATATTTAGAGATGGTGAGTTTGCAGGATAAAACATTGAGGTAGAGTTATTTGTTTACACTTATTTCTTATAATTAACTAAGACAACTGCTAAAAGCAACTAAAAATCTGATCTTGAATGATGGAAATGTGTCTGCTTGGCCCTTCTCTGAGTTTGGTAGATAGCAGGGGAGTCCTCTTCAGGGAAGTGACACAGAGCCTAGACCTATGCTACCCACCTGACTGTGTGCCCTGCTGTATTCTGAGACTCTCTGGCCCCAGTTTCAGGCTGTGAGAGGGGAAGTAGAGCAGCTCACAGCTGAAGCGTTGGACCAGGAAGTATTCCCATCTCCTGGTTTACCCCCTTACCTCTGTAAGATCTGTTGTGACAAGATTCACCCAGAAGGAGGGACACTGGAACTGATGAGGCCAGGCAGGCTGGGGGCCTTGTTCCTTCTGCCAGGAATGCCCTTGCCTTACTTAGCTCAGTGGTTCTCAATTGGATGATTCAGCCCCCTGGACAACATATGACAACGTCTGGAGACATTTTTGGTTGTCTCAACTTGGGAGGGTGGATGCTAGTGGCATCTTGTGGGCAGAGGCCAAAGATGCTGCTAAATGTCCCCTGATGCACAAGACAGCCACACAAACAAAGAATGATCTGGTCCCAAATGTCAGTAGTGCTGGGGGTGAACACTCTTGCCCTGGATCAGTTCCTTATCATCCAGATCTTGACCTGAATCGATCTTTGGTTGGGTGGCTTCTGCTTAGCCAGCATAAAGTGGTTTTATTTTCCGTATTGCACTAACCCTGTATTATATTTTGTCTGTCTTATATCTATATAATCTTTCCCCCAACTTTCCCCCATGTACATACTAATGACTAATATAAATTCCAAAACCTGCTAAGATCAGAGACTTCGTTCCTCCTCACTGCTGTGTGCATGGTGTTTGGGACATAGTGAGATGCAATCAATATTTGTTTCATCAATTAATGAAAAGGATTCAACTTGCTCTAGTAACTTGGCTTCCACCCCCTGCCTGTGAGAATTTCAGCCCTGCCATTGAGGTCACCAGTCCAGATACCCCTGTCTTCATTGTTTTTACAGGACTAGCCAAAGGTCAACTTTTGTGTAATCATTCTGTTGCCTCCTAGGGAGAAGTAATCTGTTTTGTCTCTGTTTTGACAGAATGTTCATCACATTGCATTAAAGCTACTTGTGTCTGCCTCCGAGTCAACTGTGAGCTGTGTTAGAGGGTGGATACTCATTGTACCCTATCTCCTCACTGCAAGGCTAACAGCTCTTATGTACTCACTGCATGAGCCATAGACTCAAAATCTAAACCCCTTGTCCAGTGTCAGATATCTTCAGTAGCTTCGTTTATGTACATATGTACATGGCTGTGTATGTCTGTGCTTTTTGCTTTAAGAACAATTCCTATATACAAGGGCTGTCCAGAAAAAAATCCAGCCATAAATGTCTCTGTTTTCCACATTACATGGCTGGATACTTTCTGGACAGCCCTCATATATCCACACAGTGGGACATCATTCAGCCTTAAAAATGAATGAAGTTCTGATACAGGCTACAACATGGATGAACCTTAAAGACACAATGCTAGTTGAAAGAAGCCAGACACAAAAGGACAGATACTGTATGATTCTACTTACATGAGGTACCTAGAGTAGTCAAATTCATAGAGACGTTATCACAGGTGTGCGTGTATAGGAGAAAACAGTGTAGTAGGGTTGCATACTATCCATGATTTCAGGTATCTGCTGGGGGTCTTGGAACATATCCCCCCCCCCCCGATAATGTGGGACTACTGTATTAGTCCTTTCTTTCCTTATTGTGAATCAGTTTAATCAGATTACAAGGGGCTGTTGGATAATTTTGCTGTGTGGAGAAGGCAGGCCTAGAAGAGGTCAGGCAGAAGGGAGGCAGACAGGGCAAGGGAAGCCTTTGTTAAGTACCTTGGCACCGTGCTGGCTTCTAGGAGCAGGGGAGAGGAGTGAGAAGCCAGGAAACTGCCAGTCAGGTTAAGCTGTCTTTGCACTTATATAGGAATTTATCATGAAGACATCTAAGCTGGGATGCCTTTGTGAGGTAGAGGACAGGTACCCTCCATAGACTGAGTTTGATGTCCTAAGGAGAGGAAGAGGAGAGAGGATGTAGGTTGTGAGATCTCCTAGTTCTGTATTTTCTGAAACCACAGCTGTAGCAGTTACGATTGGGTTCAGCTGTGAGTAATAGAGACCCTAAAACTAGTGGCTAAAAGGACAGTTTATTTCTCAAATAAAAGAAGTTTAGAAGTGAGCAGTCCAGGGCCAGTGTGATAACACCATGGTCACAAGGGACTTGGGCTCTTTCTAGCTTTCTACTCTGCCATCCCTAGGATACTGCCCTCATCCTTATGGTCTCATATGACTGTCGGAGCTCCAGCCATTGCAGCATAGTTCCAAGCAACAGAATGGAGGAAGAGAGGAAGGAGCACATGCCACCTCCCTTCCAATACTTTCCAGAACTTCCAGCCATTACTTCTGCTTTCTTGTTGACTATAACTTAACCTAGCTTTAATGGAGTCTGACAAATGTAATCTTTTATCCTGGAAGCAATATACCAAGTGAAACACTGCGATTCTTTTCATTTGAAAGAATTTGAGAGTAGATACTGGGCAGCTAGACCTTGCCCCACAACAGCCTGAAAGACAGTTAATTCACCACACGTGCCCTTAGCATTTATTGAGCAATCCTAATGCAACAACCACTTTTACTTGAAAATTTGTAGCTGCTTTTGATGTATTGTGTATAAAGCTACCCAATCCGTCCTCTATGTTCAGCAAATATTTACTGAATGCCTGTCCTTGGCAGGCATAGCAGTGGGGATGAAAAGATGAGTAGGACACAGCTTTTGAGCTTTCCCTCACTGTGTGTCACCAAGCTGCTCCTGCTGCATGTGTTTGTGCAGCTTATCCCAGCTCTACACGCTCATGTTTCGAAAAACGGCTGTGAACCCCTGCAGAAGGGGAAATCTCGGTCATGTCTTGTCGGGGAAGAGAGGAGGTCATGACATTTCAGGCAGCACTGAGAACCCAGAAAGTATGGAATGCAGTGTGAATATCTATTGTTTCAAACTGAAGAGAGCTGTTTCCCTGAAAGGGAAAAAGTTAGATGTAGTACTAAGAATAGAGCAAGAGAAACGTCGGCCCTATGACTTCAGCTGAGAAATGAATTTCATTAGAGTCATAGTTATTGTCTATTGTCCCCATTGGTGCTTCTGATTGGGCTGAGATCTGATTTCCACTTCAGTTCTCACAGTTGGCATTATTACTTCCCTTTGCGTAACTTTTGGAAAAAAAATTCAATATGAATCAGATTTTGTTTTTAGTTCCCACCAAAGAGAGATTTTTTCCCAGTTATTTTTAAAAATTTGTTTGTTTTTTATTTTTCAATTACAGTTGACATTCAGTATTATTTTATGTTAGTTTGAGGTGTACAGCATAGTGGTTAGACATTTATATAACTTAGGCAGTGACCGCCCCCATTGTCTAGTACCCACCTGGCACTATACATAGTTGTTGCAATATTGACCATATTCCCTATGCTGCACTTTACATCCCCATGACCATTTTGTAACTACAGATTTGTACTTCTTAATCTCTTCCTCTTTTTCATCCATCCCCCCAACCCCCTCCCATCTGGCAACCATCAGTGTTCTCTGTATCTATGAGTCTGTTTCTGTTTTGTTCATTTATTTTGTTCTTTAGATTCCACATACAAGTGAAATCATATGGTATTTGGTGAGAGATTTTTAATACAATGAAAACAGACTCAGACTTAGATCAAAATACTTACATCACAGTTAAATATCTTCTAGGAAAACTGTTGAGTCCTCTGCCTTTCATTGTTTCTGAGTCCCGCGATCACATGACTGTTCTCGTCCTAATTTAGAACAGAGTGCACCTGCTGTCTAAACCCTTTCCTTTAGCTCAGACTTCCTTAGTTTTTTCTTGTTCTTTTTTTATGGTATTTACAAACCTGAGATTTATTACTGGATGCTTCCCAAAGGAACACTAAAAACTCCCAAACTTCAAGAGAACACCCAATTCCCCGGTTCCCAGGTTTCCTTGTTCTTATAGGTGCGTTTGGCTCTTCAGCCTTCCCAGAGAGACTCTGAGTGATCAAATAACCCTTCAAAATTTTCTTCAAGTTACCCAGATTCTGCCTTTGATGTTTGAAACCAATATTTTAAAAAATGTTTGTAAAAAATACATAACATAAAATTTACCGTCTTAACCATTTTTGGGTGTACAGTTCAAATAATGTTAAATTCATTCACATCAATGTAGAAAAAGATCTCCAGAACTTTTTCATCTCGCAAAACTAAAACTCTATACCCATTAAACACCAACTTCGTATTTCCCCCTCTCCTAGCCCTGGAAACCACTATTCTACTTTCTGTTCGAATAAATGTCACTGCTTTAGATACCTCATAGAAATGAATTCATGTAGTATTTGTCTTTTGTGACTGGCTTAATTCCCTTAGCACAGTATCCTCCAGGTTCATCCACAGTGTAGCATGTGACAGGATTTCCTTCCTTTTGAAGGCTGAATAATATTCCACTGTGTGTATACACCACATTTTGTTTAGCCATTCATCCATCGTGGTCATTTAAGTTGCTTTTACCTCTTGGCTACTGTGAATAGTGCCACTGGGACTGGGAGTGCAGGTAGCTCTTTGAGACCCAGCTTTCAGTTCTTTTGGGTAAATACCCAGAAGTGGGATGGCTGGATCATGTGGTGGTTCTATTTTTAACTTTTTGAGGAACCTTCACTCCTTTGTCTTTCAGTTTTAACACAGAGATATGTAAGTCTTAGTCTATGCAGATTCAGAGGGTACATCAAGGAAACACCATTTTTTTGGGCAGACACTGAGGGAAAAAAGGGTGGAGCAGAACTTATAGTGAATTGAAATGATCAAAATGAGTTATAACGAAGTCACAGCAGTGAGCCTTTCATTTTGAGATCAGACTCTTGAAAATTTTCAGTGTGATTTTCACTTCTTTATACTATTTTTTACCTCTTCACATTAAACCTCATTTTCCTTTACTAGCATGAATTCTTAGAGGTAAGGAAGTTAGAGATCACTTTTTTCTTTCCTGGATCTACTACTACTATTACTATTATTATTATTGTTATTATTATATTTATTGGGATGACATTCGTTAGTAAAATGACATAGGTTCCAGGCGTACAATTCTACATTACATCGTCTGTATATCGCGTTGTGCGCTCACCACCCAGAGTCAGCTCTCCTTCCATCATCCTGTATTTGAATCCCCTTCCCTCCTCCCTCACCCAGTCCTGGGTCTCTTTAATTGTGAGGCAGGTGAACTAAAACTAGAGAGAAACCAGATCCCCTGCATGTGCACCATGACGTACATATTTTTATGAATTAAGTTACATGAGCTTTTGGTCAAACAGTGCTAGCAATAAATGTGATATGAAGCACTGTTGTGTTACACCTTAATGCCAGATTACTCTGATGATTATAAACGCCCCACCCCACCCCACCCCACCCCCCACACACAGAAGGTCTCATGTCTTAGACAGTCTAATGCCAAACGTTTTGTTTTGTCCTAGGGAGGCTCAGGCATCAGAATTTTTGTAAAGCTCCCCAAGGCTGAGAACCACTGTGCCAAAGAGAGCAGATTGCTGCTGCCTCCCTGCCAGCAGCATGATTTGTAAATTTACCATTTTGAAATTAAGTTATTAGGGTGACATTGATTAATAAGATGACATAGGGTCCAGGTGTACATTTGTATGATACACATCGTCTGTGTGTTGCATTGTGTGCTCACTATCCAGAGTCTAGTCTCCTTCCGTCACCATGTGTTTCACCCCCCTTTACCCTCCTCCTTCTCCCCCTAACCCCTTACCCTCTTGTAACCACCCTTCTGTTGTCTGTGTCTATGGGTTTTTTCATTTTGTTTGTGCATTTTTTGCTTTATGTTTTATATCTCCCATATGAGTGAAATCATATGGTGCTTGTCCTTTTCTGTCTGACTTACTTCGCTTAGCATTTTTATTAAAAAATGCCACAAACTTTTATTTCAGAGTTATAAAGTATGATGTAATCTGTGGCACTTATGGTCTGATAAATACAGGAGCAAGTATCCCTCAAGGATTATTCTCTCTGCAAGAAGGAACAGATGGACGAAATGTATGTACTGTGAACTAGGAAACCCTGAAACGTATTACTATTAAAATCATTTTTCTACCTTAGGACTATTTGCCCTAACTATGGCTCATGTGTTATTTCTCACACTTGTACGGCACGTTACACTTTTCAAAGAGTTCTAGGTGTTTCTTATTGAGGGTGTCCACTGAGGGTTCCCACACAGTTTGCTTCTTGTGATTCTAGTGAGTATTGAATGCTTGTGACTCACTCTTACCGGAATGTTTCCCCTTTTAATTCTTTTTCACAGTCGGCATCCTGGTCTCTTTCCACCTTTGATGTGAACTGGCTAACTTCGTGGTTCATTTCCTGTTATTTGCAACTTTGGAATTAAAAACATAAATGAAGTCAAAGCAAATGAAAAGCCCAAGTCAGCTATCTTATTAAGGGTCACAGCTGTGGTTCTGGAAGGTCCCAGAGCAACAACTAGCTTGTCCTCCCTCCCTCCATTCCCCGAATGGAGGCCTCCTGCTGAGGGAGTTACCGAGGTTGGCCAGAGTCTCTCAGCAAATGTGTTATCTGTGTGTGTGGTTAGTTTTCTCTATGCTGATTCACACATTTTGTTGCATGGGAAATGTACGAGGGCTGTCCGGAAAGTATCCAGCCATGTAATATGAAAAATAGAGGCTGGATTTTTTCTGGACAGCCCTTGTATTTGATGAAACTGAACTGCATAATTTGTTCCAGTTTATTCAGTAAGGCCTTGGACTTGAGCATCCTTTACCCCTGAGATACTGGGAATAATAATACACAAATTTGCTTGTTGGTTGGCAGGGAGGGGGTGAAGAGGAGGCTTTATGGGCAGTTTGTTTTCTTGTGCAGAATTTGGAGCTCGAGATAACTGCCTTAATTGCAACATATAACTCAGTTCAAAATTTCAAGGTCATAAACTTGAACATCCAGCTCTCAAATTGGTTGTGAAGATTAAAGGAGGTGATGTAAACAGTGCCCAGTGTTCTTCAGCAGCCACCTAAGTGTGATCACTTATCAGAAAAACATTCTGAGGAGGTTCCCCGGTGGTGTAGTGGCTAGACTTCGGCGCTCTCAACGCCGCGGCTTGGGTTCGATTCCCAGCCAGGGAGCTACCAAAACAAAACAAAAAAAGAAAAGAAAAACATTGGGGACGAGTGGGTTAGGGAGGGGAGAAAGGGGAGGGGGTGGGAGAGGAGGGGGGGAAGCTAAATATAAGGTGATGGAAAGAGAAGTCACATTAGGTGGTGAACTTATACAACAAGTTGACAATGCACTGTAGAATTGTATGCCTGAAACCTATGTAATCCTTGCTAACAGATGTCACCCCAATAAGTCTAACAATA
>PVJL010002141.1:7123-103955 GCA_004026885.1 Lyroderma lyra | reverse complement strand
AAAGAAAAACATTCTGGTTTTAGTATACTTTCTGTCACAAGAAAAAGATTGAATTTAACAAGTCTTGCTGTGACCCTACTACATGCTAGGCTTGTGCTGTACATGATGGGGGGCAGGCATAAAAAGGCCGTTTCGTGCCTAGGTGGGGAGAAGAGCTACCCCTATGTGATGGGTTCCATAATATGAGGCAGTCTTGGGGCTATGGCGTGAGCTTGTGCAGGGCCTGGTCCCCATGGGCAGGGGTGGAGAGTGAGTAGGAATCCCAGGAAGGAGAAACATCTTGAACCCCTGTGCCATTCCCTCATGCTTGGCCCTGATTCCCTCAGTGCTTGGCCCTGATTCCCACAGTGCTTGGCCCTGATTCCCACAGGCCTTGGCTGCATTTTGCAGTAAGTGCTCCCTCCAGGCAAGGAAGATAGCAGGCACCAGCCCCAGGCTGCCACCTCCTGCCTGTGAACTATCTGGAAATAGTGGGAGCTCTGAAACTCTGGGGCACCTAGCCATGAGCCCACTCTGGAGGTTAGGGGGCGCGGTTTGGGCAGGGCATTGTGACTGATAATCTTAACAGGACACCAGGACCTGTAGCTGGAAGGTGAATTCTGCAAATGAGCAAAAGAAGGGAAATGAGGAATGGCCTGGGCCAGAACTGTAGTCACTACAGGTCACAATATTTGGAATTCTGTTTTTTTGCTTTCCAGGCAGAAAACTAAAAATCTGGACTCTTCCATTAAAAACCCAGAAACCTGAACTGTCTACATTAAGGTCATTGTCATACTGACCCCTTAACTGTACAGACACTTCAAAAAATGTTCAGTATGCTGCTTACCTATCTACCAGACCACTTAATACATTTTCTCTGTAATTTCTTATAATTCCCTTTCCCCCACTTGCTTTTCCCCCTTCTGTGCTTGCAAATCATGTGATTCTATTTTTAAATGTGTTCTTGTTCTCCTCATCTTCCTTATCCTTTAGACTTTTCACTGTATCCTCTTTTGGACTTTTTCTAAAATGAAACACTAATCATGAAAAATTTGCCTAAAAGTTGTTCGGATGTCATATGCAGCATATACTGGGAAAACTGGGGCTGTTACTCCTGGAGCCACCCCAGATGTCTCTCTCTGAGTCCAGGCAGGAGTGTGTGTGTAGATTGTGATGATGATGTGATTCTGTTTTTCAAAATGAAAGAAGTTAGGCATGAATCCAACAGCATCGGCCAGTACGCTTCAAAAATAGATCTTCTATATAAATGCTCATATGAAAAGATAATTTTTTTCAAGCAGAACAAATAATCCCCTTCTAAACCTCTAATTCTGAAAACATTCTTTATATACTATGCCCCAAATATGCACAAATGTGTTTTACACTTTTCTTTGTTTATTTTCAGTAATCAGATCGTGAAGGCAAAGGTTTAAGTTCTGAAGATACTGCTGTTTCCTTAGTGGGAAATGAAACTGCCAGTGTCCCACAGAGCAGACAAAGTACCTGATTTGATGAAGAAATCTTGCTGATTCACCAGAAGAAACTTTTAAGCATAATCAGCTGAACATTTGTATGTAAGTATTTTTAAAATTAAGTTGCCTTAAAAAATCAGGTTGCTTTATAGATGGTCATGTAATGGTGTGATACACAATTAAAAATGTATTTTAAGAATTTCTGACTTCATGCTGATTAGAAAACACAAGTCACAACCATCTAACATTTTGGGATAGGGTCGTTGGAGTTGGAAGCAGACAGAGAAGTTACTGTAAAATTTTAAGAAGAAAGCAATGTCACGCAATATACAAGGGCTGTTTGGAAAAAAAACAGCCATAAATGCCTCTGTTTTTCATATTACATGGCTGGAGACTTTCTGGACAGCCCTTGTATACTACTTTTTATTTTTTGAGAGTCTGCATTTTTTGGTGAACTGTTTATATTTTTGTTTTAACCCAGTTAGAAAGTTGCATAACTTTATGCCGTGTCAGAGGTTTGTTTTGTTGTTAACTACTTGGTTGGCTGATTGTTTAGTTTATCTTATAATCTTCCAAATTACTTTTTAAATTATAGCTTGTAATTCTTGCAATATATGCTGTATCACTTTGCTCATCTTATACCTATGACTTGCTCTATGAGAATAACTGGAAAGCAAAATAATAGAATTCCCAGCCTCCCTTACCACTAAGAATTGCCATGTGATACATCCTGGCCAATGAAGTGTAGGTGGAAGTGCTTGGAGATGGCTTTCTTAAGAATGGAAAAAAAAAAAAAAAAAAGGCCAGGCAGTATGAGGACAGGCTGTGAATTTTACCCTCTGCTTCCCCCTTTCCTTGTGTAGAGAATGGACACATTGCTTGCAGGTGCTGGAAGCGGCATTTAAGCTGATTGCTGAGGAAGAGTAGGAGTTAATTAGGTGAAGGGGAACAGAGATCTTCAAAGAAAGATGGTGCCATGCCAAGAAATTATATTTAATAAAGAATGATTAAAGGACTGACTATCTGACATGTCTATCTTGGAATCATCAAAAGCCCACTCAGTGGATGAGGGGCTATTCCAGCCTCAGTGGCAGAATTAGCCACAATTGGGCGAATGGGAAGAAAAGAGACTCGAAACCAGCCGAACTTCTTCATAAATGGAGGTTTCCACCAATGATTTAAGCTCCATAGTTATGGGAATGTAGGGTATAGCATAAAGAAGATAGTAATATTGTAATAACTGTGTATGGTGTCAGATGGGTACTACATTTGTTGTGGTGATTGGGGGAGGGTGAAAAGCAGGAAGGGATGAAGTACCAAATGATTTGAGGTACCGTGTAGGCAGGAATTTTCCCATCACCAAGTATATTCAAGCAGGTGCTGACTGATGCCCACCCAGAAACTGTGGATGTGGGAATCCTGCATTAATGTAGAGATTATGCTATTTCAGTTTCATTCAAACATTTGTGCCCAAATAAACCCTAAGAGAATTTTGAACAGCTGTGTACCCCTTCACACGTTTTGTCTTTTAAAATTTTTAATTTGTAAATTTTCTCTCAATTTCAAACTGATGTATTTGTAAAATCATAAGCTAAATAGCTGCAAAGAACGTGCTTTCTGGTGTACTGTACATTATGCACACACTTTAAATCTGTTCTTACTGCTTCAAAATCTTGGCACAGCTCATTTAATGAATGGAAAGTGCCTGCTCTATTACCTAATGGCCAAGCCAGTCCTCACTATCAAGCCAGTCAGTCAAATCAAACTAACTTTTAAACAATTGTGCAAAATGTTAGCCCTCTGTCTGCTAACAGAACAATGGTGAACCTAAAATTGACGTGACTGTTGCCCTCATGGCGTTTGTGCTCTAACGGGAGAGACAGATCTTAATCAGAGTATTTCACAACTAAGCAGTAAATCACAAGTGGGAAGAGTGTATTGAAGGAGGTGTTGGTGGAATGTGTAATAGAAGGTGGGTAGGTGGCTTGGGAGGACTTTCCTGAGGAAGTGACATTTAAGCCAAGAATTGAAAGAAGGGAAATGGACAACTTCAAAGAAAATCTGGCTTCCCTTTTCAATTCAAATAAACATGAAATACATCTTATGTCTACGTCTTGTTAACAGAAAAACATACAGCCTAAGAGGAAGCTCATAAGAGTTTATTTGACCCAAACTGACAACAATTGCTGGGAAGCAGAATCTCAAAGGATTGAGAAAATGCTCCAGAAAATGGTGGTTTTACATCTTATTTTATAAATTAAAAAGGAGGAGGGTTCCATAAAATTCATTGGTGGTAGATTAAGAGGGTGGGAGAAAGCAAATAGAAGGGAATCTCTGGGATTGGATAAGACGTAAATTGGAGAGACAGATACTTCTTTTACATTGGAGGGTGCAGGATAGTTTATAGTTAGCATTTTACAGTACATAGAACAGTAATCAGAGACAATACCAGGAAAATGAGGGATTTTGTATTTTCTGCTCTGGTGTGGTGGGTTGTTTGGGCGGGGGGGGGGTCCCAGAAAAAGGGATGACTCTGACATCCCAAGGGCATGTTATCTTAGATGCAAAAAGACAATAGACAGGCTCACTTAAGGTAAACATTGACCTTTGTTAAGGAAGCTTGGTGTAATTTTTATGCTCAGACCATCCTGTGTGGTTCATTTCGGTCTCTGAGTTTGTAGGGCCTGCCATGCTAGCCTCTTCTGAGCTTGTCAGGTTTAGTATGTGGCCTCTTTTTTTCACCCACACATCCTCCTTTGGTCATAAATCCAAAGGATGCATTGATGAACAAACTTTTGGTTGAATAATGTGGTCCCATGGTGCTAGGAAGGCTCATTCTTAGGAAGTCTGTGTCATCTTTTGTCTTGCCAAAGTGTTGGACCATTGGGTATGGTGCAAGACCATAACCTTGGATGGCAGTGAAGGTTGAAAGGAAAAGTGGGTAAATGGGAGGCAGTAAGGTCTTACAGGCGTTCACTAAGTAAAACAAAACAAAACTAAAGTAAACACATTGGATTGTTTTTAACCTACAAACTGTTATGATCCAAGTTCTGCTGTCTGTCTCACTTTTTGTATTTTGCATCAGTATAGCATTTGGTTATAGTTTGAGGGCATACCATACACCTGTTAAGTTTTCACAATCTAACCACAGTTAGAGAGGAATGTGCTCAAGGCTGAGTCAGGGTTTAACAAAATTTTCTTCAGAGCATCTGGGTGCAGATGGGCTGAGGCCGAAGAGAGCATCACCCCGAGATCTATTGTAACAAGCGTAATAGGGAGGGCAGGAGGGAGTTTCTGAAGAAGAGATATTGCTGTGCTGGCCCTGGCCAAATCCCTCATAGGGATAGCTGCGTGCATGTTTTTATGTCAGCGGGTCTCGCTCTTCTGTTCGATAGATGAAGGTGTTAATTTCCTCCCGAGCTCAGGGAGTGGCCAAGTTCCCAGGGGTGGGGGTGCTTAGCAAGCTTTCAGACCTTATAGCCATGAAATGGGTTTTTATTTACTGGTATTGTTTTTGTTATTTTTTTTTTTTTTTCTTTTTGGTGTGTGGGTAGCTCCCTGGCTGGGAATCAAACCCAGGCCGCAGCACTGACAGCGCCAGCACTGAAGCCTTAAGCCACTACACCATCAGGGAACTCCTGTTTTTGTTATTATTTTAATATAGGCCATCCACTTTCCATTGGAAGCATTCAAGTGTCATTCATTATTAACCTGATTCCTTTAGTTGTGCAATGGAGAACCTTAAGGTTTAATCAGGGCCAAGGCTATAAGAACACAAGAATTACCATCTAAGAAATGTTTCTCAGAGGCCAGGAGGACAGTAAGAGTTTTCATAAAAAGTAAAATTCCTATGTCTCAGCAGCCATTATAGAGGGCTATTTTTTTTTAAGCCACTTTAGCTTCTATCTGAATTAATATAGTTTAGTAGTCTTTGTTGGGTTAGGGGGTAAGCATGTTCCCATAATTGGGTTCTAGCATTTATACATAAAATTCCTTTCTCAACATATATAGATACATATTTTTTTCTTAACCTTCTACCACTTTACTTGTCTTTCTCAGTTTGTCTTATTTTCTCCATTTAGAAATAATCAACTTATTAGGACAAACTACTTCCTTCTCTCAAAAACATATACACATCCCTTTTTTCCTTCTATAATAACATTTCTTTCTATTTTTAAAAAGATAGCATAATAAAAGACAATCAAGCAAAATATTACTTAAAGTACAGTATTGATCATGTAGGTATACAAGCCTTCTGGATGTCTTGGGACAGTTGTCAGGTGCCAGTGTCATCCTCGAGGAGTCTGATGTTTGCTGTAGGCTGAGACAAGTGTCTGACAGGAATAGATGTCTATTCACTGATAGGCACCTTTTTTTTTTTAATGAGAAATATAAATCCTTGAGGTAACATCTTTAAGTTTAGCTGCACATCAGTTAGTAATACCTGATAAGTCCCTTCCAGTGAGGTTGGAGAGAGTCTATAATTGATGTCTTTTTTTACTGAATAAAATCTCCTGGTTATGAGTCGTGGTCTTTGAAGTCTTTGTCTCCTGGGAGAATACTGTGAAGTTAATCAGTTACTAGTTCATAATTTTTTTTAACCTGGTTGATGAGACCTTGATAATAATGTCGAAAGTCTCCTTTTAGTAAGGTCAGTTTATATGTGCCTTCATCCAGATGTATAGGGTCACTAATGAGTAGTGAGAAGAAAGGCTGTGTTTAGCCAAGGAAGTAAATCTCAGGTTGAGAAGCAATGCAACGGAGATTAAAACCTTCTGAAAATTACCTGGTTGAAGTTTAATTGTACCATTTCTGCATTGCACCGATCTGGAGGACTGGGGTGATAAGTACAATGAAAATGCTGTAGAGGAGTTCCCTGGTGGTGTAGTGGCTAAGGCTGCAGCACTCTCAATGCCACGGCCTGGGTTCGATTCCCAGCTAGGGAGCTACCAAAAAAAAAAAAAAAAAAAGAACAAGAAAATGCTGTAGAATAGGCCAAATCTTAGAAATGGATTGCATTATTTACCCAGTGAAATGAGTCTCTCAGTCACTATGTAACTCGGACTTCCCAATTGGGAATTAGTCTTGTCCAATAATAATTTCCTGTCATGAAGGCTCTTGCTCTCCTGCAAGGGAATGCCTCAACCCAGTGAGAGAGCATATAAATTGTAACTAACACATATTTGTATCCTTGAGATGGTGGCATTTGGATGAAATCCAATTACCATGGACCTAAAGGAAGTGGGAAATGGCTTGTCATCCTCAGGAGAGACGAGTTAGAACCCTAGCAGATGAACCATCTGGAGGTGAAACTTCTATGACCCAGATGACACAAATTTAGCAGTCTGTTTGAAGAGAAGCTTAAGGTCTTCAGTTGGCTCATAGGAACAGAAGTGACAGTCCTTTTCTCCGGGGAGTCATGTGGAGACCAGCCTTCCTGAGGATCTGAGCATTCTCATCAGAGATTCAACAGTAAGTCAGAATTACTCTAACACCCTGCTAGGTTAGGGAAAACATCAGCCCAGGTTTAATAAATTTAACTCTAATTTTATCCAGGTTTTTGGTAAGAAAAATCAAATCACTGGCTTACATCTAACATTGTTAGCAGAGGGCAACTGAATCTGAGCTCTTGCTGCCTGGGCCATTCAGTCAATAGACCAACACAGGAGTAGGGCAGCAGATTTCTACGCTCAAAAACTGCCTTAACATTTTCAGTCCAGTTAGAGATTTTTAAAGGGAAATCTTGGCATTCTTCCAGGGGCTACGTGATTTAATCCCTGTCACTAGGGAGTTGGGATTGTGGGTTCTACTGATTGATCGGTGCTAAAGCAGGGAGCAATTGATCATGGCTTCAGGTCTTGGTGTTAGTCATGCATGGCATTGTTCATTCTGGTTCTCAGGGGATGCATTTCGTGGAGTTGTTCCGTTTTCATGAATCCAGAGCTAAAACTCAGCTTTGAGGCCAAGATGTTATCTTAAGTTGACTGAAACTCTGTTTCTGTGGTTAACAGACCTGAAGCTTTATTCCCAGAACTTATTTTGATGTGGACCAGAATCTGATATCCTAGGGGCTTACTGGCTAAATGGAATGGACTTACAGGTAGGTAGGAAGATCTAAGGCATTGGTTTCCAAGAGGTGGTATGTATGCATAACCCCGGGGGTATATGCTGGGCCATTCAGGGGTACGTGAAAAATAATTAGTAATGGCGAAAAAACAAAGTAAAAAAAAATGCAAAACGAAAAAAAAATGCAAAACGTTAGTTATGGAACAATAAATGTTAAGTTTGAAGCACCGTTCATGGAGACACTTCAGAATTGGATCACATTAGTGAAAGATGATTGGCGAGGGCGTGGCTATGAACTCTTTCCCCAAACAGATCTTCTACCAATCATTATGCACTTTCAGAACAATCCATTTTTGACATTTCTAGAACTTCTCCAAACATATAAATATAGCCGTAGCCAGGCTGTTTGATCAGTTTAGTTATTGAGTGAATAAAAGTTAAATGCATTGTCTTTAATTGTGATTCATTTCAAGTAGTTTTTTTAATTTAATGTTTAAATACTTGATCATCATTAACAGTATTTAAAACTGTGTTACAAACATTGTAAAATTAAATCTGTGATTTGTACTTTTAGGGTAGTAATTTTTTTCCTAAGTTACTATCTCATATCCACTACTTTACATTAAGCTAGGCACTGAACAAAAGTGTCAGTATTTAAAAACAGCTGTTTTGAAAACAAGGGTTTCAGTTTATAGAAATGGGTTTAAAAGGGGTACACAAGTGGAAAAAGGTCAGAAACCACTGTCCTACTTGCAAAAATACAATAGACAGACTCACTTAAGGTAAACATTGACCTTTGTTAAGGAAGCTACAGATCAAGGATGTGACTACTCACCTTGGTGCATCTTAGAAATTTTTATGTCCAGACCATCCTGTGCGGTTAACTTCGGTCTCTGAGTTTGTAGGGCCTACCATGCTGGCCTCCTCCAAGCTTGTTAGGTTTAGTGTGTGGTCCCCTTTTGCACCCACATTCTAATGCTCACAGATAAGGCAGTTATTTTTTTTTTTTGTACCTTTTTTTTTTTTTTTTTTTTTTTTTTTTTTTTTTTTTTTTTTTTTTTTTTAACCAAAGCTCACTTTTTTCAGGTCTTCAGAAACAAAATCAAGTCTGGGATAGAACTTTTATGTATTATGTGATTTTGCAATCTCTTCTGGAAGCTCATCACCAATCCTGATAAAATGCTCGAACAGCCTCTTTGTGGAAAATTATGTTTACTGCCCCAGCTAACTGACTGCTGCTCCTCTAACCAGTAGTTTTTTATTGTTCTACTTGTGGTACAATAAGCATCTTTGAATTGGCTTGCTCAGGAGTCTCTTAATTTGTGGAGTTTGGAGTAAAATCTTGATTTGTGCTCCAAAGCAATCTGAGAAGCTGGTGGAGGGGAGCAGATGATGTCACCCCAAAATATGCCCCTTTGGCATAAGGATTATCTTAACTGGGTTTTTTTTTTTTAAAGAAATAGCAGATACAGGAGCTCTAAAAGCACAGTAGAAGTTACCCTTTTGTAAGAGACATTTACATTTATAAGGGAAAATTTTATTTGTAAGAGTGTCTCCCTCTCTATATCAGGAAGGGGAGGATGACTCTAAATCTCTAGAAGGCAAGGACTTAAATCGACACGACAACCTTATTCTTGTTTACTGTGCTTTTCCTGGTAGCCTTCCATAACTGGCTCCCCACCCAACATCTTCTTTTGTGTTTAGCTGGAGATGGTATTTAAGGTGCTATGTATACAGGAGGGTTATTAAACTTCGTTTATTTCTTTCTTGTAAATTTGTCTTTTTTATTACAGGAAGGTCTCAACCAAGAACCTAGAAGTGTAGAGGGAAAATGACTTCTCCTGGGCACTGACTTAATTCTCAGGGAACTAACTATTCCCTCAGGAGGTGTACATTCCTGAATTATTCTTTGGTTTCGTGATCAGAGGTTCTTCACACTTTAAGGTAGCATACTGCTAAGATTCAGGGCGAATGAAGCATACACTTTTATTTTAGGCAAGTGGGAGAAAGGTAATTATGAAAGAGGTGATGGACAAAGAGAATTTGTGGGGGTGGTACTGTATTCTCTATTTTCAGGATCTAATACCTTAATTTTAGTTTGATTCAACAATGTAATTGAGCTTTAAGCCTTTTAAAACCTTTTTTTCTTTTTGTTAGCCTATTTAATGCAGGTTCAGTGATTCTGTTTACTCTGTTTACTATCCATACCAGTTTCAATGACTCTGTTTACATTGACTTGGAAGAAGTCTTTTCAACCTCTGCATAAGATCTACCCTAATCCCTGAATCCTCTGGGAAATACCTTTTTTTTTTTTTTTTTTTTTTCTCAAATCAACCAAGAGTTGCTGAACTCCCCCACTTTTATTCCACCTCTTCTTACACAGTCTATAAAATCTTTTGGCCCTATGGGAAGCAGGGCACTGGCCTTTGGAGTGGAGTCCACCGTGCTCCCAGAATGCCGGCATTTTTAATAAACCTGTTTTCTTTCCCTTAGCCTTGTCTCTCGATTTTTTGGAGGAAACAAGCAGCACCTGAACCCAGTAACAAACAGAGTCTGACCTCTTTACCTCAGGAGCGTTGTCAGGCAGATTATTTATTTCTAGAAAGAGCATATATGGAATTCGAGGTTGAGAAACCAAGTTCCCAAAACGGAGTCTCCTGGAAAGTTCTCATATACCTCAAGTGGCAAATGTGTCACAGTTCAAAGTCCTCAAGCTAGGTGACTTCTGTAGGCTTGGGGCAGAGGTTTATGTAAATGAAACTAGAGAGTGACATAGTAGAAATTATGTCAAGAGGGTATTCTAAGGACTCAGGGACGGAGGCCCATGGGGCAGCATCCTACATATTTTCAAGTTTCCTCAAAGTCCACTCTTAGTGGCTCCTTTGAGGACAGAGTGATTATTATTCAGTGGTTATTTTTGCAGAAAAATCATGTGATACTTTAGTCTGAAATGCAGGCTGTGATAAAGTAGACTAGAAAGAAACAGAAACTAGTCTGAATTTGTCCCCTTGGGGTTGGAGCATTTTGAAACCTAAGGGTTTGTTTTAAAAGCTAAGTCTTAAATAATTATCATTTGATCTAAAATATTGTGTATATTTCGTTGGAAGAAAGGCATGTTCTTTTTTAAAAAATACTTTTGGTTTGTCTTATCACTTGTAAATGTCAATTTTAAATTTTTAATTCCTTTCTTGATGGAAATCTCATGAGGATATTCTTTCTTACAAATCATTACCAGGAAATACCTAGGCTTTAAAAAGTATAGTTTGCTTTTTCCCATTGAGTTGCAGTTAGAAAGAAAAACAAACTTAATGAAATTCAAACCTAGAACAATACACCAGGAAAAATACTAACACAATAACCTGGGTTGCAAAACTTGTTTAGCAAGTTTCAGCTGGAGGTTAATTAAAACCTGCTTGGAAACCTCTTAAAACACAAACTGGAATGTAAGCCACACACACAACCACCTAGATTCTTCCCTCAGGAGCTTTCCCCTCACCACTTCCTTGGATTTTGGTGGGAACATTTTCCAAGAGTTCCATCAGATCTGGCTCAAGACCACAATTCCGATGACCATGGGTGTCCTTGACCATAGCACAACCCTTTTTCTCCTGTGGGAGAGAAGAAAATTTCCCCTTTCCCTTTAGTTCTTCTGGCTAGTAGAATAACTAAAACGACGTAAGGCAGATTAAGAGGTGAAAATAAGCGAAGTTTAATTATGGATGTACATACAGGATTCCATAAGAATGTGCGGCCCTAGGACAAACGCAGGTATTTAAGGCTCATGTGCCATCTTCAGCTAAGGAGAAAGGTGGAGCGCGACAGTGGTTGGGGACTTCGAAGGGCAGGAAGGCGATCTGCGTGGAGATGGAAAAGCAAATGCTTGGTAACTAAATGTTTGCTGAGGACTTTGATCTAAGGGACATTTTTTTTTTAATTTTATTTATTTATTATTTATTTATTTTTTTTTTATTGGATGACATCTGTTAGCAAGGATTACATAGGTTTCAGGCATACTACTCTACAGTGCATTGTCAACTTGATGTATAATAAGTTCACCACCTAATGTGACTTCTCTTTCCATCACCTTATATTTAGCTTCCCCCCCTCCCCTCCCACCCCCTCCCCTTTCTCCCCTCCCTAACCCACTCGTCCCCAAATAAACATTAAACTATTGATTGTGTCCATCGGTTATTTGTTTGTTCATTTCTTTTTTTCTTTGCTTTCAGTTTTATATTCCGCATATGAGTGAAGTCATACAGTTCTTTGTATTTTCTGTCTGGCTTATTTCACTTAGCATGATGATCTCCAGGTCCATCCATTTTATGGCAAATGACAATATTTCATCTTTTCTTACAGCTGAGTAATATTCCATTGTGTATATGTACCACAGCTTCTTTATCCAGTCATCTGTCGCAGGGACCTTTCATTGTTTCCATGTCTTGGCCACTGTGAACAGTGCTGCAATGAACATTGGGGTGCATAAGTCTTTGAGGACAAAGGTTTTCAAGTTCTTTGGGTAGATCCCCAGAAGGGGGATTGCTGGGTCATACGTTAACTCCATTCCCAATTTTCTGAGGACCCTCCACGCTGCCTTCCACAGTGGTTGTACCAGTTTGCACTCCCACCAGCAGTGTACCAGAGTACAACGAGATTGAAATGACTATACATAATCTCCCTAAAGGCAAAAGCCCTGGACCAGATGGTTTCACTAAGGGACCTTTTTAGGCTGCTCACTGTCTATCACACCTGGTTCATATTAAACTACAGTTACTTAGGATGATAGCTCCCTTCCTGGAGCAGGTCCTCTATCTGAATTCCTTTAGGCCATGAGGGACAGGTAAGAAATTCAAAGGTTCTTCCTGAGTCTTTGTTTCTTAGAAATACCCAGCTTAAAGTAATCACTATCCCAAAGAGGCACATTTGGGGTAGCAAACTCTGCTCCTCTTCACTTCCATCCCTGCGGAGGAGAAGCGGGCAGTGGGCAGGCAGCTCCTTGGCAGTTCCAACAAATGGCATGCACACACCACTCCTTCCTGGAGCATTTTAGCTCCTCCGGGAGGTGGGGTGGTGTTGGGGTCAGGGGCTAAGGGGCTCTAAGAATTTCCAAGTGTTTAATATTTTAAGTCCACATGTTTTAAGAAACAGATTGAGTGACATTGTTGTGGATAAGGTAGCACAAAGACACCAAAGGCAGAATAGGAAAAGGTAGAAATGCTGCCTGAACATTTGATGGGCCTGTAAGGGAATACTGAACTGGCCGAACCTTCTGGACCATTAGCTGTCTATTCTTTCAGAAGTTCCTCAGAGTTACCGCTATTAGTTCTTTTGTCCAGGCTTGTTTATAGAGTGATTCTCAGCTAATCCCGCTGGTGGGTAAGTGTCTGTGAGATGTGCAGGAAACAAGGCCCGGGTATAATTATAACAATGCTTTAACAACATTGCACAAGACTGCCTCAGTACTATATGCCAGAGTACACAGTGACCGTCTGGCTGACAGACATTTGGATGGTGATTAGTGTTGGATCATGTCCTGGAATCAGGCTTGAAGCCAGAAAAGCTGGAAAATGAGTTGGGTTTTTTTCAACTTCTTGGAGGCCTGTGTGGAAAATTTAGGAGAGCAAATTTTTGTTTCTAGTAACAGAACTCAGTCTAATTTGAGGAAGAGAAAGTGAAGTGGGATAGTTCCTGAACCACTGGCCTTGCCCGGAAGCTGGCTTCCAGTGGAGAAGTTGAATTGTCTTGCAGAGCTGGCTGAGGAGTGAGGCAGGGAGCAGTTAACAGGAAAACCACATGTCCCCTGGTCCCCCCAAACCTAGTCTAAGAACAGGCAAGACCTTTTCCAGGTGACAAAGAAACAGTCTGAGCCCCAGAGCACCCCCAGTGTTAATGACTGAAGGCCACCATGTCTGGTTAAACTAAACAGAATTTGTGCTTCATGTTGTTTATCTGGAGCCCGGCTGTCTAGTTCACATCTCAACCCCATTGCCTTCTGGTTGTATAGCACAGAATAAGTCATTTCACCCCCTGTACCCTACCTTCTTCGTACACAAAAGGATGGTTTTGTTTTAAGGATTAAATGACACAATCCATGTATATCACGTCAGATGTAGAAAGTGCTCTATAATTATTAGCTTTTTTTCCCAGTTGAATTAATACTCTCAAATGGGTGTCTGTTCCAAGTAAAGAATGACATTAGAGTTGCTTCTATCTCTGTTTTCCCCGCAACACTGGGGCTGCTTTCTTCCATTTATTTAATGAATGTCGCCTGAGTGCCCTCTGTGTGTCATGCATGGAACAAGGCCCTCAGGATATAAAGATTATGGGGCATGGCCCCTGCTCCCAGTACGTTCACAGTCAAAGAGGCAAACATTTTTGTTCACACCATTATGGCAGAAGCACAAATAAATAAGGAAATCCGAGGTCAAATAGTGTGGATCAGCTGCCTAGGGAAGGGCAGGTGTGTGACAGAATGCACATGTTGTGGAGGCTCAGACCTGGGTGACAGCCCAGACCTGCAGCCCCTGCAATGAATCTAAGATACTCAACCTCTCTAAGCTCAGTTTCCTCATTTTCAAATGGGCCTGATTCCGTGATGTGCCAAAGTGGGACGCACCTGGCCCCAGAGAGCCTGTTGTTAAATGCAGTAGACTCTCCGTGAATCGGCACGCACGCAACCGGCAAACTCTCAAGCAACCGGCCAAACATTTTGCGTTCCAAGTCACGGAGCGTCTACGTACCTCTATGCGGCATCTACCAATCGCCATGGGTGCCCGCCCTGTTCACTGAGACATAACTGTATTCAGAAATTTTGCAAGCCAGTCGTTAAAAGCATTGCTATTTGGAAATCAGCCTTGGTGGAAGTCTTTACACCATGCTAACGGGCAAATGCTACAGATCAAGCCCCCGCCCCACCCCCTAGTTTCCCAGCACACCAGCCTCCCCATAGCAGCGCACAGTGGTCTATGGGGAGGCTGAAGAAAAAGGATTCTTTTTAACAAGCTCTGTTTGTTCAGAATTCTGGCAAGAATGTTTTCCTCCTGGTACAAGGAGGGCATCTTTTCACATGGGAGTTTTATCTCCTGTTTTCTTTCTGAAAGAAAACAGGAGATCAGAATGCCCTCCTTGCATCTGCTGTTTTTCTCCAGTGCCTTTAGCTCAAAATAATTCTCACGCCAAAGTGGCATATTTTAGGGTGACATGTTCTGCCGCCTTTTTAAATACCCTATACTGTTTTTTTGAAGATTAATGAAATAAAATTGCCATGGCATCTGGTACATGGTATTAATAGATGCTCACAGTAGGGTTCCTGTACGTATATCACATGGAATGTATTCATGTACATCCTGCACATCCATATTTATAATTTCATTTAGTCCTCATAACAACTCTGAGGTAGTTCGTTTTTACCCGTAAATGAAGTTTATTTTTATTCCTGTACATGAACAGGAGCCAGGTTGTAATTCAGTTTCCTTTGAATCCAAGTGCAGTGTTCTTTCCTGCAGACCCGACCTGCCTCTGGACCATGTATGTCTCTCTGCAAACAAGGATCATTGTCATGGATTGAGCTGTTGCAGAACTACTTTTGTTGTTGTTGTTGTTAATTCACTGGATGAAGGAAAGCAGTATAAGCAGCGAGGTGGAAGAAGACAGCCCTGGCCCGCAGCTGGTGGAAGCCGGAGGGGCAATGCCACTGCCCCCAGCCCCCACGGCAAAGGCTCTCCCCGCCGTGCCCATGCCATTGTAAAAACAGAGAGCCGTGAACACAGCTTGTTCCCGAAACGTGCTTCCCTGGGCGCCTCCGAAGCTCAGCATTACCTAGACATGGATGGCAAGTCTGGGGTGGGAACATCTTACAGCGAGGAAGCTAACGGGCTTCTGGGGTCAGATCCAAAGATTATGCAGCCAACTTGCAGACGCTCTCTCTGGACAAATGAGCAATCAGAGCTTCAATGAGAAATACAATGGCACTGAATTAAGACACGGGAAATGTTTAAATCCCATGAGTTGACAGTGATACGGGGCACGGGTAATCGGAAGTTGCTGGGGAAGCCAGTTCATCCTTTTGAAATCTAGGAAATATAAGGGAAGAAATCAAGCATTGATCCTTCCTTTGCTGAACGAACTGTACTCCATGGTAATGAAATACAACATGGGCAGAAGTTCTCTCATAGAAATATTTTAGCTAACAAGTGAAGGGATGATAGAAACAGTATCACCGTTTTACAACTCCTAATGAATCGGTGGACCTACAGATTCATTTTAAGGGCCGTTAGCATCACAGAAAGAAGACAACCAGATATATGCCTCCTGATGGAAAAAAATGATCTATGAAATATTCTTGCTAAAATATCAAACCTGAATTTGATCCAGTTGGGACCCAATGGGTAAAGTCTTCTGGCACCTTTCCCTGCCCCACTTCCTTTATTTTTAAATCAAAGAGAAGCAGATCAGGACAATGACTTGAGTAACATGGACCCTTTTTAAAGGAAAGAATTTTCACAGCCCCTCAGTGGTGATGGAAATGATCCTATTACTTACTACAGATATACAACTAGATGTGAACGTTTTATGTTCATAGCTCCTGTACAACTGTAAAACCAGTAATACATTTACAATTCAAATATAAACAAAACTACCAACTAATACAATTCAAATGAACAACACTGATTTAAGGTGAGGGAAGGTGTTTTGCTGAAATGGAGTTGCTCCTGGCAAAGTTATATGGGCCGGGTATTTTTGGTTTCAGCACTGTAGGCAGTTGGATGACACAATTTCCCCACCATTTTTCTCTAAAACATCTCCAGAAGGTTCTCCTTCATGGAGTGTAATCTCACTTCAGTTGGTCTTTGTTTGACAAGAGCTCACTGTCAGTGATGCAGCTTAAACACAAACTGAAATGGTTGTACTCAGAATTTTAAGCAGCATTCGGTTTACAAGGTGATTATCTAGATCAGTGGCTCTCAACCCTGGCCTCACTTTGGAATGCCCATTAGAGTGTAATTAAATTAGGATTCTCTCAGTGTGGGATATTTAGTATTTCTTCAAAGCTTTCTAGGAGATTCTAATGTGCAGTCAGTACTGAGAACTACTGATTTTGATGATCCAGAAAATGCTTATTGTTCTTTAGAGTATAAGCCAAAAGAACACCAAATGCAATCATTCTTATAGAGAACGCGAGGTTCTCTGAGAACATGGCAGTGACCACCCAGGGGTTTGAGAAATTTGGTTTGAAGTTTGATTCCCAGGGCTAGTTGTATAGCCTTAGGCAACTGAACCTGAGGTTTAATTTCTTATAAAAAAATGAAGGATAGTACCTACCTCCTAAGGTATTAGTGAGAATTAGATGAGAAAATAATACACGTGTATATAAAGCACTAAACATAATGCCTGGTTCTTGGTAAGGACTTAGTAAATGTTAGTTTTTGTTTATTACTAAATATTATGTTGATGACCATGTGGACACTACTAAAACATTTTCAGGGCAGATCTCAGCCACAAGAAAGAAAGAGGGGATTCCCCGGTGGTGTAGTGGCTAGGCTTCGGCACTCTCAATACCGTGGCCTGGGTTCAATTCCCAACCAGGGAACTAGCCCCCCCCCCCAAAAAAAAATAGAAAGAAAGAGGTGATGGAATAGATTGCTGGGAGAACATCATAAGGAAGGGCATTTGGTGACCATGGATAGGTGGTGCAACCAAGGCAGTGATGATGGGGGTATAGGCTGTCAGTCTGAGTTGTCGGTAATAACTGACTGGCTTGACGCCCAGACTGGCAGCACAAAGGGCTGATAATTAAGCACACGTCACCCTGACGCGACAACCCATAGGATGAAATGATGAAGCAACAAAACAAAAAGATGAGGCCAGTCAAGCAAACAGAATCCTGGGGGCAGACATGGCCATCTATAGACTGAACAGGAGGCCAGGCCTGCCCCAGTCAGGAGGATGGTAGCCAGTTTCCCAGGACATGACCAGCTTTGTCAGTGGCTGCTGAGCAGCCACTTGCTTCCTGGACCAGTGCCATCCACCTCAGCCCTGCTGGGACTCACAGAGTGGGTGTAAGCAGCGGTTCTCAACCTGTGGCTCGCGACCCCTTACACCCCTGTACAGATACAGGTGTATGTGATGGGGTCGGCGCCATAATGGACTTATGCGGACCAGTCACACGTGTAGAGAGCAGCTACCAATAGTTTTATGGGTGGGGGTCCCCACACCATGAGGAGCTGTATTAAGGGGTCACGGCATTAGGAAGGTTGAGAACCACTGGTAAGGCATTAATAAAATTATTAGGTTTCTCCTAAATTGTCACTTCTGCATTTCTATGAAAAAGACTCTACTCCCTTTCCCTATAGAAAGACTTTCCCTTGAAATCTAAGCAGTTGATGCTCTTGGTGTCTGGTTGGGACAATGACAGACCATGGCTGGACCATGGCTTGATCTGTAGCTGGATGTCATAAGCCTGTTCATGTTCAAATCCAGCTACTTTCTATTTTAATAGTACCGTAGTCCCCCCACTCCATCCGCGGTTTCAGTTACCCACAGTCAACCATGGTTCGGAAAGACTAAATGGAAAATTCCAGAAATAAACACTTCATAAGTTTTAAATTGCCCGCTGTTCTGAGTAGCAGTGATGAAATCTCTCTCAGCCCCGCTCCGTCCCACCCAGGATGTGAATCATCCCTTTGTTCTGCATCTCCATGCTAGATGGTCCCCACCTGTCAGTCACTTGGTAGCCCTCTGGGTTATCAGATTGACTGTTGCAATATTGCCGTGCTTGTGTTCAAGTCACCCTTATTTTACTTACTCATGGCTCCAAACTTTCAGAGTACTGATACTGGCAATTTGGACATGCCCCAACAACCTGGTCCAACCTGCGGCCCAAGGGGCACACACGGCCCAGAACAGCATTGAATGCAGCCCAACACAAATTCATAAACTTTCTGAAAACATGATGAGATTTTATTTTTTTCAATATTTTTTGTTTGTTTAGCTCATCAGCTATCATTAGTGTTAGCGTATTTTACGGGTGGCCCAAGACAATTGTTCTTCCATTGTGACCCAGGGAAGCCAAAGGATTGGACACCTTAAGAGAAGCTTTAAAGTACTTCCTTTAAGTGAAAAGGTGAGTACAGTACAGTAAGTTATTTTGAGAGAGACAGAAACGGAGACTACAGTTATATAACTTTTATTACAGCATATTGTTATAATTGTTCTATTTTCAGTTATTGTTAATCTCTTACTGTGCCTAATTTAGAAATGAAACTTCATCATAGCTTGTTGGGCTGGTCTTATTCAGGTAAATAAGAGCCTTCAATTTATGTTCACCATGGAAGTTATTGTGTATCCAGCTTGGTAATCTCCCTGTTCATCTTTCAGGTAACATCCGTCTATAAACCAAATTAAGTCAGCGTTATCAATAAGACTTTCCTGTAAGTCATTCCTGAGTATAAGAAGGTAGTCAGTAAGCTAAACACAATCATGGATGTCTTCATCCTGCAAAGGTAGCAAAGTAGCTGGGTTAAACTGTTACACGAATTAAAGTAATCTTAGGTGCAGAAAGCAGGAGTACTTCATGTGAAGCCAATCAACTAACAAGTGTTGAGTAGGGTAGGAGTTGAGTGGAGATTCAGTAGAATAACATAAATAAAGGAGCACCCACAACTATTCTGTTTGTTTGCGTAACATGACTGTAGCAGAGATGGCTGACAGGCACGACTGAGCTTAATTGCTGACTATAATTACCTATAGGTCCATGATGAGCTCTCTGTTTTTGAGTTAAAACTCCTAAAACATTTCCCTTATTTTAATGTATAAAAAGGAAAAAACGTTTTTAATTAAGGTGTCCCCGAATGGGAGCTTTAGATAATACTTCCTCTAGAGCAAGCTTGTCCAACCTGTGGCCCGCGGACCACATGTGGCCCAGGCTTTGAAGGTGGCCCAACACAAATTTGTGTTTTACTTAAAACATTATGAAAAGTACGCATGGACCTTTTTTCTTTTCTTTTTTTAAAAAGCTCATCAGCTATCATTAGTGTATTTTATGTGTGGCCCAAGACAATTCTTCCAGGGAAGCCAACAGGTTGGACACTCTGCTCTAGAGCATCTTCAGCGTGTTTCCCTTTGGGGTTCCATTGAATTGGGTCAGGTTGATGTGATTTTAATAAGACATACAGAGGCTGGACCATTAATGAAAAATTTGAAAAAAAAAAAAATTGAAACCCAGTTGTGATGGTATCCTGTCAGATCCAGTAATCCTCTAAGCTGTTTTTTTGTTTGTTTTTAGAAGAAGAAAGGATATTATTCCTCTGAGTCTTCCAGGGTTACTTAATAGCCTAACTTTAGATATTAGATAACCAAGTTATTGTAATTGGGATAAACAGAATTGAAACTTCTTTGAGAGCCTATGTCCCTTTATGGCTAGCTATTGTAATGGGTAAATCGTGTCCTCTTGGGAGTCTAATATATCCTAGAGCATACAAGTAAATCTTCCACATGTTGGATTGGAGTAGAATTTCTGGGAAATTCAACATCATTCAAATGTATTTAAGAGAAAAGTGTGGGACTTCCCGTATATTCCTGGGGCATTATTGTCCAAGTAAACCCCAGTTCTTCCCAGGTGGAAAAGCAAAGAGTATTTCCTCTCTCTTTTTTCCCCCCCACAGGCGTGCTGAAAAAGGCACTACATAAATGTATCACTGAAACATTGGCAGTATATACAGGAATACCTGTTAATAGCGCATGTGGATTTGGAACCACCGGATATCATTATAGCTATGAGATCCTGTGCAAATCTCTATCCTTTCCCATTGGGTTTCTTTACTGGAAGGCTAGGACGATTACAGGGGCTTGTACATGGAATTATAAGCCCCCCTTTTATGTCATCTTGTATAATGGGCTAATTCCAGCCAGTGCATCCAGCCTTAAAGGATATTGACAAACATTAGGTGGAGGCAAAGTACTGTAAATAGTTATGTTAATAGGAGTGGCTGACTTAATCTTGCCCATATCTGCACTACAGAAGACCCAAAGTTGCACTGGAATGTCCTATAACAAACATTCAGTCCTTCCTAAGATTAGTTTCCTCTCCTAGAGTCTTTTAAAATCATTATTTCCCCAATTGGTTCAGTATCTGATTCATTTCGTTCTAAATTCATTTCACCCTTGTGGGAGTCATTGGTGCCAAGAAAGCCTCACCCTATCAGGTGAATTGGGGCAGATTTGACTGGTAAAAATATATGTTGCCCTGTAACATTTTCTAGCTGGAAAGGAACAGGTTCCGATTTATTTTATTTTCTTTTTTCTTTTTTTTCCCCTGTATGTGGGTAGCTCCCTGGCTGGGAATCGAACCCAGGCCGCAGCGCTGACAGTGCCAGCGCCGAAGCCCTAAGCCACTGCACCACCGGGGAACTCCTATTTTTTTGTTTGTTTGTTTTAGGTTCTGATTTTAAAAAGACATTGGTTGATTCGATGTCCCTACCATCTGTCCAGAAGCTTTACTCCAAGGGAGAGGGCGACTTAGTTGGGCAGTGTTAAGAATAGCTAAAGCAGCCCCAGTATCTATGAGGGCCTCCTTTATGGTAATTTCATTTTTTCCTAAAGTATAAGTAAGAAGGGGAAATGCCCTGTGGGTCCTTGGAGCAGCCCTATGCTTGCTTTTCTGTTTCTTTTCTTATTCTAAATCCCGTTTCAGTGTCCTACAATCCTTCTTAAGGTGACCTGACGTCTGACCATAAAACCAGACTGCTTTGCAGGAGTTTCCCAGCAAACCTTCTTTAGTAATTCTGTGGCTTTGCTCTCAGAAACCACTAGGTGTATTCGTTGGAATAGGTCAGAATAGCCAGGATCATAGGTTCTAAGAGTTAAATCAAATTCCTTTGAGAACCTGGCAGGTTCCTGGAGGGCCGGGGCGGGGGATCTTTAGTAGATTCCTTGGTTATGCACGCGTACATATACAATTGCTGGTTCTCCTCTTCCTGAGACCAGCTTTTCTCCAAAGGGAGCTGCCAGGAGCTTTCTTTTGTTTTCTTCCCCTAATCTATCCTGGTCTGGTTTTCTATTGGGGGTCCCCTAAGTCAGGGAGCTGAATAGAGGTGTAGAAGAGAGAGATGGGAGGAGGAGGAGGAGGAAAGTATGTCCAAACAACGAAGTAAAGGGTACAGTGGGACAGTTCGAGAAGAGGGAAAAGTGGGGTGTTGGCACTGAGCAGCTTTGGAAACCTTCTTTATTTCAGAGACAGTTAAAATTTCTAACTTCCTGGAGAGAAGAACGTCTCTGTGTGTACCATTTCAGAGGCTTCTGTTTGCCGTTGAAGTACGCCTCCCATTCATTCAGTTTGGTTTTAGAGCCAGCTCTCATTGTGCACACAAAAAATTAATTTAGATGTCAAAGGAGCTCCATTTTGGCCATCTAAAGTTGCTCTCTCTTTTAGTTAAATCTTTCCATTTATGTAAGTACTTGCAAGTCAAGACTCCCTAGGAATTGTACATCTTGTAGGAGTATTCATGGGGCTGGGGGCAGGGAGCTTGTTGGCCTTGGAGGCCTGATTTCCAATGTTAATTTTAGTTTTGAGATCTGCAGTCTGAACAAATTTCTAGTGATATCATGTGGTGGGTTGAAGTGCACTGTATGTGGGTTGAGCTCCAAGGGGCTGTCACCTCCTGAGTCACTTCAGCCCTCCTATGTGTCTTGATTTCTCTTCCCAGTTGTCTAAGACAACTGTGAGGACTCAGAGCGCTAGGTAACCAGCCCTTATGTGCATGTCCCTGGAAGGTCAATTATTTAATTATAGTTGTGTTGGAATTCCCTGTGGGGCCACTGCACGTTTTGAAGAGTACCCTCAGACGCCTCCACATAGATTCTTAGTCACCTAAGATGTACCTAAAATTCGAGCTGGAAGGAGTAAATGCCCCTAATCTTTGGAGCTGAATAAGTTCAGACTCTCATTTATCCAGCGAAAGGTTTTGTTCAGACTTGCCAGTAAGCAATTCCACTTGAAAAGCCGAAATAAAAAACCAGCCACCCATTTTTTTTCTCCTGTCCTTGAGTTATCTCCACTCGTTTCCTTAGCCTAGGTTATCTTAACCCTTTACCTTTAATACCACCTCAAGGATTTTAAAAAACAGCTCAGATATAGTTAAGGCCTCCTACCTTAAAAGAGGGAGGTCTGAAATTCCAAGAAAAATTCACCCAGGTTCACCCAATGCAAAGCTGGGAGCTGGTGGGGCACAATGGGCCCCTGCAGGTACCTGGCACCTATGCCAAGTAAATGTCAACTTAAGAGACGTCCCAACCTGTAGAGAACTTGAATGACTATTCGAGCCAAACTGACAATTGCCAGGAAGTTAAATCTCAACAGATTAAGAAAATTCCCTGGAGAATGGGAATTTTGCAGCTTATTATAGGCATTAGAATCAAAGGAGAAAACGTAAGGAGAGTTACATACAACCCATTGGTTTTTAGATTAAGAGGATAGGAGAAAGCAGAATGAGGAATCTCTGGGATGGATGATGGATGTTGATAGGTAATAATGAACTTTTACAGCACACAGAGATGGTATTTGGGGAACAAGATAACAATGAGAATTCTGTAGGCTCCTGCTCTGGTGCTGGTGGTTGTGTTTTGAGGGGTCAGTTGTGGCGGGGATGACTCTGACATTCCAAGGGCATGTTATATTAGATACAAAAAGATAATAGGCAAGTTCACTTAAGGTGGTGATTGACCTTTGTCATGAAAGCTACAGGCTCAGGATGTGACCCACTTTTAGTTAGGAGTTTTTATGCTCAGACCGTCCAGTGTGATTCATTTTGGTCTCTGAGTTTGTAGGGACTCCCATGCTGGCCTTCCCTGAATTTTTCAGGTTTTAATATGTGGCCCCCTTTTGTCCACACAATAATCAGCAAGCCCTTAGGCCTGAAATACTATTCTTCCCAAATGAATTATGTTACACATAATATTTTAGTAAAATACTACTCTTCAAGTTATCTTTACAGAGTTGTTGCTTACACAGCCTCACACCTCCTTTCCAGGTTTATTTTTATTATTTCCTTTCATGTAATTTCCCCAGAACACGCATTCTTACTTTGTTGATTTCAGGCTTTACAAGTCTGTTTTATAGTTCAGTTTTTAAAGAGGTGTCTGTGATTGAGATGAACATTTAGTGAGCTGATGTGTTGGCATTTCAGCTTCTAAAATTTAAACCTCCAGGGCTTCAAAATGGATACCAAAACTTCACAAAAGTGTTCATGGTGATAACACTGGGCCTTTAGGGCTAAGCTCTGCGCAGAATAAGACAAAGAGTTATATTGTAACTCACTTGGTTAATCTAATTTATTCACATATTTAACCACAGTCAGCATGTAGTTGTTTTCCTCAGAGAGGCTCACTTTTCAAAACACGATTTTCAAAATGTCTTCGTTCCCCAAAAGGCTCCTTGTGTTCACTCAACGCCTTGTTTGCCAAGGTCTCTCTCCTCTCGTAACTTGCCATCTAGCAGGACTCTGTAAGCCCGTTTTTGTTGCTGTTGTTGCATGCTGAGCCACCAATAAATTCTAAAGTTCTCCCATATTAAACACAATACAGGATCACACTGGTTTATATGGCTGCATTCTAATTTAAGGTGTAACAAATCCTGAAACAACGGGATGCAGAGCACAATCCCCCTTCAATTGAGGAGCCCAGAATTTATTTCCTAGAAAACACAGAAAGGGAATGTTGTATTTCAGGTATCTGAGAACTTCTTTTGTAAAACAGTCCTCTCAGAAACCAGTACAGTGGTTCTTATCAACTACCATTTTAATTATTATGGTAATTAGTGGGTTTAGGAATTTAGATCAGCACGATGAGTAATGAAAGGGGTTCGCTACAAAAGGGGTTCACGTATCTAAAACTGTCTCTTCCTCATGCCCCTTCTGACTTTCATTTTCAGTCCTGGAGAAACCTGCCCCCCTCCATTTTTAAGCACTTCTTCTAGAAGACCATTTTGTCATATAGTACAACAGACTCGCCTTCCAAATAGGATGCTTACTTCCCTTATTGGTACCTGTGTCCACTCCAGCCTGTTTGCAAATTTCCTGTACAAATGTGGGATTTTTGTTCCTGCCTGATTAGCCAAGTGACCCACTTTTCCTTCTCAATAGTATTTCATGTAGGATGAGATTGTTGTGTGCCAAGAGGCTTTCCCCCCCACTGATTTCATTTCAGAATCCCCCCTCCGCCTCTTGTCTAACAAATGGGCTTAATTTATTGTGGGCCTTGGTTTCTAAGCTCTTGAAAATTCTGCAGGTGAGGTGTACAATGTCATCAATGTTGTCTTTTACCTGTTGCTGCATATAAAACCTTGAATTCAACTGGCTTCTTTCCAGATTTGTTTAAACAATTATGAAGTTTAATGTTTCTTGGCCATTTTTATTTTGTACTCAGCACCAATAAAAATGTCTTAATAAAGGATTAGTAAAACATGCTTACACATCAGGCCAGCTTTTATTGTTAACTTGAATGTGAAATATATTTCCATGCTTATAAATAATAGTTTTGTTTACAATGAATTTTAGTGTAAAATGACATTGTTGAATATCTTCAAGTCTCATCCATTAACTCCTAAGAAATGTCTGCAATTGTACAAGGGTTTCATTTAAAGTAATAATTAAAAATAGGTTTAAAATAAAAACAAATGCTTATACCAAACAGTGAAATCAAAGGGTAGTTTATTAAAAAAGAATCAAAACAGAAACTCTAAGTACCAGTGTGTACATTGTACACATTTAAATGACTCACAAGAATGAAGTTTTTTTCATATACATTAAGATCACGCCACCCTGTTATTTATCAAAAGATGTTCAAGGAGAAATCTGACTCCAAACTGCATTGCCATCTTAAAGAGACCACATTTCAAACATGCAACAACGCCACTGGTAATAAAGCTTTGGAATGGGTGCTCATTCTATTATTTCACTACAAACAAGATAGAAAGCAAGAGAAGTTGGGAATGTTTTCTAAAATAGAATGGAAGTTGTCATCGTGTACTCCAGAGCTCCTCACTCCTCCGCTGCCATTTTTACCAAGTACTCCTTGTCAATCTTGAAAAGTCTCCATCCCTCCTCACTGGACAGATCAGAAGCACCTCTCCTTTTGTAGAAGTTAATAGATGGTTGATTCCATTCTGCCACCAGGAAGTGCATGCTGCTGCAGCGACATTTCATGGCAACCTGTTATACACAGGGGAGAGTCAAATGCAAACTCAGTGACATTTCGCCTGCTTTCCGAGACCCAGTTTTGATTCAGTCATTAAAATAACCCAGTAACCCCTACAAATTCAGAAATTGGAATCCAAGACGTACCTGGCTTAGATTCTTGAGAATTTCTGATCCAATACCAAAGCCTAAAAGAAAGAGAAATACCATTTAAAAAAGTCATTTGAAGGACTTCAAGCCCTGATTTCTCTTTAGAGCTATGCCCCCCGAACTCAACGATACCTCTATAATCACTCATCACGAAGAAATCCTCAAGATACAAGAGTTTGCCAATCCATGGGTCATAGGTAAAATAGTACATGGCAAAACCAACGACGCTGTGTCCTGTAATAAGAATATCACATGAGCTATGGACAAAAAACAATCCATTAAAGTTGTAGCTGCAAGACCAGAAGCCTATCATAGGTTTTAAAAAATATACATGCATGTATTATAGACATAAGCAGCCAATGAACCGGACTGTCTCTCTTAGGCTAGTGCAGTTGAGGCCACTGATGGACTACCTCACTGTTCTCAGAATATGTATATGCAAAAAGCACCCATTAGAACTTGCTGAAACCAGGCTAAAACCAGGGACTGGCCACTCTGCAATCCTGGATCTCACACTTAGGAAGCGAGAATGCTTTCATTACTTGCCAGAACAAAACTGCTATGGTCTCAAATTAAACACATACATTATTCACATCCTACTGATATACTAGTATGTTGACTTGGGAATAAGGTTTACACGGCAGTTCAGAATAGTAGATAGCTGTAGTTTAGAAACTCTGCTTCCTTAAGGTCAGGACATCAGGCCAAAAGTGCAATGTTTAATTTCAGAACTTGCCTTCCAGTTAAAATATTTTCAATTTGCTCTCCCCAGTTTTTAAGCCAGAAGCAGCAGAGGTATCCAGAAACAGGTATTATTTAACATCCACATACCTCTAAAAAAATACCGCATCCCTTATGTTTTCTGATCATTTTTCTTCTAGCTTGGGGAACAGACTTCAGAAAAAAATTTAAACACCCAGCCAAACAACTTCCCCTTTTAGCTCTGTCTTCTGACCAGTCAACAGGGACCAGCAAAATTAAAAAAAAAAAAAATGTAAAAAACAAATGAGACTCCCTTTTAGTGGGTGTCTAGAATTCCAAATGGAGGCAAAGGTTTCAAATTAAACTTTCTTGCCATTTTATAGTCCTTGGCAAACACAGGAAGCAAGCAGAACAGTTTCTGATCTACCGTGTTTTAAGTGTGCGGTAATAGGACCTTACCTCATTTTTATCATGATCATCTACTTTATTGTGTAAAGGATGTTTTAGTTACCTCCCCGCCCATCCATGTACACGGAAGGGCCATGTACATGGCGAAGCTAGAGACTGTAACCTGAAGATTGGGACAAATTAAAGAAAAAAATGTGATTTAACACAATTACAAAAAAGGTTACGTTAGGGTCAAACAAGAACCATTTATGAAACTGAATTACAACAAATGACATTATACCTAACTCCTCCGGTCTCCACCGCACTGATACTTACTTAAACAGCTCTTTTAACCCGCCCTAGTATTAAGTGCAGCACATCTATTTTCTCCTCAGTAATTTGAATACTGGCTGGCTATTATTTCTGGCCAACTTCTCTGTAAGTAATCTCAGCCTTTGTTGTCAGTGGTTCTACACAGCAGACACTACGTTTATACAACACTAGGTCTTTCGGGCTTCTGGGCGGTTACCTTCCGGAGTGCAGTGGTCTTTGGGTACTTCTGCTACCAGGCAGTGATAGAAAGGATGCTCTCCGAAACCATCCTCTAGCAGATCTGCAAGAAAGGGCAGGAGGGGCAGACAGTGTTGGCCCCGGTGAAGGTGGTAGGCACCCGATGCTCGTCCCCCACCCCGCCACTGTTGGGTTACCTTTTTCAGTTAGTATTACTTGTTCTTCCATGTATTCATATTTAGCCAGTTCCTGAGATGATGCACATATAAGAAAGAGAGAGAAGCAGAAAACTAAGTTAGGCCATAGCCCGGCCAGCCCAGAAAGAATGGGGTGGGCGGTAGGCGGGGTGGCATGGTAATTAGTTCCCGTTCCAGGAGTCCCGGCAGGAGCGGCGCGGCCAGGCCTGGGGCAAGCGGGCGGAGAAAGGGGAACCTACGCAGACGCAGACGTAGAGGCGGCCGGAAAGGGCGCCGTTCCCACCCCCACCTCCCCCACTGGGCTTTTCCCGCTACCTTGATCAGCCGCAGGATGTCACTGCAGTCGGCAGCGGTGGCTGGGCGGATCACGAATTTAGCCATTTTCGTCTCTTGCTTTTCTTCCCTTTGCGGACCAGGCCCCTGTATTTGAACAGCAGGAGAAAGTGGTTCTTCATTCGTTTCCCGGGAGCGTCCTGTTCTGAGTCAGGCTGGCACCATGACCTAGGGAACCTTGGTGATCAACAGGAAAACTTCAGCTGATTGCCACTGGAACTGCGCGTCCCAGCGGCGGCGGGGCTCCGCTTTTTAGCACGAAGAAACCCCGCCCCGAGCCGTGAGGCGGTGGCACCTCGTCCAATGAGGCCGCGGCATTTCGTCCAATGAGGCAATGTGACCTCTCCCCTTTTCCGAGCACCGCCCTCTTTTCCGGTGCCGGTGTGAACCCGGGAGGCGCGGCCTGGGTAGGCGCCGGTTCTGTAGCGGTGCCCTCTAGTGGCGTCTCGCGGATCCTTCCCGGAAGCTCAACCTCGGAGCCTAGGGGTCCCCAGTCACCTTTGCAAGGGGATTCCTCTTGTAGCCCCCGACCAGTGTGCCGTTGCCATTTCCTCGGCCAGTCAGGGAAGGAAACTCAGGAGACCTGGCCTTTAGATGTGGGGGTATTAGAGCAAAGGTTCTAAAAGTGTGCTCTGAAGGAACCCTTTGGGTTTCAAGATCTTTCAAGGAGTCTGTCAAAACTAGTTTCGTAATGATAGTAAATCGTCAATTGCCTTTTTCAGTCTCGCTGGAATTTCCCAGAGGAGACCTGATGTGTGTGCGATGAAGTCATCGCTCAGATGACTAAAGGAACGGGTGCGTGTATATTCTTGTGTTTTGTAGAATTTCTTAATGTAAGCTATTTGGATTTCTCAATAATTTTTTTCTCTTACACAGTAATTTTTCTCTTACACTTGTAATTTTCATACTTTTCCCCCTTCTTTGTCTTTCTTAACTCTCTGACCTTCCTTGTGGAAATACTCCTGCCTGAAGTCACTCTTCATAATTTCTTTTAGTGGTCTGCCTTTGTAAAATTTTGTTTTTGTTGTCTAAAGGTCTTTTTTAAAAAGTTTTTTAAAATTAATTTTTTCAGTTACAGTTGACATTCAGTGTTATTTTATGTTAGTTTCAGGTGTACAGCATAGTGGTTAGACATTTATATAACTTAGGCAGTGACCGCCCCCATTGGTCTAGTACCCACCTGGCACTATACATAGTTGTTGCAATATTGACCATATTCCCTGTGCTGTACTTTACATCCCCATGACCGTTTTGTAACTACAGATTTGTATTTCTTAATCCTTCACCCTTTTTACCCTAAGTATGTCTTTAATTCACCTTAAAACTCTTGATTTATTTCACTGCTTATAGGACTTGAGATTGGAAGTTATGTTCTTTCAGCATATTGTTGATAGCTTACTAGCTTCTGACATTCATTGCTGTTAAAAGTTGTAATCCCTACTTGCTCCATTTTCTGTGCTTTTTTTCCTTTAGAAAATTTTTATTTTGAAATAATTACACATTTACAGGATGCGTGATGTCATTGCTCTCACGACTGAAGGAATGTGTTTTTGGGTATTATGTTTTCTAGAATTTTCGAACATAAGCGTTTTGGATTCTTCAATAGTATTTAAATGTCCTGAGAGCAAAATGTTCGTTGGATTAGAGTATAGCTGTTCCTGGATTGGACCCACTGGAACAAGCCTCTCACAGGTAGAGTCTTTCTTTTACTACCCACCTTCCTAGACAGACCCTCCTGAGCTGTCTGCTTTGGCTACCCTGCCTGGGTTCCCACGTGAGTCAAAGAGAAAGCATGAAAGGGGGGGCCTACAGTGTTCTCGGTGTGTATAATGAGAGGTTGAACCGTCACCAAATGACCCCCACCCCCAAACGTTCAACAAGTGATTCTCTGCCTTTGCTAAGAATATCCCGTATGTAGAAAAGAAAGCAAAAGTAGATTGTCTGTTACCCTTCCCACCCTCTGGGGATGTTATGCATGTTGAGTCAGCATGGGAGTTTATAAATTGTCTTTCTCAAAGATCTTTAAAAATAGCATTGATTCTCAACTGCCTAAGCAACTGCAGGTGGTATCTTTCCCAACACTATGACACATGGATGACCAGTCATAGGCTCTTCTATCCACTGCTTTGATCTAACATGCAGGACGGCTTAGGAGAGCTTATGACAACTTCACTGATATCCATAAATTAAACCTCCATGAGTAAGTCCTAACAATAGCTGCCTAGTTGAAGCCAAAACGAGGCCATTTTCAATTTGGGTTGCTTAGTGTTTTAGAGTAATGATTGTTTCATTAAACTACAGGACATATTTCATATTTTTTTCTATGTATTCTGTTTTTCCAGTTTAAATTTTATGCTCTTATGCTTTACTTTGTCATTATGACAGGCAGAGCCTGTTCTGAAAAACAGATGCCAAAAAAAAGCTCGTCGTGTTTGTGTACATGTAGAAGCTCGGAATCCGAAGGAATTTGAATTTTCTTCATGGCATTGAAGCCAGTTAGGCTTTTCCCCTGTCATAAATAGATAGATACAATGGATGACCACCATTATCCTCTCTTCTCACTGGAGTATACATGAGTATATTCAAAACTGCACAAAAAGGGGATTAACTGCCTCACATTTGGAAAACTTATTTGGTTAATAAGTCAACAAATCACCAAAATCAACAGGTATTTATTGAGTCTTGTGCTAGGTCCTTGGGGGATATAAAGGAAGACTACGTTTTGAAACCAACTCTCAGGATATAGTTTACTTTTAGAGATTTGTGTATAGCTTGCTTTACAGAATTTAATAAAGAGTTCTAGTAATTGAGGAGGTCTGAATAGTAGGGCGAGAGTAGGAGGAAGGGAAAGGTCAAGGCCCTGTCCTGGGAATTGCACATTCACTGATTCATCTCATCCTTAAAACTTATAAAATGGGTAATGTTAGCTCCATCTTTAGAACTCAGAAAACCAGAAACTCAGAGGGGTTAATTACTCTTAGGGACGCCGAGAGGAATGTGCTCAAGGCTGAGTCAGGGTTTAACAAAATTTTATTCAGAGCATCTGGGTGCAGATGGGCTGAGGCCAAAGAGAGCATCAACCCCGAGATCTATTGTAACAAGCGTAATAGGGAGGGCAGGAGGGAGTTTCTGAAGACGAGATATTGCTGCGCTGGCCCTGGCCAAATCTCACGTAGGGATAGCTGCGTGCATGTTTTTATCTCAGCAGCTCTCGTTGCTCCCAGAAAGATGTTACTTTCCTGGGGAGCTCAAGAAGCGGCCAGGTTCCCAGGGGTGGGGGTACTGAGCAAGCTTTCAGACTTAATAGTTACAAAATTACAAAAGCTAGAAAGAGATAGAGCTGGGAAAGAAGGAATTCTGTTGATTTCCATGCCAAGGTGAAAGTGTCCAGCATGCTTATTGACCTATGATGGAAGGTGGTGGCATACTTCTTTTTTTGGTTGTTTATTAAAGTAATGCATACTGATTAAGCACATTAGGGAAGTACAGAAATACAAATATGTGCAGGACCTCCTTGAGGATGAAAGAGCTTGTAAAGAGAAGGGTCCAGCTGACAGCCAGCACCAACTGATCTCAGTGAAACTGTCAAGTGACCACAGCCATACATGTGATGTTAGGCAAGACCAGCAGAAGAACCACCTAGCTGATCGCAGCCGACATTATCAACCCACACAATCACGAGCCCCCCAAATGGTTGTTTTAAGCCACTAAATTTTGGAGTGGATTGCTCTGTAGAAAAGGCTAATTGAAACCTGGTGGCCTGGCCATCTTGGTTATTTACACTTGGCTTCCATTCTGATTGATTGTAGTGTCCATTCTGACCGGTCTTCTACTTCGGTGTGCCTGTTTTGAAATTTTTTGTAAGTCACCTCTGTGTGTGTGTATCGGTATGTATGTGTAAGTGTAATAACAACAAATAAGTATCATACGAGGGCTGTCCAGAAAGTATCCAGCCATGTAATATGAGAAATAGAGACATTTATGGCTGGATGTTTTCCAGACAGCCCTCGTATGTCTGTAATTTGTATCCTGCAGAATAGTGTGGGATTGGGTCAATTTACTTAATCTTGTTAAGTCACCATTTCTTCATTCATAAGGAGTAGATAATAATACAGTAGATTCTCAGCTAGCTGGCACCCATGCTGGGTAAATGTAGTATTAGTTCTTTGATTTTTTTTTTTTTGCCAGTTGCTTGAGAGTGCTGGTTGCTTGAGTTCGGTTAGCAGAGAGTTTACTGTAATATCCTTCATATGGTTAATTGTTGTGAGGATTAAATGAGATAATCCTCATAAAGTGCTCAGCACGGCACCTAGAATAATTGTTGACATTATTACTATTAACATTATAGTGTATTTTCCCATGTCATAAGTATATTTAAGTTTTTTAAAAAATGTAATGGCTCCCTACGGTTCTGTTGTATGCAGTTTATTTTACCATTGTATTGTTGAAGATTAAGGTGTTGTTTTGTTTTTTTAGTGATAAATAATGCTTTGATGAACATCTTTCCACCCAAATTTTGGCCCCGGTTTCTGATTGTTTCCTTAGGTAGATTCCCAGAAGTGGAATTACTAGGTGAGTGGACATGTAATTGTGTTGACATGGAACCAGAGAAACCCTCTAAATTCAGGTCCTCACTACAGGAAGGTGTAGATTTGAATGACTCTCCAGATGCCCTGACTGTAGCTTGAATTGTCTCAGTTTTGACAACATCTGATAACCACCTCTATGTTCTACAGGCCGTAATCCTTGGGTTAGGCTAGAAGTTGGATCTTTCTCAGAGGGGGGTTTTGCTACGTGTGGGTGACAACCTGTGAGATTGATCAATAAAAACAACCAGCCCCAAGAAAACACCAAGGCTTTTTTCTTTTTTCTTTTTTTTTTTTTTGAGAAATTATCTTGAGGACATGGAAAGCTGTTTCATCTTCAAGGCTGGACCATCAGAAGTGTTAAGACTTCTTTGCAAATGTGAAGTATTGCATTACATTAGACTGCAATTGGAAAAGGCTGGTCAGGCCTACTAAGGTATTAATCAGGACTCTCATTTGCAGGCGATGGTACCCAGCTTTCACCAGCTTAGGCAGGAGGGGAATGAGGAACCAGGCTCTTGTGCTACAGTCTGAAATACATATTGAGTGAGAGAAAAGATCAGGGCTTGTAATGGACGACTATTTGTTTCCCAGAACAGTATTTTCTCCTTTTAAAAATCATTTTGTCCTATACCCAACAGATAATTCTCCTTGGTGGGGGGCTGCCCATAAGAACATGCCATCCACTTGGTCAATATTGTGATCCAAGCCCTGCCAAATCAGAGAAAGTCCTTTCCTTTTTGCTGCATGGAGGGGGAAACGTGGAGGTCTGGGCCAATGACTTCGGCCTGCTGGAGAAGGCTGCCACATCTGAGTTTCTGGTTCTGCATAGCCACAGGGATGGCCTGCATTGTCCCAACCACCACCACTACACACACTTGTAAGGAGAAAGGGAGCCAAATGGTCAGAAAGTCTCCATTCCACTCACCACAGATAGAAGTGGGGATGAGGAGCCCCCTGACCAGAGATGGAGGGTGCGGGTAGTCAATGCTATTTGGGAGAAATAGGGGTGGTCATACTTGAATTCCAGTGGATGTGCCCAGCTCTGCTAATTTCTGTTCCAAGGCATTCACAAGGAATGCCTACAGCACACCAAAGAGTGAGAAAGTGATGCAGATCAGTAGACTGGGGCAAAGACATTCCCCTCTTGTGACAGTCATTCCAAGTCACCCCTGCCTGTTTATAAGACGCAGTCTATTTGCCATGCTAGCCTAAATCTGTCCCAGGCTGTTACAGTTTCGCTCGACTGGGACTCTTACTGAGGACCATAACAATCTATAGAGCCCATAGAGACCCCTTTGGTAGGCGTTTAAGAGATGTGATCATTCCTATTTTCTTTCTGTCTAATGCCTATTTGAGGAGGCCAGGACATTGGCAGTTGTACTAAATCTGCAGAGATTGCCCCGCGGGAAACTACATGTAGAGGCCAAGTGGCCTTTAGGCCAAGGCATGGAATATTCCAAGGCTATGAATGTTTATAACTTAAGATAGTTGCTCTTCATGAACACTGTATTTCAAGGTTTCACAATAGCAAGGCAGTTATTTGAAACCAAGTTGGCTTATACCATCCCTTTTATATTAATTATCTGTTGCCACATAAATTACCAAATTTAGTGGCTTAATTTACATACGTTTATCATCATGGTTTGTGTAGGTCAGGGGTCCAGGCATGGCTTAACTGAGCCCTCTACGCAAGATGTCAGCCAGGCTGCATTCTCATGTGGGAGTGTGATCAAGGAAGAATCCACTTGCAAGCTCAAGTTGTTGGCATTGGCAAAATTCATTTTCTTAACTGAGTTCCCTGAATTCATTTCATTGCCTTGGCGTCTTACTGGCTGTCAGTTGAGGCCACCTGTTATTTCTAAGAATCTGCTGGCCGTTCTTTGTCACCTGGTCTTACTCAGTGTGGCTATTTACTTCATCAAGCCAGCAAGTACAGGAGTCTGCTAGCAAGATGGAGTCTTTTATATTGTGAAAAAAACCCCACATAACATAAAATTTACCATCTTAACCATTTTAAGGGTATGGTACAGTAGTGTTAACTATATGCGTATTATTGTATAACAGATCTCCAAAACATTTGCAAAACGGAAGCTCTATATGTATGCATCGAACAACTCCCCCAGCCCCTATAACTACTATTCTGCTTCCTGGCTCTATGAGTTTGACTTTGTACTTTAGATACCTCAAATAAGTGGAATCAGTGTCTTTTTATGACTGGCTTATTTCACTTAGCATAATGTCCATAACATTTATCCATGTTGTAGACTGTGACATAAATTTCCCTCTTTTTCAAGGCTGAATAATACTCCATTGTTTATATATACGAGGACTGTCTGGGAAAACATTCGGCTGTAAGTGCCTCTGTTTTGCATATCACATGGCTGGATATTTTCCAGACAGCCCTCGTATACTACATTTCTCTATCCATTCATCCACTGATGGACATTTAGGTTGCTTCCACCTTTTGGCTATTATGAATAATGCTGTAATGGACATAGGTGTGCAAATTTCTTTTCAAGATCCTGTTTTCAATTCTTTTGGTTATATACCCAGAAGTGGGATTGCTGATCATATTGTAGTTCTATCTTTAATTTTTTTGAGGACCCTCCATACTGTTTTCCATACTGGCTGCACCACTTTACATTCCCACCAACAGTGCACAAGGGTTCCCTTGTCTCCACATCTGCACCAGCACTTGTTATTTTCTGTTTTTTGTTTGTTTGTTTTGTTTGTGTTCTTGCTTTTGGATAGTGGTCATCCTAATATGTGTGAGGTGATAGCTCACTGTGGTTTTGATTTGCATTTCTCTGATGATTAGTGATGTTGAACACCTTTTCATGTGCTTGTTGGCTATTTGTATGTCTTTGGAGAAATGTCTCTTCAGGTCCTCTGCCCGTTTTAAAATCAGGTTGTTGTTGTTGTTGTTGTTGTTGTTGATCTGTAGGAATTGTTTCTATATTCTGGATGGTAATCTCTTATTGGACATACGATTTGCAAATATTTCTCCCAGGCAGTAGGTTGCTTTTTCACTCTGTTGATTGTCTCCTTTTTTTCGAAAAAGGTTTTAAATTTGATGTAGTCGTATTTGTCTAGTTTTTTCCTCTTGCTGCTTGGCAAGAGAAAGTTTTACATAATGTAACATAATCATGGGGGTGACACCTTATCATCTTCAGCATATTCTGTTGCTTAAAAGGAAGTCACACACAGGTTCTGCCCACAATCAAGTAGAGAGGGTCACACAAAGGCGTACACACCAGGAGGCAGGATTGCGGGGGCCGCCTTGGAGTCTGTCCACATTTAAAGGGCAGTAAAAGTCTGCTTCTTATTCAGCATTTAACAAACACTTATTAAGGTCTGTTTCCTGCCAAGCATTGTCCTTGGGGAATACTGAAATGAATATGGCATGGTCCCTGCCATCCTGGGACTTAGAGGTCAACATTACAGGCCTTTATGGTTCTAGTTATGGTCAGAAGGGACTCAGTCTCTTGGAGAAGAAAGACAGGAACAATCAGAACTGAGAGGCAGATACAGTTTGTCACCCATTCAGTATGACCTACCTCCTCCAGGCAGCCCTCTGTCTCTCCCCTTCTGAAGTCATGTCCAAAGGGAAGACTCAGCTCATGCATCAAGGTTGAACTCCTCATAAACATGGAGGAAATCTGCAAAGTGCAATCAGCCATCCTTAGGCCTCCTACAATATCAGCCCTTTGAATCTGACTATGGAGGTTACTCAAGAAGAAGATCACAGGAAATAATTGCCTGTTAGTGCACAAAGTATAAGACACCCCCTCTTTTCCCTATGGCCCCCAGGCACACACAATAGATTTTAAAGTCCAGATTCTACCTTCCTATTCTTTGTACCATTCATAAACTGGCAATTAAATGTTAACAGCGAATCCAGGAAAATAGAGGATACTTCAAAGAAGGAAACGCAGGGGAGTAAACTCCACCTGAGCAGCCTCTGTTTGACCTGAGGAACACGGAACACTTCTGGCCCTGGTGAGAACTGATGTTGGGTATATTCTAGACACAACAAGAAGCCATTACCTGAGAACTCATTCTGGAGGTGGACGATCAGGGGTGAGTCATTCCTTCTGGGCCAATAATGGAGGTGGGAGATGGGTGCACGAAGATCAAAAGGGGGCCCAGGACCACAGGAGTGAGAGAAATGTAATACATTGTAAGATCTTAAAGGATGAATTATGGGAGGATGCTACAGGAGAGGAAGAAGGGAGCTATGCACCTGGCATTTCTTAGTGCCTGCTCGGAGGGGCATGCCTTGCTTTTTGTATTTATATTGTGGCATTTTACGATGTCATTTAGTCTTAATTGCCACAGATTATTACTTAGTTTTTACATATGTCCTGCTGTGTCATCTAGATTCTTTTAAATTGAAAAGATACTTGTTGTTATTGGTGCTGTACAAGAGTTCAGAATTTTTATATTTTCATGGTGAATTTTCCTCTTCTCATGTTTGTGCCTCTTCATTTTTATAGTGGTTTTTAAAATTTAAAGCCCATTTTCAGGAAATAAATACAACTAATACATCTTTATTTTTGTAAGTATTTACCCGCTATGACTTTAATCCTAATCTTGACTTTTGACCTTATTCTATCATTATGTTAGTGTCATACCAAGAACAGGCCAGTAGGAATGGTCCACCCCAGTTACAGAAAGTAAGGGTCCTGTAGCCATAGTTCCAGCTTACCTGCTTACCGTTCTGGTTTTGAATTTCATGCTTACTTCTGTCTCCCATCATTTACTGCTTCTTTGGTGGACAGGACCAGGGGTTGGATAAAAATGATATATTTGTAAGGGTCTAGCCAATAAATGAGACAGATGCAAATCCACCTGTGAAAGGATCCATTGAGATAGTAATAACTTCTAAAACTCAATGGAAAAAAGTAGAAAATGAGTTTCCTTATTTAGGAACTTAAGATAGAGAAGAGTCCTAGATTAGGAACACGAACACGCAGAGATAGGATTCCAAAACAACAGATTCCAAGACATTCTGTGTGCCATATGTTGGGGAACCTTTTGATGATTACTCGTTAATTAAGGTAGAACCACATGTCATTACTTTATAATTTACTGAAGTACAAATAACTGCAGTCTACATTTGTCCATGTGGGAAAACAAGCCAGAAAGGGAGAAATACTGGCTGATGGCCTGGAAAATGTTGAATATATACATGAGAGGGGAACTTGAGCATTATGATTTGAAGCCTCGTGATCACTAAGTTTCTACGTGATTTTTCATTTCCCAGTTTGGTTCCCCTTACTCTGCAGAACCCCCTGATTCCAGCAGTGATTGCTGTTATAAATGGCTGGGATCATGAGCCTACTTCCCCAGATCTACTGGCATCATCAGTTTCTCAGGGCAAGTCTGGCTATAGGACTGTGCCCACTGGTGGAGGACACTGCTCACTGCACGTCTGGTGATGGGTCTTTGGACAGTGCTTGCTAGCCGTCTCTTGCTACCCATTTTGATTTGAGGGAAAGTTGCTTCATGTCTCTAAACCCAAACCTCCTTATCTATAAAATGGCAATAGTGATCTCCTATGCTTATTGTGAGGATTAAATAAAATAACTGAACACTAAGTGCTCAATAAATAATACTATTTCTACTACTATTCTCTCGTTTGTTTAACAAATACTTATGGGGGTTCCCTGGTGGTGTAGTGGCTAGGCTTCGGCGCTCTCAATGCTGTGGCCTGGGTTCAATTCCCACCCAGGGAATCACCAAAAACAAACAAAACAAAACAACAACAACAAAAAAAACCCCAAATGCTTATTACATATTTTCAACATGTTGGGCACTGAGATAAATACTTGATACATGGGAGCTATCATACTGCTATTTAGTCATTTGGTCAATCCATATTGTTATACAATTACAGTGTCTCGGGCACTGTGGCAGGCATAGGAGCCACAGTAGTAAATAGGACAGAGCCTTCGAGATTCTGAATAAGCTTTTATGGTTCTACCAATGGGACATTCTTCTCCCTTTTGAGTTCTTTGAACTTCTTCAATGATACCTTTTCTTCAGGGAAAGCGATCACTGTCAGATGCCTTCCTACAACATGCCAGGTTCTGACTGACTATAGGGTGGAAGGGTGTTGGAAAAATGTGAAAAACCTTTGCCTCATATAGGGAGGTGGGAGATAAGATGCTCTTGATGGAGGGTTTCCCCTTTCCCTTTCCCCTTCCCTTCCCTTTCCCGAAGGACCTTGTGGACCCGGGAAAACGTTCTGCTGAAGTCCTGGGGGGAAAACTTCTGCTATAATAGGAAAAAAGAATATAGGCACAAAGCAACAGTGACCAAAGTGGCCACTCCAGCCTTCCCACGAGAGACCAGAAGAAAGTAGGGACTGTCTCTTCCCAGTTAGTGGGGGAAACCCAGCCCTTTGGACTTCTTCCTCTCCTTAGCCTACAGTGGGGTGTCAGTCATCCAGTACCTTTTGGATGAGACAGGCTAGGGGGTCCAACAGGATTGAAAATTTCCTTGGGCTTGAATCCTGCAAATAAGTGGAAGAGGGAAGAAAAGATAGAGGTGAGGCTACCAAAAAAAATCAGGTTTTTCCCACCGCCTACATCAGTGCGCTCTCATGCATTATAATACTACAAAAAGTTGCTCTTTCCCTACTGAAGGCTCTTCTGTTAAGCTCTTGTAGGAGGCACAGCAATAGGAGTGGGAGGGAGAGGAAAAGAACAACCTTTTATGGCAATAAGAAAAACAATTGTTCTTAATATAATAGCATCTCGGAGCATTTAGATTAATAATAGACTGGTTAAAGTAAATTCAGGATACTGTGGAGATTAGCTTTGAGGTTGACATTTATCACTGATTACATTGTTCTCCCATAGAATAAATCACCTTTTCTTACACTGTGATCGACCCAGTCTTCATCGAATGGATTGTGACTATGATCTACCATGTAGACCCTTTTGTTTTTATGTTATACTCTTGTGGAAGCTTCTTTAAACTCAGTCCAGGTGGATTTTGAAGGCTGGGTTAGGACCAAACTAGCCTTTGAAGACACAAGCTTTGCTTACCATTCCTCTCCCTCCATTACTGGCCTGCACAGGAGCTGGTTTCCATCATTCAATCAATGACATTATAAGTAGCTATTGGTCTTTTGCAGTCTGACCTATTTCACTTAGCGTAATACCCTCTAGGTTCATCTATGTTGTTGCAAATGGTTAGATTTCATTCTTTTTTATGGCCAAGTAATATTCCATTGCATTTACGTACCACCTCTTCTTTATCCAGTTGTCTATTGATGAGCACTTAGGTTGCTGCCGTATCTTGGCTACTGAAAATAGTGCTGAAGTGAACATTGAGGTGCATACATATTTTTGAATTAGTGTTTTAGATTTCTTCTGATAAATATCCAGGAGTGGAATTGTTGGGTCATAGGTAGCTCTATTTTTAATTTTTGAGGAACCTCCAAACTATTTTCCATAGTGGCTACACCAATTTGCAATCCCACCAACAGTGTAGGAGGGTTCCCTTTTCTCCACATCCTCTCCAGTATTTGTTATTTGTTGATTTATTGATGATAGCCATGCTGACATTAGTGAGGTAGTAACTTATTTTGGTTTTGATTTGCGTATCTCTGATGATTAGTGACATTGGACATCTTTTCATTTGCCTATTGACCGTCTTTAGGTCCTCTTTGAAGAAATGTCTATTCAGGTCCTTTGCCCATTTTTTAATTGCATTGTTTATTTTTTTGGTGTTGAGTTGTGTGAGTTTTTTTACACATTTTGCATATTAACCCTTTATCAGATGTATCCTTGGAAAATGTCTTCTCCTATTCAGTAAGCTGTCTTTTTGTTTTGTTGATGATTTCCTTTACTGTGCAAAACCTTTTTAGTTTGATGTAGTCCTACATGTTTACTTTTTCTTTCGTTTTCCTTGCCTGAGGAGATAGATCAGTAAAAATATCACTAAAAGCAATGTCAGAGTTTACTGCCTGTGTTCACTTCTAGGACTTTTGTGGTTTGGGGTTTTACATTTAAGTCTTTAATTCATTTTGAGTTTATTCGTGTATATGGTGTGAAAAGGTTGTCCAGTTTCATTTCTTTTGCTCGTATCTGTCCAGTTTTCCTAGCACCATGTATCGAAGAGACTGTCTTTACCCTACTGTATGTTCTTCTGAGGCAAGGGACTGTTGTTTGCAGTCTGTGGAGCTAGCACCAAGCAGACATTCTCTCACAGAGTAGGCACTGATAACAGTCTTGAACAGACGTGACACATGGAGGAGTTGGTTTGGAGGTTTGTCTGCCTAGGGACAGAGTTCATGTTAGCCAACAGTGACTTTCCATCAGTGAGCAGGAGCTCTGTGCAGAACTGTCCTGAGAGAGGCACATTACTTCTCCCAGGGTGTGGAACTAAGATCTCTAAGAATGCAGCAGAAAGGGGTGTCTTGCTTATCTAACTTGCTTCTGCTGTGGACACATAGCCCTAGTTGCCTCCAGGACAAGATTCATCTGGGTTGGTCTTGATGGTGACACTGCTAGGTGTCTCAGGGAACTCTCTTCCTAGCAAATGAGCAGCTGGGCCATTGGTACAGTGGTACCTGGCCAGCCTCCATGGGCACCTTTAATTAAAACAACATATTTTAATTAGCTAGGTATGTATGATCATGTGAGACAAAAGGGCAAAGAAACATGTTCTCCTTTATTTATTTATTTTTGAAAACTTTTTTAGTCTCTTTTTATTATTTTTTGTTGTTGTTGTTATGTGGGGGGTTCCCTGGCCAGGAATCGAACCCAGGCCGCAGCACTGACAGCGCCAAAGCCTTAGCCACTGCACCACCAGGGAACTCCCTTAGCCTCTTTAAAGTGTTCAATTATGAAACTGGAAAATTCAATTTGGATAATTTTGTCTCTTTTTCTCAAAGGGGAAGAACTCTCTCAAATGTCATCTCCTCTCTGTGGCTTTCTAGGCCACTATCCTGTCTCCTCCCTAAGACTTCTCCAATACTAATGACTGAGGAATAGACTGAAGAAATGAATTGGAGCCACTATAGCCAAGCTGCTAAATTATAATACTAAAATCAAGTAGCTTGAAGTATGAAGAAACTATTCCATTCTTGTCTCAAATGGAAACATAAACTTTTGAACTTTTCTGTGCGGCATCAATGCCTGAATATCCATCAGACCTCCAGATAACCCTTTGATGACCCGCTAAAGGACTCATGTATCCAGACTGCCTGGTTTCCATCATCCAGACCATCTGACATCTGACTGATCACTATCTTGGACCAGTCCTAGGGCCAAGAATGCAAAGTGGCTTCTCAAGAATGCACTTTTTTACTAGAGGAACTCCTAACTTTTCTTTCTTCTTTGAAATGCTCCTTTTGCCTAGTTGTGTTTCCCTTCTGCAAACCCTAAGACCTGAATAAATCTTTACCATTAATTTCTAGCACAAATTTCCAGACTCTGAGTTCATTTGACACGACCCACTGGGGGACTTTATGCTTCCTGAATCTGCAACTTAGAGCTCTGCAGCGTTTGAAGTTCTGTTCCACAAAGGGTCACCCTCTCGCCAGTGGACATGGCGAGGGTCCCATTGAACTACAAGTATGGTTACTGCCAGGGCTTTGGACTTCTGTGGCCAAGGAGTCACCATCTTGACAGGGGTAATTGCCTTCAATCAGCAAGAGGAGGCGAGGCTGGTGCTACATAATGGGGCAGAGAGGGATGTGTGTGGAACTCAGGTTGAGGGGAGGATGTTTGTGTGTGTTTGTGTATTTATAAGTTATTTTAATAGTTATAGAAGTTTTTGGTGGGTGTGATAAGCAGAATAAAGGCCTCTTAAAGATATCCCCGTCCTGATCTCAGGAACCTGTCAATACCTTAGGTTATATGACAAAGGGGAGTTAAGTTTGCAGATGGGATTAAGGTTGCTAATCAGCTGATTTTAAAAGAGGGAGATTATCCTGGTGTGCCCAGTGTCATCGCATGATTCATTGAAAGTGGGAGCAAGAGGGTCAGAGGAAGGCATGAAGAAAGGCACACAGAGATGCAACATTGATGGTTTCAAAGAGGGTGGAAGGGGCCTCTAGAAGCTGGAAAGAGCAAGGAAATGGATTCTCCCTTAGAGCCTTCAGGAAAAAGCAGCCTTGCTGACACTTTCATTTTAGCCCAGTGAGGCTTGCGTCAGACTTCTGACCTCCAGAAGTGTAAGATAATAAATTTGTGCTGTTTTCAGCCACTAAGTTTGTGGTAATTTGTTATAACAGCAACAGAAAACCTGTAGAGTGGAAAAAACTGAGGGAAAAACTGTCCCTGTCACTGTCCAGCAACATTCACTCTTGCTGCATTTGAGGTACTTTGCATATTCCTCTATTAGAATTAATGTCATTAAATTGTATTAGTTTAATTCCACATTCCTTTGTCTCTCTCAGGCTGTTTGCTTCTCCTGATCCAGAACTGAGTCTTCTTCATCTCTGTATTCTTAGTGTCTTAAATGTCACTGAATCTGTCTCTGTGGTGACGGAGTGGGGAGTCTCATGGAATGGAGACTCCATGGTGGTTAGCATCAGCATTAGGGAGGGGAAGCCCAGGGACTGGTGGGGACTGAATCTAGTTGACATTAGTGCTGTGCAGTGTGGGCTGACTGGGTCTGGAATGCTGAAAATCTACAGGTAGGCTGCAGGCACGGCGAGGTGCCCAGGCAGCTTGGTCTTGGGGGACTCTTGGTCCAGGAATGATTCAACAGAATTCTGAGCTTCCTAGATCTGCCCCATCAGCAGTGAACCCCTCTCTCATTCTCTTCCACCCACTCCCTCACGTGCCACCCAAAGTGTTTCTCACCCCTTATAGTGCCAGATTGGAAGCCACAGACTTCAGTTGGAAATGGCAGCTCCAGTTACCAAAGTATTTAATTTGGGCTTCCTGTGAGCGACATCATTTCTCTAGTTTCCCAACACTGGACCTCAGTACCCCGAAGGGCCCTGAATGTGCAGTTTAATAGCAAACCCAAGTTCTGACAGCCGTGGCCTGAGACATTTATTCCAGTTCATTCGAGTGGATTGCTGTGTGTGTGTGTGTGTGTGTGTGTGTGTGTGTGTGTGTGTCTATCTCTATCTCTATCTCTATCTCTGTCACATCTATCTCCTCAGGGGAGTTTTACAGTAACTCAGTAACTGCCAAGGCCAGGGTGAGGGAGATGGAGGAACTAGTGATACATGGAGATGGAGGAATTGTGGGTAATAGTAGGAACTGAAGACAAGGAAGGAAGGGCTAATTTGAAGAGACTTTTTAGGAGTAAAATAAGGATCTTTCTTCCCTCCAGGCTTGGTGTCTGCATCTCCACAGGTGAGTCCAAACAGGAGCCATATGTGGTACCCCAAGCAATGTGCTAACGAGTTACCTATATAAGCCGAGAAAGGCAGCCTAACAATCCCATAAATATCCATAATGATAAGCCGGCTAGAATAACATCAGTGTTTCTGAGAACAAAGTAAACTAACACTAAGGACATTTGTGTGGCCCCATCTCCAAATGCAAATTTATACCCAAAAGCATGCCATGTCAATTCAAACAGCGTGCATGATTTTAGCGTCTATAAAATATACAAATCCTCACTGTAGAGTAAGCTTCAAAAGCTTGCATACACTCTGGAGCATGAGCTTTTTGCAGAGATGGTGGATGAAATATGTTTATAGCTTTGTTCCTGCCATGGTTCTGCATCCTGGTTCAGCTGTAATTATATCGAGGTGCTTGTTTGCTTTCTTTGGGCTGAGGAAGGGGCAGGGTCAGTTCATACACTGGCCCAGCTAAATGGGCTGCCCTGGGGTCTGAAGGGAGGCTCTGTTTCCCAGCTGTGATGGTAGTTGCAGTTGGGGTGGTGTGAAAAATATGATGGGGAGTGGGTAGACAAGAGAATGGAGAGAAATGGCACACAGAGTGACGAATGAATGGAAACGAACCACATTTGTTGGAGAAAGTACATTAAGTGGGACGGATGGTGGGCATGACAGGTTGAAGAATGATTGGAATGTTAAGCATGGGGAGGCGAGATGGCCCTTGTAATTCTACCATTTAAGCCCTATTTTATTGGAAGAGAACTTTTTATTGAAGATGGCACCCTGAAACGAAGATGTCCTGTCCTAAAGAGGCCCTCTGATCCCGTGTCACTCGTAGTATGACATGTTTTAAATATTTGCCATTTTTAAGCAAGAGGAAGTGGTTGGAGGGAAAAGAGGATTGCTAAAGACACTTGGATTTTAGGAGCAGTGATAAACGTGGAGCTGAGGAGAGGTAGGGAAAGTGGTGAAAATCACTGCCATTTCAAAGTACGAGTAGTCCAGCCTGGGCTTTGCGTTCATTGGAGCAAGTGGGTAAAATACTAAAGACTTATGTTAACAGTCTTTCCAGTTTTTTCTTTAATGTTTAGGGGGGGAAAATCGGTCCATTATTTCCTCCACGCCCTCCTAACTTTATTCTGCATCCTTTTGTATAAACTCTATAACCTGGGAAATAAGCTAATTTTTAAACAGTGTTTTCTCTATCTTAATGAAATTATAGCATGAATCAATTTGTTGGAAAATTGATGACATAGTTTTCCAAGAATGTTTTCTACCGGAAGTAGATTTAGCAGCCCAAGGAAAGATGGTTACTAGATTTTTTTCACTCATAATATTAGATTGGACTGATAACACATATTGTTAGGTTTTGTTATTTGATTTTATTTTTCTACTTGTAATAATGACATTGATAATGTCTTATGTATCTGCCAGTACATGATTAAGTGCCTTTTATTTTCATGATACAGTTGAGGCCAGCTCTATTACCCTAAGACCATATCAGAATAGAACTAATGGCGCATTCAGGAAATCATAAAGGTAGGGTGGAGACTCTTACTTAAGGACAGTGATTCTCACCACTGTACAACTGTTGTATGCTTCCTGGTCTGGTTTTGTGACCACTTTGCCTTCTATCCCTGCTATCCAAAATTTGGTACAGCATACCCGTATATGCTTAACAACAACAACAACACACATACAGAAATCAGGATTGCTAAGTTGTTTTGAGAATTTTAGGCATGCTGCCAGTTAAGATAATCATACACGTGTGGATAAATGCTGTGTTGGCTAGGTTTTAGTGGGGTTCCCTGAGGTAGAGCTAAGCCTTAAGGTATGTGAGCTAAGTGATTAGATCATTGTTTTCCCTCTTTAAATAGCATCTGCAATGGAAATCTGTAAGGAAACCTTTTCTTAGAGGTGCTCCCTATCCCCAGCTGAGTGAACTACTTATAGAAATAGCCATGGTAGTAGATTCTGACCTAGCTGTGGGTGTGGGTGAGGGAGTTTCCTGATAAATCGAATGAGCCAATCATAGGACTTTGCCCTGTGGCACACTCGACCAGTCCAGGAGATTTTTGGATTATTCTCTATGCATGTGGCTGTGGTTGTAAGATGTAAAGTTCAGGAACTTCTTTTGTCACGTGGAGAAAGCCATTATACAGAGAAAAAAGAATGAAGCCAGTGTTCAAAGGAAATAAAGATAAGCGATGGAGAAAAGGCATTTTCAGAGCACTGAGGCCCAGGTTCTAGCTGTTCCAGTCCATATTCAATACTGTTTATACACTGATGAGCATGTGTCTGAGTGGAAGTTTACTAGATTGCATGAAATTTACAAGCTTTCTCTGCCCATTATTATATCATCTACCTTGCCTGAAAAATTCTCTTGAACTTTAGTTTTTCTCCCTGAACCTCCCATTGCCACAACCAAAAAGTTCAAGTAAAATCAAGAAAAACTAAGAGTATAATTCAATAAACTATTCACTGCACTGTGTTAGGTGTGGTAGAGTATAAAGAAGTAGAGCTGACACAAAGCAAAACAAAGCCATCACTGAAAAGGTACAAACAATCTGAACAAAAATAAAGGAGAGATCCCTGAAGGCCAAAAGGAGAGTCTTCTGGATGTGGGACTGATAAAAACAGGAAAAATTAGGTAGTGAGGAAAGAGAAAGCCAAATACCATGTTTTATTTGTAATTTTAGGAAGTGATTTATTTTATTTTGTTGTTAAATTTATTGGGGTGACATCGATTAGTAAAAATTACATAAACCCCAGGTGTACAATTCTACAGTACATCCTCTGTGTGTTGTATTATGTATTCATCACCCAGAGTCAGTTCTCTTTCCATCACCATATGTTTGTGAAGTGATTATTTTAAAAGCCATTTTAATTGAAGTCAACAAAAAGCACGATATGGACCTGTCTTCTAAGAAATTACCATCTTCAGGGACAAAGCAAGACCTGTGTATATTCTGGAAAGATCCCCTTTCATTAACCTTTTTTTGGTCCCTCTTTAGACTGCTTTACCACGTTTAAAATGATGTTATTTGCTAACTTGCTTGTGGACTTGTTTTCCTTCCTTGTAAGGTAAGTCCCCAAAGCACAGGAATTTTTATCTACTTTGTTATATCCCCAGCATCTACACAAGCGTCTGGTGCACTGCGGACAGCTCATTAAGAATTCATTGAATGAAATGGAGAATAAGGTTGTAGAGTAAAATCATCTTCAATTTATGGCCTTGAATTTCTCTGGGCCAGCCCAAATCTCCAACTTCCCAACACTAGGGGGCAGGCCGAGATTTAGAAGAGAAACATTTTTTTCCCCTTTAGGTCAGCGGTTCTCAATCTTCGCCAACTTTAGTAGCATCACCTGGGTCGCATTTAGACACTCCGAAGAACAGGCTACACCCCTGACTAAATCAGAATCTCCAGAGAGTGGGGCCCAGGCATCAGTATTTTGGAAAGCTGCCCAGCCAGATTGCCAAGTGCAGCTAAGGGCAAGAACCACGGACAGGGAGCCGATGCGTGGGGGTCCAGGTCACGCAGGCTTCAGCGAAGAGGGATAACGGAGACAAGCTGTAAGGACCTAGCCGCATCTGGCCTCTACATCACACCCTGGCATACTGCGTGGTGCATTTAGTCAACAATGGCGGGGACAGGCCAGTCCTCCAGTTAGTAAGGCGCTCAGCGCTGCTGATTTGAGTGGAAAGCTCCACAGAGACAGACTCCAGCTTCCCGCCAATGAGCTGGGCTGCATGCGCAGCGTGGCCCCACCCCCGGGCAGTGAGGCCCCGCCCCCTGGCAGCGCGAGTTGGGAGGGGGCAACCCGGGGGCGGCCTCGTAGCGAGGGTGCGGTCGAACGGAGCGAGTTCTGGTCCTTCGCTGGCGCTCGCCCTCGTTCTAGCACTTTCCATTGCCTCTACTTCCCTCCGCCAGCTTGCGCGCGCGGAGCCCGCGTCTGTGGTTGCGTGTGCGGCGGCAGAGCGCGATGAGGTGGGCGGCGATTCGGTAAGTGGCCGGCGGGGGCGGGTGCGGGTGTGGCGCCGGCCGAGGGGCGCCCACGCCCGCTCTCCGTGCTGCTTGAGGGCTTGGGCCGAAGGAACGGGGCCGCCCGCGACGAGACTAATGCTGTTGGCATTTGGGCAGGTGGGGCGGGGTAGGAAAGGATGCCCGCCCCTTACCGCGCGACCCCTTCCGGTCCCGGCCCGCCGGCCTAGGGTGGGACACCGCGCTCACTGTAGCGTCTCTGGCACGGAGTGACATTAAAAGCTAAACGGCACTTTAAGAGAGGAAGTTGGGTGTACCCTGAAATTCCTTTCTCTTTGCTGAGCAGGAGTGTGATTTGTCAGAAAGCTAATATTTGGAGTTCCCCGTTACTTTTCCAGCTCCTTGCCCTCCTTTGGAGGGAATTTTTAGGGTTAAGTATTTGACTCAACTTGAAGTCAGACTTCAGTGTGTTGTCCTGTGGGCAGAGACTGCAGGGTGCCTTCTGGGCAGGACCTCAGGAATGTGTGACAAGGGCCCCTGGTGTTGACTGAAAAGTTTACCTTTAATGAACAGTAAGGCCGTGGGAGGTGAGGGTGGAGGGGGCTTTGATTGGGTTACTTGCACGGGGAGGATGCCATTTTGTATACGGGGCTGTCCGGCAAGTCTGCAACCCTGTCCTGTGAAAAACAGGCATTTATGGCTGGATTTTTTTCCGGACAGTCCTCGTATGTCATCACCCCAGTTTGCCCAGTTAAGGCCTAAGGCCTTGGACTGCAGGGCTTGTCTGGCTCTCTCCCAACACCGCTTACCGGAGCACTCCGGCTGTTTCAAGTTCCTTCTGCCTGGTTGGGTTCCCAATGGCTCCCCCCAGTTCCAGCTTCCGGAATCATCCCACAATAGGTGATCCAGCCCCGCCGCCCGCCCTGGTGTGGCCCACAGTGGTTCTGACACTCATCCCCATCAGTTGTCTTGGGGGTCCGGGATCTCTCAAGGTCCCTTAGACCTTGCTGTCAGTTGCAAAAGGTTCTCCCTTTGTGTGTGCGTGTCTCTCGTTTATAGCACTTAAAACAAAACGAAAACTTCGCTGCATTATTTGAAGACAAGTTGAAAGTCATTCCAAGAAGGGCCACAGTTGGCTCTAGCTTGCACTGGACATGATGTGAATGGCATTCCACAAGCTCCACAGTGTTGGCCATGTGCCTTTTCCCAGGAAACCTTTCTTGATCTCTCTTGCCAATTTGGAAGTCCTTTTTCTTTGAGCTGAACTCCCATAAACTTGTGTTCCTTTCTTGTGAGTCCTGTTGAACTTTAAGCACGTACTCCATTAGTGTCTAGTGAAGGAATTCAGCAGTGACTGTCCGAGGTGAATGCAAAGAACAGGGCTGTCTGAGATGATTAGGTTATTTGAGTGATGGGGAATCTTTGCAGCTGCTGCTTCTCCCCAGACTCAGTTGAGGCATTCCTTCAGAGTGGAGGGCATGAGTGGCATTGCTTGTTATTGTACTGAAAGCTCTTTCCAGATACCCACCCTAAGCTTGGGACCCAGAACAGAGCCAAGGCACTTCTGTTCACACCTTCAGGTGACTTCTGTGACTCCCTAGGCTAGCCATGGAGAGGTTGGGCACCTTGGTCTCCTCTCATTGGAAAGGTTCAGTCGTGGAGATCTAGGGCCTGAGTGTTCCAAAAGCCTCCTGACAGTTTCTTCTAAAGACCTAGGGGCTTTGCTCTAAAACTCTTGAGGGTTTATCAGGGAATAAGCCAGTAACTGACGTATGGAGGTATTGGGTAGTGATTAAATCATTCTCCGGTTCCTTCCACTTCAGTGCCACATATATAAAGGGAAGTAGCCAAGAGCAGCTGTGCGCATGCACGTGCATGTATGTGTGTTTGGGAGTGGGATTGGAACTGGGCTCTATCTACTTGACTGGCACTGGGGAAAAGTCATCTATTTGGGCCTCAGTTTCTTCAGGAGGTTGGTCTGGATCAGAGTTTTTTAAATGTGGGGGTGTCAAAAGTGGGTGGTCTACGACCCCTTCTGGTATATACCATTTTGTGCATCAGTAAAATGAACCCCACCCCCTTGCACGATGGTCCCCAGTTTTGATCATATTATCAGTAGATAGGATATGAAGTTGTAGTAAAAGTTGTAAGCTGAGGGTTCACAAGATAATAGACATTTGTCATACCAATATATGATTAGTGTATTCAACCATTTTTAAAAATGTGTTCAAATTATGCCTTTATTGTGTTGCAAGGATATATTTCCCAGTTTCTTAAGGCAGTATGTGAAGAACAGGGCTGTGGGATCAGTTTTCCAAATAATTTGACCCAAGTGTTTCTCTATATTCAGAGAAACATTATCTCCATTTGATTCTTTACTATCTCCATTTGATTCTCCATTCAGAGATAGTCTGTCATAGTGCCTGGCTTATTATGCTTTCTAAATTTCTGGTCCTTTTTTGACTTTTAGGGGAGACTTTGGAGAAGCATGACTTTCTAGAATAGTAATAGCTAATGTTTCTTGAGGATGTGTTGGTATAGTAGGTACCCCCCCCCCCCGCCAAGAGTTTAACGTGTTAACATTTTTATGTTTATGACAGCCCTATGAGGTAGGAACTGTTGTTATCCCCATTTTACAGATGCGGAAACTGAAGCTTGGGTTAGGTAACTTGTCCAAGGTCACTCAGCTAACAAAGAGTGTGGTCAGAATCTTAACCTCTATAACCTATACTGTGTAGTGCCTCTCTCTCAGGCAGGATGGGATTAGTTTTCACCACTCTTCAGAAAATGCTCCTTCTTTGGGTAACAGAAGAAAAATTCTTATGTATATGTGTATTTATTCAAATATGTGAAGTCAGTTATATAGCTCCTGTTAGTTTGTGGTGAGTACTCAAAATATTTAGTCACTCAGAGTCAGTTCTCGTTTTTTATATTAGGAGCATCTGCTGCATCTGTTTTACCATTATTTTTTCTGTGTGTAATGCACACGTTTTTGCCCACATTTGTGAGGGAAAAATAAGGATGCACATTATGCATGGGTAGTACTAGTTCCATATTGATATAAATGTTTTTAATTCTTTTTTTAGATATATCACATTTTATTTACTCAGTTGATAGAGTTTTGAGTAGTTTTCACTTTTTTTATTGTCACATTTATTGGGGTGACATTGGTAGTAAAAATTACATAGTTTTCAGGTGTACAATTCGATAGCACATCTTTTATATGTTGCATTATGTGTTCACCACCCAGAGTCAGTTAATTCTTTTGTTTATGCTTATGGGTTAAAAGTATAACTCTAGAAATCAATAATGATATCTGTATGTAAAATAATACTCTGGAATACCATAATACAATAAATACTAAAATTCCTTTATCATGCAAAAAACAAGTATCTATATAGAAACAAATACAAATTTGAATTAAAAAACTTAAATGAAATATTTTTTTCCCTGAAAATTTGGACCAGAAATGTGGGTGTGCATCATACACAGCAAAATTTGGTAATTACTAATTAATATATTAAGGACATGATTTTTTTTTCTCTTTCAGCTAAATAGTAGCAATTGAAAATACTAGTTTTTTTCCAGTGCACTTTTTAAAAACTGGTTTATTCAGTTGCAGAATGCTAGTTTCTGAGATGACAGAATGAAGAACTACATACCCTGTTTCATTAAGGAATTTGAACCTACAGAAAATACATACCATGAGATAGAAAAACAAACAAACAAAATTCAGATCCTGTTCTGAGAAAATGCAAATTAGACAGTCAAGAACAAGAAGATTAGAATATTAACATACATATAAAAGTACAGAAATGGAAAATTTACAATAAAAAAATAAGTCTGAAATATGTAAGGTAGAGAGAGGCTTGTTAGCTATGTGTTCGAAGAATAAGTACACAACTGAAACCCCAAAAACTTCAGCAAGCATTCTGGTCTTAGTGGACCCGCAGGGCTTATATCACAGCTAGTGTGATGACTGGCTGAGGAGTTAAATTGGCCAGTGAGCATGTGCTCATATTTCTGTGTTCTTTGCAGTTAAATTAGTTAATTGGTGAAAGGGTAAGGATTTATTCCAGCAGCTTAAGTGGCAAGAGTATATGTAGACTTTACGAAATATTTTTACTGACTTTCCCTGGAAGCTATAATTCAGAAGAGAAATCTATAGTAAAGTGGGGCTCTAAAGAAAATTAAAAATATATTTTTTGGGGGGTATTCATCACTTGTCCTGGCATTAGGTAATAAGCATTTGCTAGTAACGTGAGCTGGAATGAGTAATAATATTTAGGCCTTCTTCAATTGTATTCTCAGCAGATCCGTTTGTTACATGTGTGTTATCCCTGATATGATAGTGTATGATTAGGAGTAAACAAAGAAATCGTGAATCAAAACCAACTTAAATAACTTATTTTGGGAAAATAGGTTAGGCACATTTGGATAAATAGCTTTTATTTTATTTCCTTGGGGATTAGGAAATTTCTGCTTAAGTCCAATAAATACTCTTTATGAATTTGGAAAGGGTTAATTCTATTTTCAGAGTTAATTAACTTATAATTGGGTTTAACTTATTTATTGAGGAAATACGGTATAATAATAAAGAACAAGATAAATGTCCATAATTAATTTACTTAGGTGCTTACCAAATCAATTCTGGACTTTTGAAGCTGATAAAATAAAGCAATAATAAATCCATTAAACCTAGTTGTTTTATGTTAACTATGTGGATAGTTACCTAATTGGTCTCTGCTCTTAAGAAATGTTTACTCTAGTTGGAGAGATAATTTATGATGTAGCCTCACATGCAAATATGCATACACTTGAGAAACAAGTACAGACCCCTGTAAGACAATATGCAGTACAGTCAGTCATGTGCCACTTAACAACAGGGATATGGCCAGAGAAATGCATCGTTAGGTGATTTTTGTCATTGTGCGAGCATCATAGAGTGTACTTACACAAACCTAGAAGGTGTAGCCTACTCCGCACCTAGGTTGTATGGTATACCACTGTTGTGTATGTGATTTTTCTTTGACTGAAACATTCTTAATGTGGTGCACAACTCTATGTATGCTAAGGATGTGGCACTGCCAAGTACTCTGGGACAAGGTACAGGTCTCCGTGGTTCCCAGGGAAGGAGCCATGGAACCTACTCTAAGTGTGTTTTTCCTTGTATTGTAGGCTTTGTACCTTGAGAAAGGGGCTGCTTGCTCCTGTCAGAGGACTGACTCAAGGCTTCCAGTATCCTGGGAAAGATAGTGCCTTCCATGTTTATGAAGGTAAGCAGAGATGTTTGCTTTTTAGGCCTAGGTGGTGAAAACTCCTGTTTTATTTGGAAGGTGTATAGATACATAGCTTAGGGGAAATGAAGCATACTAAAGGTATCGCTTTTGTAAATTTCTCATTAGAAAATAACCAGGATAGCTGTGGGTAGAGATCACATTTAAAATTTGAGCTTTGGTTCCTGGCATCCTTGGGGACTGAGCTCTTTTAGTACCTACACACAGGATTTTCACTCCCTGTGTGTAGGTACTAAAGGGGGAAGCACGGAAAAAAGAAAATGTAATGCATAAGTAAGAGACAGGTCCTTCAGCTATACTCCTAGTCTCCAGTTTTGTTAGAGAGACCCTATTTAATCCACACTTAATTAAAGTTAACTTCAGTTACTAATCTGATAGGCAATCTATGAATGCCTTTCTCAGTTCAGGAGTATTCATTATGATTAAATGTGGCTTCTTTAAAGGGTCCAAATAAGTATATTGCATAAATATAATTTAAAATTCTCCCCTCTTGGCCCTCAGCACTTGCCTTTCTTATACTGACTAACCTATTAATAATTATTTCATATCAGTGAACATGAGTAGTCTGTATACCAGTGGTTCTCAACCTTCCTAATGCTGCCACCCTTTAATACAGTTCCTCATGTGATGGTGACCCCCATAAAATTATTTTTGTTGCTACTTCATAACTGTCATGTTGCTACTGTTATGAATCGTCATGTAAATATCTGATATGTGCTTTCCAATGGTCTTAGGCGACCCCATGAAAGGGTTGTTTGACCCCCAAAGGGGTTGTGACCCACAGGTTGAGAACCGCTGCTGTATACTGTTCTGGGTACGTTCTGTCCATTCTTTTAGTCAGGGAACTCAGGAGGAAAAAATACACAGAAATATGAATGATTTAGTAATGGCTATTTTTTGTAGTTCTCTTTTATTTGTAATTAGAGTTTGCATAAAATTTGTGGTCTATAATAATTAGTTGATAGAAAAATCAGCCATTTTTTCATGATAGTTAAAGTGTATGTTAATCTAACCATATGGTTTTGATCAGTTAATTATTGAATGACGAAGGATCGATATAGTTAATTTCCCATAACTGAAATATAGGAGGGCTGTCTGGAAAGTATTCAGCCATGTAATATGAAAAATAGAATCATTTATGGCTGGGTTTTTTCCAGACAGTCCTTGTATATTTTAAAATGCTAGAAAAAACACATGAACTCAACACATTAATAGAAATCCTATAGATTTGTTTTTTTAGTTTTGAATTGCTACTTCTTATCTAATTTATTTTCCTTTTATCCATATAGCAGGTTCACCTATACACGTGAATCATGGTGTGTATGGTAATTAGTATCAACTAAGTGCTTAATTTTTTTGGCACTAATTCTCCTGCTTTGGGGAGTGGGTATTAACTAAAATTAAATTGCATTCTTTGCTGTTCCTTGATTTATGTCTTTGCTTCATTTTTTTTTTTTGCTTAAACTTTTCTAACATTTAGGATAATATAAATATAAGAGAAATCCATAGAATGATACTCAGATTTGGATATTATTGTTAGTCCCTGAACTAAGTAATTTGATCTACTGCCTATAAGGAGATAGGCAGGGATTCTGTTCATAGTGACTCCATGATAGAGGTGCTCCTACTGACACTGATACAGCCCCAGCCCTCTTTCGTTTGTTTATATAAACCCTCATGATTGGTACAGGATATTCTTTTCTGCATAAAGAAACAATGATTGTTTCAGGTTTTCAGGAAACAGGGGCCTGTCCCTTCTCTGAGCTGTTTTTGTGGCATTAAATGGTATTATGGATCTTTAACGCTTTTGAATGCATGAATCGCTTTTCGTAGTTCTTGAGCTTCTCATAATCCAGTTCTCATTTTTTTGTTTCATCAGATGACCTATTTATTTTTGTTTCAGTTCGAGATAAGTTGCGGGAGATAGTAGGAGCATCCAAAAACTGGAAGTAAGCAATCTGTGTGTGTTCATTCTTTCATCCCTAAAGTGGTATGCTAGGCTGTATTTAGGCTCAATTAATGTCCATTGTAGGGATGTGGGGGCCCTGTGTTCAGAAATGGGTTGAACGAGTTTTTTTTTTTTTACTTGAGGGAGATCAACATTCAAACATATTCATCAGTTGATGTATTGTCTCATTAAATAATGGGATTTACACATACTCTGCATTTTTCAAAGTGCATTTAAGTATATTACTTCACTGATTCTCAACAGAATTGGTGACATGCTTGTGGCATATAATACATATGATGAAACTGAAACTCAGACAGATTGAACGATTAAGTATCAAGGCTTGGGACTTGAATCTAAGTTTTCTGGTTTTTTTTCTATTTTATGCAACTTGACTCCTTTATTGCTTCTTGTCAGTTCACAGTTAACCAGGTCTTTCTTTCACTCAGTATTTCCTTGCTGTAAAATAGATAATATCCCCTTGTTGCACAGAATTTTGAGGCTAAAATGAGAGAAAAAGAAAAAGCACAAGTGATCACTAGATGTACAATAATCTATTGTTGGTATAGAAATTATCTAGTGATTTATTCTTAACTCTTTATATGAAAATTTCAATTTACTGAAAAGTAGAAAAAAAGAATACCTGTGTATCATCTGGATTGGATACTTACTAACATTTTCCCAGATTTGCCAATGTAGTACGTATATTCGCTGAACTATTTCTAAGTAAATTATAGGTAGCCTGACACTTTAGCATACAGCTCCAATGAATAAATACATTCTTCTACGTAACAAAGTCAGCAGTTGTGTATCTGCATTAAACAAGATGCTCTCTTACATAATGAAATTGACAGTCTTCCCTAACAGGATATTATTCCTCCTTATTGAGATTTCCTCAACTGTTCCTTGAATGTCTTTTATAGCTTTTTTGAAAACATCAGTGTCCAGCAAAGGATTGCGTGTTCTGTTCAGTGGCTATGATTCTTTACTCTCCCCTAATCTAGAACAATAGTTACTCCTCCTCCCTTTTTTTGCAACCCAATGAGCTTGACTTTAAAGAGACCAAACCACTTGTCTTCTAGAATGGTCCACATTCTGCATTTACCTGGTGCCATTGGACTTGTTCCTCTTTCCCCTATATTTTTTGTAGGCTCACCCTTTCTGGCAATAATAAATACTTCAGACATGAACCTTAGAAAGACATCTTAATTAATGATATTGTCAACATTTTAGAGAGAGACTGTCCACTTGTCTATCTCTTGTCTTCACCTTACTCATCTCTTATTTTTTTGTCCCCTTTCTCTCTCCTCATGTTCTCTTCCTCTTTATCTTCTCTACTTCTTTGGGATATACTCCATTTTTCTTCCTCTGTCTCTCTTTTCCTGAAATTGAAGGCGGGTTGGGGGAGAGAACTGGGGCACAGAGAATATAAGAACTGTCAAGGTGAGAAATGGGAATAGGGAGTTCAGTGGCCATGTCATACTTTAATGCACATGCACACATACACTGTCTGGAAAAAATTCAGCCATAAATGCTTCTGTTTTTCATGTTACGTGGCTGGATACTTTCTGGACAGCTGGACAGCCCTCATATACTGTTGTGTCTGTCACCATGTTTTTATTTTGATTTCAAATATTCTGTTTGAATGTACTTTTTTATTGTCAAATTTACTGGGGTGACATTGGTTAGCAAAAATTACATAGGTCCCAGATGTACAATTCTACAGTGCATCGTCTGTGTGTTGCATTGTGTGTTCACCACCCAGAGTCAGTTCCCTTTCCATCACCACGTATTTTGTTCCCCCTCCCTCCTCTCCCACCCCCCTCCACCTTACCCCCAGGTCACCACTAAACTATTGACTGTGTCCATGAGTTTTTGTTTCTTTGTTGCTTTCAATTTTATATTCCACATATGAGTGAATTCATGTGGTTCTTGGTTTTTTCTGTCTGGCTCATTTCGCTTAGCATGATGATCTCCAGGTCCATCCATTTCATCGCAATGGCAGTATTTCAATTTTACTTATAGCTGAGTAATTTGAATATACTTTCTGATGAGGGTGACTTATTGCTCATTTGTGTGTATCTATATCACTTATAAGTATGTTTTTCTTGTCTAGTAGCCTAAGAAATTTTAACAGAAAATTTTAATTTCATCACATGGCAGGTGGGGAGGGAGGGAAGCAAGAGGAGATGAAGTATGTCTGGACCTTATTTTTCCTCCTCTGATGGTGCCTGACTGGCCTGCATGTCATTGAAATTGCAGAAGAGCACAGCTCCCATGTTTCATGAAACTTTCATCCTTTCTTCTCAGAGACCATGTGCAAGCAATGGAGGAAAGAAAATTACTTCAAGGTTTATTGGTTAGTTCACAGGACGGACTGCCACCTAGGAGAATGAAAGACAGTTATATCGAAGTTCTCTTGCCTTTGGGCAGTGAGCCTGCATTACGAGAGAAGTATTTGACTGTTCAAAACACCGTAAGGTAACACAGCACTATTTTTTATTTATGTTATGTGTTTTTATTTTATTGTCTTGATTGCAACTTTGAGATATAATTCATACACCACACCATTCACCTGTTTAAAGTGTGCAATTCTATGCTTTTTAGTATATTCAGAGAGTTGTACAACCATCAACACAGTTAATTTTAGAACATTTTTATCACCCTAAAGTGTGTTACTTCTTTTTAAATGGCAGTCATCATAATTTTTCATTTAATCCCACGTTTTATTTTATTTCACAGATTTGGCAGGATTCTTGAGGATCTTGACAGCTTAGGAGGTACTGTTATTTTAGTATTCTAAGTAGATACTTACAGTGTAATTGAGTCCTATGGCTAGAAAGGACTTCTTTATTCCTTAACTTCCACAGATAAGAATATTCTAAAAGACCAGAAAAAGGAGGGTATCCACTACCTCTGAGTTGTCATAATTTCCCCCCCAAATGTAGCTTCCTATTTAACAGAAGTATAATCCGACTAATCTTTCTAATAACTTTTTTTGGAAGTCTTAAATTTGCAAAAGAGTTGCAAATAAGCACAAAAAGTTGTTCCTCCCTGAATATGTGAGAATATGTTGCTGACATGAATATCACACCAAATATTTTCATGTCTGTTGCCTACAAACAAGGACATTCTCCTACATAACCACTATACAACCATCAAAATCAGGAAATTAACACTGGCATATTAGACTGTCTAATCCTCAGACCCTGTTCAGCTTTCACCAGTGGGCCTTTAGAACAGTAGGATCCAGTTGTGAATCATACATTGCATTTAGTGTTGTGTCAGGAATATTTCCTCTGTCTTTCCCTGACTTTCATGACCTTGACATCTTGAAGGTTATAGGCCAGTTCTTTTGTGGAATTCCTCTCAATTTTGCATTTGTTTGATGCTTCCCCAGTATTACATTTGAGACATGCATCTTTAGCAGGAATGTCACAGAAGGGATGCTGTGTTTGTAGTTAAATCTCATCAAGTGGTGCATAATTCTAATGTGTCTAATTACTGTGATGTTAACTTTTGATTCCTTGATGAAGGTGACATCTTCCAGGCTTCTTCACTGTAAAGTTAACTATTCTTTTCTCCTTTGTAACTAATAAGCACCTTGTAGAGAAGTACTTTGAGACTTTATAAATATTCTATTTCTCATCAGACTTTCAGTTTATTACTGTGTTTTGCTGTGTATAATGCACTCCCATGTATAATGTGCACCTATATTTTTTGGCCTGAACTTTCAGGGGAAAAACCTTTTCTAAAAAAATTTTAATTCAAAATTTTATTTGTTTATGTTTAGGTACTTGTTTTTTGTATTATAAAGGAATTTTAGAATTTATTTTTTAACATGATGGTACAAGAAATTTTCTGTAACAAATAATTGCAAAACACAAGAACAGGTACAAGTACAAGAAATTTTATGTATAAAATTATTGTTACATGAAAAACCCAATTATTATATTCCAGAGTATTATTTTGCATATGGATATCATTATTGATTTCTGGAGTTACACTTTTAACTCATAAGCATGAATAAAAGAATTAAAAACATTTATATAGATAAAGAATTAATACTACCCATGTATAATGTGCATTCTTATGTTTCTCTCAAATTTGGGCAAAAAAGTATGCATTATATACCGCAAAATATGGTACTTTAAAATCTATGTGGACTCAGGGATTCCTATTTTATTGAATGGGTTATAATATGTTACTGTCATCTATTTTGATGCCCAAATTGTCCCAGGACTGTCCCAGTCCCTTCAGGCTGTCTTCTGTGTTTTTTTTAAATGTAATGTATCCCCATCATTCTTTGACTTTCTGGCCCAGCAAGAAGTTCTAGGTTCATTTGCACTTTCCCTGCCCCAGTCCTGGAATCGGCCTAATCTCTAAGGAGCTCTGGTTCTTTCAAATGGAGAATGAATTTAGAAACCGAGATCTGAGTGCTAGAAGTTGTCATGGCTGCTGGAGTATGACTGCTTGCAAGCCCTTTCATTGGACGAGCTGGGGAAATACATGCACATACACATACATTTATCTCTGTGCTTATCTGTCTGTCTGTGAAAACCAGGCGTTCACACTGATAGTTCCAATTAAACACCACAGGTTCATTCCCTTTTTCAACTGGCTCCATCATCCTTAATACATTTACTTAAATCCCTAATACATTGCCTTCGCCCAGCCTCTCATGGATGCTCCCCTAACCTCACTGGGTTTTCTAGTCCATGTCAGGTTCCCTTCTGAAGGTCATCTTCCTCATTGTGTTTAGGCTGTACATGCTGGGCCATTGAACTTGGTGCCTCGCTCCATGTCCTCCTGACCTCACTTGGGCTTCAACACCTTACTCTGGGCCACCTTGCTTGCTCCTACCAAATGACTTTGGGACTGAACTGTTGGGAAAGGGTTTAAAGAAAGGCTCTGATAACTTAAAATGTAAACGTAAGTCTATTATTAGACTTACACCTAGCTTTTCTTCAGATTAAATAAACCTGGTTAAAAAATTCTTATTGGTCTTAAAAAAATTATACACACATAGATATTTGACTTTGGTTTATTTAGGTGTCCCAAAATAAACAAATTCCTCTGCCACTATCCTATTTTTTCCTCATTACCTCCCGTCGGTGGCCAGTCCCTGAAACCTGTTCATTTAACTCTGTTCCTTTAATTTCTTGAAGAAATTTGTCTTCTCACATACGAGGTTGGACAATTAATATCTCTAACTCATCCTAGAAAAAGTGCTATGTACTTCACTGCTGAATATCACTGTGGTCACCTTTAAAGTACTCCCCTTGGGAAGCTAGTCACCGACACCAGTGCACCCTTCAAAGCAATTTTGGAACTCTTTCTGGAATGGCCATCAGAGCTGTCATCGTCCCCAAAATCTGACAGTTATGTTCACGAGCTTGCCACTGTGTGCTTACATTGGTAACACTGTACTAACAACTCGGTAAGGTGTCATAACCTTGGCAAGGTTATGACAGTTCTGATGGCCTTTTCAGAAAAAGGGTTCCAAAATTGCTTTGAAGGGCGGACTCGGCACTGGCGTAGATGCATAGCTTCCCAAGGGGACTACTTCTAAGGTGGCCTTAGTGATACTCAGCCATGAGGTGTGTAGCGCGTTTTCTAGGATGAGTTCATGAAATTAATTCTCCTACTTTGTATGCTTTCTCCCTCATATCTCAGGCCTTTTCTCAACTTCACCTTTCCTTCAGCTGAAAAACCATTTGCCTCTTGTATCCTGACCCCCTGTTACTTGCCAGCCTGCCATGTTCTGGCTTCTGCTCCTCATGCCATTGACCTGCTCTTGCCGAGCTCCCCATTGGCCTCCGTATTGCATGATCTACTGCGTGTGGCTCCTAATATTGTCCCACTTATCGTTGGGCTTTGGTGCCTATCTCTTGCCTCCCTGGCTACTCCTTCCTAGTCTTCTGTGTAGCCTCCTCTTTCTCTATTCATCCCTTAAATGTCATTTATCCCTGGGGTTTTGTCTTCTACACTATTTTTGTTATTTGAATATTTTTTTTGGAAATAATCTAATTTACTCCCCGTGCTTTTAGTTGCTACTGGTATGTGGAATTTAGGAATTTAGGAGGGTACCTTTCCTGGCCTGCTTTTCTGAGTTCCAGACCAATTTGTTGTGCCTACTGGATGTCTTCATTTGGATGGGCCATACGCTTCTTGAATTCAACATGTTGAAAGCAGCCCATTGTGCTCTTCCTGCATTCTCTTTCTCAGCGAATGGTACATCATCTTCACTCATGCAGGCTGGAAACCTGGGTTTAGTCAAGTGTTGTCAAGTCTCCCTTCTTATTAGCTCTTAGATTTTTTTCTCTTCATTTCCACTAATATTACCATAGGTCAGACGAATATGGTTTCATTTTTGGGTACCACAAAGGCTTGTAAAGGGAATTTCTTATCTTCCATTCCCCCAGCACATCCTTTAGCAGGTACATGGATGGAAGGATTTATTGTCACTCAACAGATATTTATTGAGTACAGACCTGGTCCTGAGAGTTGATGATACAAATCTTAATGAATCATGGGGCACACAGGGAGGCCACTATACACAAAAGTAATTATACTTTAAATTAGAACCATGCTTGCCACATGCCAATGCTTGTTAAAATATGGAAAGTGTATAGATAACCACAGGGTGGTGTAGGAGTTGAGGGTGTTACGGGGAAGGCGGGATAACTCTGAGCAAAATAATTGGTTCATGATTAGGAAAGAGGAAGAAAACAGGTAGCTGAGTCCTTGTGATTTGTCTCTTTTCTGAAGATGTTTGATGCTGTCAGACTCAGTGCTGGGATCTTTTTCTGACTTATGCACTGTGTCTCTGTGGAGTGGTGACAAGCCACCTGGTGGGTCTGGGCTTTGGTCTTTGGTTTCCTCACTAAATCTGAAATTGAGCGGGCAGTAAGATTAGAGGATTCCTAGACCTCTTCAGTGCATAAAAGCCTTGGAGGCTGGGATAAGACCACTAGTGGAACATGGGGGATTGGGTCTCCAAACATGGTAAGATTTTTTATGGATTTCAGGGAGTAAGTTATAAATGTTGAGAAATAATTTTGCTTTTCCTTTATTTGGTTCTCTTCTGTTATCCTACAGTTCTTATTTGCTACATGCACACCAAAATTTATTCAACTGACATGTCACCTTTATCGATAGTTACAGCCCTGGTGGACAAGATTGGTAAGTGATACTGTTTAATCTGCATGCTTAGAATTCTTTTTCATTTTATGAGGTAATTTTTATGTATATATGCATATGAAAATGTATAGAATGCTATATACCAAGATATTTATTATAATTATATTTGGGTGGAAGAGTTTTGCCTAATTGCAGTTTTATTTTTTATATTCTTTGCATTGTCTACATTTTTCAAAAAGACATTCAAATTTCTTTTGTGTGTCAAAAAAGTCATTTTTAGTTTTGAAGACAAAAAAAGAAATATAGTAGAATTTGCCAAAATTTCAAACGAAATTGTCTATTTATAATACAGAAAAATTTGGGTATGGTTTGGACTCAAGTTGATTTTCTATTTTGCAGATATGTGTAAGAAGAGCTTAAGCCCAGAACAGGACATCAAGTTCAGTGGCCATGTTAGCTGGGTTGGGAAGACATCCATGGAAGTGAGGATGCAGATGTTCCAGGTGAGTATGTGCCCGCAGAGTGCCCCTTGTTCCAGTATAACTCACTAGTCTCAGTGAAAGAAAAGCTATTTACTTCTCTGTCCATGGACAGGTACATAGCTCACCCCTTCTAGAAAAACATACAGATGATGGGTTATTACTGTCTTCCTCTTGGAGAAAGACTGATACATTAGTTGGTGTTTATGTTTATAGTGTTTATAACTTTCAAATCATATACACCTCCATGTTAAGTTGCTTATATCTGATTCTGCCCTGCAGAATTTCCCAGAAGTCCATGAGTTATGTTAGGCATGAATAAGATTGGGAACTGTGTTAGTTTCCTAGGGCTGCTGTAACAACGTACCACAAAGCGGGTAGCTTAAAACAATCGAAATTGTCTCAGTTTGGAGGCCAGAAATCCAGAACCATGGTTCTGGCAGGGTCATGCTCCCTCTAAAACCTGTAGGGGAGAATCCTTCCTTGCTTCTTCCTAGCTTCTGATGGTTTGCTGCCAATCCTTGGCGTTCCTTGGCTTGCAGCTGTAATAATTAAATTTCTGCCTCCGTTGTCACATGGCATTTTCCCCTTGTGTGTCTGTGTCTCCATATGTCTTCTTTTAAGGACATCAGTAATACTAGATTAGGGCCCACCCTACTCCACTATGACCTCATCTTAACTGATTATATCTGCAACAATCCTATTTCCAAATAAAGCCATCTTCACAGGTACTGAGGGTTAGGACTTCAACATATCTTTTTGGGGACACAATTCACCCAGAAGAGTTGCTTAGACTGTTACAGCACTTAGGAACATCCCCCCTAATGAGCAAAACTATTTTTGAGAGAATAACTATTATAAAGAAATAAGAAGGGGGAGGTGGTGGGAGAGGAGAGAGGAGGAGCCAGATATATGGTGATGGGAACAGAACTGACACTGGGTGTTGAACACATAATGCAACACATAGATGATGCACTGTACCATTGTACACCTGGGACCTATGGAATTCTTGCTAACCAGTGTCACCCCAATAAGTCTAACAATAAAAAAAAATGAAGAAATTTGACAAGAAAAAGTACAAATCAAATAATTAAGAGTATGTTCAAGATTTGATTATGAAAACTTATTTAAGAATGACTTAATCCATTATGTTAGAGTATTCAGATAACCTATTATTCAGATACATTTTTTTTTCTGTTAAGGAATTATGATGCATTCCTCCTTTTAGAAAAAGTCTAAAGCTTATCTGCATTAATTAAATTTATTTGTCAAAATAGTGAGGTAGTTTTTTATTTGATGTTGTACGTAAGCAGTTGGAGCCTCTAACTCCTATGCTGCTGTAACTGGCAGCAATCTTGTTTTTAAAACAACACATCATAAAGTTGTTGGGGGCTGCTGCTATGGTTTGTCCATATTCTTTTTTAATCTTCATGGTTGGTTCCTAGCCTGCTCAGTGCCACACACAGCAGATTTCTGGCATGGGACCAGCTTTCTAGGGACTCTTCAAAGTTTGAATCTTGGACAAATAAATTGAAAAAGAGATCCAGGACGTAATTGGGAGGAAAGAGCTACTGAAAAAATCAATGTTAGGGAAGTACAAACTTTTGTTTTAAGTTTGCATTTCTCAGCCATTTTGCCAGAAAACCCATACTTGACTGGTCCTTTCTGATCCAGAGAGGGAGCTTGGTGATAGATGCTCTGACTCTGGTTTGGGTGCACAGAGATTCAAATCCTTCTCTGCTGCATATTAACCAGGTGACTGTGGGTCAGTCACCTTCTCCGAGCCTCTGTTTTCTCCAGTGCAACATGAAAGCAGTAGTAGTACCACATTATATGGTGTGTAAGGGTGAAATGAAAAACAACCTTCCCATACGAAGTAGTTGGTACATTGCCTCTCACAGAGTAACCACTAATCAGATGTTGGAATAATGATAATTTATTGTCATTGCTGTGGAGATGGTCCTAAATCTCTCTTCTGGGCTTGACCTTGGGACCTACCTTTCTGAGTGTCTGTTATTTATATCCCCCACGTGGGCTCTTGCTACCTACAGTTCAGTGTGTTTCAAACTGAGTTCGTCAGCTTCCTTTCCAATCCTAATCTTCTTCCAGTTTCCCCTTTGCTGACCTCCTGGTTCCTCATTTCCAAACCTTTGTGATAACTTTAATTTTTCCCTTTCCTCTGCAGCCCTCGCCAAGTCTTGCAAATTCATCACCCTCACCAACTCACCAGAGTCCTTTCTTTCCCTTCCCCTTGGCCTCTGTGTTTCATTCGAGCCCTCGAGGCCTCTTGTCGGAGTACCTGAGCTGTCTTTTAATTAGTTCGCTTGCCTCTACCCTGCTCTTTCTCTGGTAATTTTACACAGGGGTGGTGTCCACCTCGCTTATGTTGAGAACGACTGTCAGGAGCAGACTTTGTTTCCATTTATACAAACAAGGAAGGGAGTGACGAGCGCTTCCTGGGGAGTAGGGCAGGGGCAGTGGTGGAGAGGAGCGTTTGGAGGAATGTAGCCATGAGGACCGTGTGAGGCAAAAGCATGCGCAGGGGCTCTTCCACAGCATGGTCCGTTCTAACACCGCCAAGTACTTAGTGCGGCTAGGGCAGAGGGTGCTGGAGCGGGGGTGTTTGTGAGGACTCTGGGCTCTGTGGTGAGGGCTTCATACTCGTATACGGGGCAACAGGCTTAGACCAGATGCTGGCAGAACCTGGAGGGCGAAGGTGGTAGGGCCTGAAGAGGCATTAGTGATGGGAACTAGTGATGAGGACACAACTGAATATACCCTCAGGTTATGATAAGACTTTATGATGCGGCTGTTCTGGAAGTACAAACTTTAGGGGTTAAAGAAACAGCTTAAAACCCCAAAGGCTTGTGCATTCTAACTGTTGAGCTTAATCCACAGAATTATCACTGATCTTGCCCTTTGGGAGCCCCTGTGCTTGGCTAAGGAAACAAACAGTAGTTGGCACACTGAGGTTCCCTGAAAATACTGATGTCTGAGAGCAGTAGGAGGTCTACCTGGCTCTGTGTGCCATTGTGAGGACAGTTTGGCCTGAGTAAGCCAGAATTCTGCATGATGTAGGACAGTGAACTGATGATGCAGAAGGTACCTCAGTGACCCTGGCCCGTGGGTCCCAGTCATGCACAGTTCCTGGGCCTGTAGTTCATGAAGTCTTTGCCAACACTTTGCACTGTGCACTGTTTGGGATTTTGGGCATGTTTCTTCTTTGAGACCACAGGCTTCTTGGTCATGTTCCCATTCCCACCCAGAGCCTTGTTCTGTGCCTGGCAACTCAGCTGCTGGTGCTTAGTGGGTGCGCTTCTCTTTTTCTAAGACTGGGCTTTCTTGAAGTAGCACGGTGTCTGTTAGAACTATAGTACGTCTTCCCAGGAAATGTGTTTCTTATATCTGCATTTTCTTTCCTTTCTTTTTAGGCACAGGACAATGAATACTCTCCTGTTTTGAATGCAACATTCGTAATGGTGGCTCGTGATTCTGAAAATAAAAGGTAATTGCTGTTTTTTCCTAATTCTTCATTTTGAAAAATTTCAAAAGTACATAAAACCGGAGAGAAGAGTATGTAATGAATGCCCATGTCCCATCATCTAGACTTAAGTTTTAACATTTTTGCCATATTTGCTTCATCTGTTTTTTAAAGTGTACTGTTTTCTTTATAATATTTGAAACAAATCCCAGACATAATGACATTTCACCTCTAAATAATTTAGTGTAGGTATCTCTTTAAAAATGAAGATATTTTCTTACCATTACTATTAGCATGCCTAACAAAAAATGCTATTATAGTAAATCCTTATTATATTCTATTAGTTCATACTCATTTTTCCACAGATGTCTTTTTAATGATTTGTTCAAATTAGGATCCAAACAAGGTCCACCTATTACATTAGATTTTTATGTCTCTTAAGCTTGCCTCTTTCTTCTTTTTTTGGGTGGGGTTAATAGTTTTATTGAGATATAATTCACATATCATGCAATTCATTCATTGAAAGTGTACCATTTAATGGCTTTTAGTGTATTCACACAGTCATGTGATCTCTTAAGGCTGTTTTCATCCAGCATAGTTGTGTGTATCCACTGCTCCCTTATTGCTTTGTATCAGCTCGTTGAAAGACCAGATCAGTTCCTTCTGTACAACGTCCAGCTTTCTGGATTTGCCTCATTGCTTCCTCATGGTATTTTTTTTTTTTTTTTGGATTTGTTTCTTTACCCCTAGTATCTTCTGTAAACTACAGTTAGATCTAAAGCTTTAATTAGATTTAGGTTCAGCATATTTGGCAAGAGCACTTCATAGGTGATGCTGTTGATGTATCTCCTATCTCATATTGCATCCTATTAGGAGGTAGAGATTGTTTCACTCATAGCGATGGTAACATTGATGTGTGGGTTCAGTTTATCTGCTTATGATAAGCAGTGATCTGCAGGGTATAGTGCAATTCAGGGTATATCCAAAGTATATGTTGTTGTTCTGTGCATAGCTGGCTCCCCATCATTCTTTCCCTAGGCTTCTTAATGTCTGTTGTTGATGAATACTTTAATTGTGAAGGGGGGTGTAGATTGATTCTGAGATTCTGTCTTTCCTTTGACATTTATTAGCTTGAGTTCTGTAAAGTAGAGATTTCCCTTATCAACTAGGGCAGTATGGTTTGTAAAGGAAAGTTAAGATTAATGCTTCATTTGTGCCCTTTATTTACACATTTGCAGAATAACGAGTTGGTCTTTACTAGCCAGTGATGACACAGTTTTTCTACTTCGACTTTTTAAAAAAAGTATCATTGTGAATTCATGGATTTTAATGTAGTAAATATATTTCAATAAATTGCAGCCATTGTTCTTTAAGCTGGGAGCTCCTTCAAGCTGCTCTTATGATAAGCTCTTTTGACATTTTCCCATTAGTCTTTGATACCTGCCTGCTCTCTGGTGCAACAAGGTATCTTGGGCTCATTTTATACATCTCCTGCCCCAGGCCTGGAATCAGCATTTCTCCAAGGAGTCCTGGGGTTCCTTTCAGTGGGAACCGGTATTAAGAGACCACAGCCTGGGTACTATTAATAGAACCCTATGTTGTTGTTAGTTTGCCATTGTGTCTAGGCCTTTTCAATGGACAGCACTTGGATATGTGTTGAAAAGCAAAAAACAAACAATTTGATGAGTTTATACTGTCATTTCCAAGACAAATTTAACCATACAGCCTTTAACTTAACTTGACTTTGTATTTTATCTTTTTTTCTCTTAAATTGAATTTTTGGTTCCTAACAACAGTTACACCCAAAGCCTTCAAACTGAGAAACACTGTCTCATCGTGTGCATGGGAGTAGGGGTGGAAGGGAGGAACTTAAAGTTCCTCTTTCGGCTGATGTATTTCAGTTTTCCAAACTGCCATTTCAGTTCTTTTGTTTCCATTGTTGTTTATCAAACTTTTGGATTCTGTCACAGTGAAATACTATCTCCCCTTTCACTCAATTTATTTAAAAAAATTGCCAACTCCAGAAGAGCAGAATAATGTAACGATCACCCGTATAGCCTTCACTTCAATCACTAAGTAACGTTTTGCCAGCAGCCTCAGTTGCTCACCCTCTCGGTGAGTGCACAGGTATACATTTTTCTCCTAATTCATTTGAAGGTAAGATTGATACTAATTCACCCATAAATAGTTCAGCATGTATCTCCTAATAAGGTAAATCTCCTACATACTTCAATGCCTTTATTAATATCCCAGAAATTTAATAGTTATGCCATTATATTATATAATATGTGATCCATATTCAAACTTTGCCAGTTATCCTGAAAATAGCCTTTAGAGCTGCCTCCTGAGTCAGGATGTAATCAAGGATCATCTGTTGCAGTTCGTTATCATGTTTCTTTAAAAGTCCCCCTGCTATTTTCTGTCTTTTAAGACATTGACATTTTTTTGAAGAGTCCAGGCCGGTTGTCTTATAGAATGTTCTACAACCTATTTTGACTGCTTCCTCATGATTAGGATCAGGTGAAACATTTTGGCAAGCATCCATGTCCTTTTTATAATGTGAACTTTCTAGTGTACAGATAAGTCTGTACCCAGAATCCTCCCCTAATTGTTCCAGAGTTCTTGTTTCAAGCAGTGGGTAAGCATTACCCAAAGTGAATAGCAAAGACTTTACCCTACCAGACCTGAGGCCCTGAACCTAACTGTCCCCTATACCTGGGCTCCTGAGCATTAAAGAGAAAAAACCAACATGATATAGAAAAATGTTAGTTACATGCAAACAAGTGGTTAGAATAAGATGCAACTTGGAGTCCTGTTTTTCACGTACGAGACAAAGTACCGATAATCAGGTCCAGCGGTCTAGCGCAGACTCGGAAATGACCGAACAATCGGTGCAGCGGTCTGGTAGGGTTAAAACTAGCAGGTGATTGTTCCTCTTCCATTTTTATTATATGCTGGCACATTTTAAGTTGTACTCTTTTCTTTTCTTTAGGCCAGCATTTGTAAACCCAATCATCCTGGAAAGCCCTGAGGAAGAAGAGCTCTTTCAACAAGGAGAATGTATATTAATTTGTTTATAATAAGATAAACTTTAAAAAGCACATTCACTGTGCTGTAGAGGAGAATATTTAAGAGTATGTTTGGATTCCTTATACCAGTCAAGTGTCTTACTCATGCCAACAATTTATTGAAATTAAAAATACCTTACTTTTTGTTCCATGGAGTCTATACTTTGAACAATTTTATCAGTCAGGCAATATTTATTAATTGAAGTAATTTGTTTTCTCATTTTTAATGAAATGGGACATGTATCTTAATGAAATAACTGCTGGTCAGGGCTCTAGATCAGAAAGATTATAAGTGGTTTCACACTGAGTTGATGCAATTTCTGTGTGAAAACAAAGAATCATTGAAAGTTTTATGTGGGATATATGTACAATTTCCAGGGGCTTTTGCAGTCTGGAATCCTGCCTTTGTAGGGTCCAAGGCGGCCCAGGTTAGGAACCCCAGTATGTAGTGTGACCCCCCTGATCAGGGCTCTTTATTGTCCGTTGTTCTAGTCAACAAGGGGAGAAGGGTTGCTTTCAACTCCACATCGTTACTGAAAGTGGCTCCCAATGCTAAGGAGAGGACGGCCATACATGAGATGTTTCTTAGCACGCTGGATCCAAAGTAAGTTATGCTGGTGAGAGTCCACATTGGGAAAGCATTTAAACCTTGGCCTTCTCCAGAACCATGCTTGCCTGAATGTACTGGGAGTTGTTTGCATGTATTTTACTTCTCAGCAGTGAAACCATGGCCTTAACAGGGTTTACTGAATCTCCATTTGCACAGGACTATAAGTTTTCAAAGTCGGATTTTGCCCCCTAATGCAGTGTGGATGGAAAATTCAAAACTGAAGAGCCTGGAAGTTTGCCACCCTCAGGTATTAGAATTTCATGAAGAATCTTCTAAATAGGACAACTTGCATTCGTGATACTCATCTAAGCTTTGATACCTTTAAGCTGGCCTCCATTTTATGGCATTATTAATTCCTTTGTTATATGAGGGTGGCCATGAGCTTGTATTTATTAATATTTATTTTATGTCCTGTAGGAGAGGAACATTTTCAATCGGATCTTTGGTGGTTTCCTTATGAGGAAAGCATATGAACTTGCATGGGCTACAGCTTGTAACTTTGGGTGAGTTAGACTTAATGTAGTCTTAACTTCTGAGAAGCAGTTTACATTGCCCTATTGAAATGAACGATTGGGGACCAGTCTGGATGTGTTGGGTAATATGTTGTGTTTTTAAATAAATCCCACCCTGATACCAGTTGGGTTTGATCTTCATTTTAGAAGATTGTTGCTCCAACTAGGTAAGTTAGTATATTACAGACATAACTTGTATTATTATGTTTCACTTTATTGCACTTCACGGATGGTGCATTTTTTTTATAAATTGAAAGCAAGACCTTCCACCAGCAAAAAGATCATGACTTGCTTTCTTTCGATGCTTACTTTATTGTGGTGGTCTGGAACGGACCTCACAATATTTCTGAGGTACACCTGTAAAGTCTTCTTGAGAAAAGGAGGTGGTAAAATGTTGAAGGGAAAAATGGAGTGATTTTGGCACTGATCTGGTCACAGTGGCATCTCTTACCATTCCTCACTGGTATGATTATTTCCCCTTTATTAGGTTTGTTCTTTGATCATTTAAATTTTGCCTCAGCTGATTGTTAGGGGAAAATAGAGATCATTTGAATTTGCAGTTGACCCCCAGTTTTGCCTTGCACAACAGTGGTTCCCGGCCGTTCATAGTCATGGTGGATGATATCATGTTTCAGAAACCTGTCGAGGTCGGATCTTTGCTGTTTCTTTCTTCCCAGGTAGGTGTGTGGCAAGATAAAATACAACTCGTTTTTATCATTTGGGCCTAGAAGAGTTGTTGTATTCTAAAGCCACTGCTTCTCTTCGGACTGGCTTGTTCCCTCTTCCCAATGCGATTGACTGTCGTGTCTGTCATCTCTCAGGTTTGCTTTACTCAAGACAAATACATTCAAGTCAGAGTACACAGTGAAGTGGCTTCTCTGCAGAATAAAGAGCACATGACCACCAATGTCTTTCATTTCACGTTCATGTCGGAGAAAGAGGTGCCCTTGGTTTTCCCCAAAACATACGGAGGTAAGCAGCAATGACGGCTTGTCCCTAACAAAGGGACGAACTTTGAAAAAAATTTTTCTCCTTTTAAATTGCTGTAGTTTGAGTGCACTGATGCCTGTTAGCTTGAGTGCACATCTTTAGGAGATGATGCTTTTGAGGTTCTGCAGCCCTAGAGGCCAGGGTGCCTCACAGCCCACAGGCTGCTGTGGCTGCTCTACCCACCTGGCTGTTGTTGGAAGGGCCAGTGCCAGCTGGAAGCAGCTACTCCGGCCGGCCAGAGGAGAGCGGCAGGAGTCAAGGCCTGCCCCTGGGAACCTCGCACACGCCTGGCCCAGTAGCGCTTGCCTAGGACTGCTTTTGCATTCTCATTGCTGTCCCAGTGTTCCCGAATAGTCTTGTGTTTGTACCCTGCTTTTCTGAGGTGCTGCAAATTTTTCTCCATGGTTGTCTCTCTTGTGTTTCAGAGTCCATGTTGTATTTAGATGGGCAGCGTCATTTTAACGCCATGAGTGCACCGGTGGCCTGGCCAAAGGAGTACCGTGTGGGGCCTTAGGGAAACTGCGCTTGTTGAAGACCAGCACTCCTCCGTGACACAGTGACTGATGGAGGCCTGATCACCTGTATTGGTTTTACTGTTCCTTCTAGTCCTCCATAGTGAAAAAAGGATGTATTCAGTTTTTGGGATCAGAAAAGCAGAATGAGAGAGTGGCTGGTTGGGGCGGGGTGGGGAGAATTATTAAACAATACTTTTAAGACAGTTAATATTGTGAACCTACCATGTGGCCTCCTGTCTGTTAAAAAATTAAGAGTAGAATCCTTTTTACGCCACTGGAAACAGTCTTTGCTTATGCATATTGCAAACTATCAATATATGCACGGCTCCCTGCCAAGGCATTCGCAGTGCGTTCTTTACGCCGACCTTTGCTGCGGGTCCCTTGCGTCGTCTAAATGCCGCCACCCCTTCATGATTCTTTTGTGTTTTGCCTCCCTCTACTTCCCAGCTTTTGTTCTTACAGAGGGTTGATGACGAGTTGAAGGGATTTGCCGAAAGATGTGGCATTTGGATAGATCTGTGGGAAGCTTTAGCTCTAAAGCCGTACCAGGAGGTGGTGTTCAGATATGATTTAGATGAGGAAGCACAGGCCGTGTGTTCATTCTTTCACTCACTGACAGCTTTTGGGTACACTCTGCTAGGGGCTGAGCAGGATGTATCTGATTAAAACAGAAACCATAGGAACAGCATGTGCCATGTGCTAGGTGGTAGACACTTATCCTAAGCCCTTGACATATGTTAGCTCATTCATTTCTTCCACCAACACTATGAGGTAGGTTTTGTCACCCCCCTCATAGGGTTAGGTCACTGGAAACTGAAGCACAGAGAGGTTAAGTAACCTGCTCAGGGACCCACCGCTAGTAAGCGGTGGTGTTGGGATTTGGACCCAGACCGTGTGTGGCCAGAGTACTCTTTTTTTTTTGTTTTTTTTTTTTTTCTTTTTGGTATGTGGGTAGCTCCCTGGCTGGGAATCGAACCCAGGCTGCAGCACCGACAGCGCTAGCGCCTAAGCCTTAAGCCACTACACCATCAGGGAACTCCCCAGAGTACTCTTGACCTGTACACTACTGCTTTCTGGGACTCCAGCGAGGGAGGCTGTATATCACAGTGTCACCTAGGAACCCAAAGGGAAGTATTGCCATGAGTGCAGCCAAGACAGTTTCTTCCTTGAGGGGCGGGAAGTTGATCAAATTCAGAAGAGAAAGCCCAGGCTGTAGAGAAGAATAAAGACATCTCCAAAAAGGTGCTTCCAAGAAGGATGCAGTCTTCTAGTGTGGATTCTAAATCAGTGCCACAAACTTGGCTCTGCCTCACAATTATTATAGGTGAAGTACTTTTAAAGAAAATCATACTAGTTTAGTATTTATTCAAATCACAGTTACTATGAACAAGCACTTCTGGCATAGTCATGGGTACAAACACAATTGCTGTGGAGGCGTGCGGTGCGACTCCTAGAATTCAGCCTGTGCAGCACTGCAGTAGCTTGCTAGCATCAGTCGTCTTCTCCCCACAGTGCACTTCTACTCTCCTGAGCTTCACCTGGCCCATCACAGAATTTTCCACATCTGCCTATGACCCGTTGGGGCCCCTGAGATGGCTGATGGGAAGGGGTGGGCCCTGGGTAGTTGTGTGAATGTGTAAAGTGGAGTTCACTTAAGAGACCTACTGCATCTTGTGTAGATTATATATTATACATTTATCCATTTATTGCTATACACTGAAGCTTTTTCTAGAATTTTCCTTGCTACTACAAGCGGTGTTGCAGTAAATACCCTAAGTAGCTAAAGCATTTAACCCTTACGTCATTTCCTTAAGAAAATGGTAGAGAAGTGATGTCTAGGTCAAAATAATATGCCTATGTTGGAGGCTTTGAGTATGTATTTCACATAAGTCTCCACAATAGCTGCACACATTCACTCACTCAGCAGCAGTTTCCCTGAACTTTGCCCCATTCTATTCCTTTAAAAAATATTTGCCATTTCCATACATGAAAAATGACATTCATTTATTGCCTCTCTTTAAATTCTACCGACACTGACCTTTAAAAAATTGCTCATTGTCTTTTAGTTAAATTACTTGTTTGAGTAATTTTGGATATCAGAATCTTAACCCCCAAATCTGTTACCTACCAATAACATTTTTTATAAGAACTAGAAGATTTCATTTCTAATACAGGACTTTAAGAAGATGAGATGAAGCAAGCCTACGATAAACAGTAGGTTCTAGGTATTTAGTATTCTGTACCTCTTTAAGGAATAGTGAAATTTTAGCTGGTACCAGCATTACTATGTGTCTATACATGCAGCTTCCCAGTGTGGGTTGGATGTAGTTTTATATGGAATAGTCCATGTTGAGATACCCCAATTTTACTTCAGGCATTTATTACCAAGTTCTTAGTTTTTGCTGAGTTATTTCTTCACTGGGCAGTCTTTGAAGATGGTATGTACACTGGCTGCTTCAGAAGAGTTCACACTAGTATGTTTGCACTCATGTGTGCCCAGGTGATGCTATGTATGCATTTCCTGTGGTAAAACCCAAACACCCTGTCTACATGTTTCCTTATGTTCTCTATCATATGATCCACTTTGCCTCATCTCTAAGAGCCAAGAGCTTGATTTCTGAAGAACTCAAGTCCTCCTAAATCCCAGGGAGTTGAACATTTCATTTTTGTTTTTGATGAGTTTGTGTAGAAAGAAAGAACTTCTTTTCTTTCTAGAGACATATTTGATTCCACGGGATGGCTGGTTTCACCTGGGAGGCTCTTCTGCTTTATGTGGCATTGGCTGGGGTCACTCAGGTAGCTGTGTTCAGCTGAGAGCTCGTCTGGGGCAGAACAGCTGGCATGTCAGCTGGGCAGGCCTTTCTAATAGGCTGATTGGATTTCTTTCATGGTGGCTCAAGGGCTCCAAGAGCATTCAGACAGATTGCCACGTCCTAACTACATCATCCTACGTCTCAAAGTGTGAAGGCAATGATCAGTGGTGTTACCGATGCTGATAAAGATTAGCACCGTGGAAAGGCTCCCAGCTGGATGATTGACAGGTACTGGTAAGAAAAAAAACAGTTTCAGAAAGCCATGGTGTTTAGGGCTGGATGGCAAGGGGCTAAGTCATTACAAGTGTCCAGCTCTCTTTCCTGGGGGAATTGGACACTGGTGCTAATGAGATGCTCTTTTATAAAAATTTTATTGAGGAGTAACATTGGAAAACACTGCCTAGGATAATCCTCTTCTGATGTTACAATGCATATTAGCTTACAAAAGACTTTGAAAAGTAGAGCCATAAGAATACCTGTTTGTTCAATCAGTTTTTTTGACACTTGACAATGGACCTTTTTTTTGGTTGTTAGTACTACCTATGAATAAATTGAACACACTAGGAGTTTTTATAAATTTTACAAAGCTGGGAATCATACTCCATATTCTAATTTGTAACATGAAAAGGCAGTATAGTATACTGTCCAAGGAGTCAATTGTTGGACCCACCCCTTTTCTTTTTGCTATGAGCAATCAAATGTTAGTATTGTTTCTTAAGATCAAATTTTGCATAACATTTTCTTACATTTCCAACTTTCAAGAGTTGGCACTCTTGCCTTGGAGTATAATTGCTGTCAACTGTTGATGTTTTATAAAATGTTAACTTGTAACAATGCATTTAACTGTACAACAGATTGTGAATAATATTTTAGCATTTTGCTCCTTTACAGATGAGAAGAGGGAGGCTAAAGAAAGAGCATCAGGAGGATGGTAAAGGTTAGTTTATAAGATATTTGCCTCCATTTTGATGCATAGACTACGAGTTGGTTACTGATTTCTGTTTCTGGTTAAGAGCTTCAAGTTCAAAATCAGCACTTTATATGTGTCACAAAAGCATTTGAAAGTACTTAGGGATTCTTTATTTGGTAATGAGACCCAATGGCATGTTTTATTAGTGAAGTATGACAACAACAAAATCAGCTACAAGATGTGATCATCACAAACTAAGAATTTTTATATATGGCCAACACATAGTGGATTCTTACTATGTGTCAGGCATTGTGCTAATGAATTAAAATGTATTTTTCTCACTTAATTCTAACAATCACCCTTTGAGGTAAATACTATTATTGCCCATATTTTGCAGATGATGAAAATTGAGGCTTAGGGAAAGTTAACTTCCCAAAGCCCACCTTGTAACTGTTTATAGGTTGGGTAGGCACAGACTAGATCTAGAATCTTGGTCCTTTCCCACATTTTATTATGTATTTTCTCAGCTGTTACGATAAAGGGTCAATTAATGATTTTATATATGAGTATGCTCATATGTATATGTATGAGACTATATCAGAATACAGTAGGGTCTCGACCATAATAGATGAGGTTGGCTGAAATACTTTTTGGCATTTTAAAAAACTCCCCTTTAGAATAAAACTGTTGCTACATTTGTAATTGACTCTAAATTGTCTTGTGAATGTTTGACCTTCCTTTGGCAACAAATAATGAACTATTAATACTCTAAAATAGGTAACAGGAAAGAGGAATTAAAAATAGGGATTTGGCAAGTTCAAAACAGATTTAAGGGTCCTTGATAAATCACACTGCTGCTGGATGAAACTGTTGTATCATAAGATTATTTTGATCTAAGGGGATCAATTTGAGGTGGATTTGGGGGTGCTTTGGTCCAGCAGGTGCGTTTCTGGCAGGCAGTGTGATGTGGGAGCAGCAGTGCTGACCTGAACGTCTACACCTGTGAGGTCTCACCTACATCTGCAACCAGCTAGTTCAGGGGGTAGAGCGGGGTGGGGAGGGGTGGGAAGGGATTCATCACTTCATGTTCTGTTTCTTCCTCCATAAAAGGAGGGGCATTTTTCTCACTCCACACTCACCTGATTTAGTCCTATATTTCTTCACTTGATTCAGCTTTTGTTATTGGAATATTCTAACGAATATATTGCATATCATCTTAGAAATAAAATCCTAATAAGATGTGGGTGCTAAAGAAAAGAAAGAGCCTCAGAATAAAACCAGCCCTTCTGAAAACCAGTCAGTAATCTAGCGGCACTGAGAAATTAATACCCCAAAGAAAGGGTAGGGACATTTGTAGTTTTTTGTGCCACAGAAATTGTGCACCTTTAATACAGAGAATCATGTGGCTAAAACAAATGAACAAAACCATAATGGAAGTAAAATGAAAATTATAGATGACAGGGTATTGGTGTATTAGGCTCTTATTGTATCTTGATTTTACATGTTTACATATATTTAAATCTATATATTTGTAAGAAAAGTATATATATTTTAATTAAAGGCTATTACCCATTTAGTGAGTTGTGATCACATGACAAAAATAAAAGCTCAGAAGGCATCATGCATAGTAAGTGTTGTTGAAACATGTTATGCAGGTGCATGGTACACAAGCACATTTGCCTGTGTTCTACATCACAATGTAGTAATAAAATGTATTTTGAACTGGTTCAGGGTCACTGATGGAAGGAGTACTCAGTACAAATTAAGATGCCTACTTGAGTTGTACTTAAATTTTTAGTAATTTGTTTCATTTTTTTCCTAGATTTTTCACACACACACACACACACACACACACACACACACACACACACACACAGGTAGGCACGCACACCAATACAACAAAATGTTTGAGTTAGTTGTTGCTCTTTTAGTGTAACCTCGAAGAGGAAGGGCCTCAGGACATGGGAAGTGGCTGACGGATTTCAGTGTGCGGGGCGCCATCTTGTGGCCTTTGGGTTACAGTGCAGTATATTCCCTTTAATAGAAACTTGCAAATCCTGTCTCTGGTGTGCTGACTGGGCTGTACAAATGAGCAGAGCATGAAGTTGACAAACCCACACCTGCAGATTCAATTCTTACCTCTGCCTGACTTGGACAATCAACTGTAAGGTATGTGCTGTCTTCTCGTAGATTATCATGAGAAGAAAACCAGTCAGTGCTCCATTTCTTGAGGTTGGGTCACAAGTACCATCTTTTTATGTGAAGACAGTGTACTCACAGACGATACGGCCTAGGTGGAGGAATAGGAAATGGGCTTCCACCTCCTCCTGTGTGACATTTTCCCTCATCCCTCTTTCCTTGTAGTTTTTCATGCTCACGTTGGAGCCACACCATATTGCTGCTTTCACTGGGGGGACTGTGGGCTTCTTGAGAGAAGATTGTGTCATCTTATCTGCATTGCCTAGCAAAGTACCTTGCCTATGATGTAGGTAATAAATATTTTCTCTATGAACAAATGCATGACTTAGGTGAATTTGGGTGTTTGACATGGCTTGTGAATTTGTTCATTTAAAAAATTGTAAGGTTAAGACTCAGGAAGGTGGATCTTTAAAACTATATTTGTAGGTTTTTACAAATATAATAATACAAATGTAGGTAAGTATACCACCTTATACCAAAATTTTAATAATGAAATTGGTAAAAGTTGCTTAGCTATCTAAGACTACAGCATGACTATGCCAAACATTTTCTTTTAAAAGCTAGGTGAAAATTTTAGAGTTCATAGAAGTATGTGTGTATATGTGTGTGTAGATCTATATGTAATACACACAAGCATATATAGCTATCTCCTCTGACATGAAGCCCTTTATGGAGGTGTTTACATGAAATACACACTTTATCACATTCCTATATTAGTAACTCTATTCAAAGGTATTTTAGTGACATAGAATTGCCAGAGAGTTGACGGGTAATGGAATACAAAGATTCATTCCATGATATCAGATGGGGAGGGTTTAAGATACAAAAATATTAAATAATAAAAAGTGGTTAATTTATTTGAGAACAAAATATACAACTTGGAAGTCAGATGGAAAGTTTAGGAAATAGCAGTAGATGTCATCTTGGACAGAGAAGAAATGATGGGAGTGAGGACTGATTTCTTGCATGCGATTCTGGGGATTAAGAAATCCATGGAAGAACAGTCTGCTGTAATCACTGGAAAGCTCAGAATACTGGCAAGGCTTAACTGGGACCAGAAATTGGAGAGAGAAGCATGGAATTATAGATGTTTCACACACACACACACACACACACACACACACACACACCACACTGAAAAGACATTGCCCAGTGTATTTCATAGAAACTTGGAGTCATCTCTTGAGCTGTTGTTTAGGATAAACTCCTACTGCCATGGCATGGTCTGTCCTTTTGCTGCACAGGTGGCTACTGAACTATATTGGTCTCCTCTTTTACTTATCTATTGGCAGCTGTCTTTGGAAAGGGGTTTCTCCGCCTTAACACTATTGGTACAAGTTGAAAAGATGAATTTAGAAGGGGTGGTGTCCAAAGGGCTTTATGTTGTACAGAGCTCTGAGGTTAGCTGTCCCTACCAGATACCATGGAATATGACTGTGCTCACAACCTCGTTTTCTTTCTTGCCACCCTCAAAGGTAGAGAGGTGAGCCACAGTGGAGTGTTAGGAGCCCAGAAACTAGAATGAGCCTATCTGGGTTCAAAGTCTGATTTTACCTTTGCTAGCTAGCTGTGTGACCTTGGGTAAGTAGTTTATCTGAGCTTTAGTTTCCTTGTTTGTAAAATAAAGAACTCAAAGAGTTGCTGTAAGGATTAAATGATATAACGTTCTTAACCTGCCTAGTACAAAACCTGGCCCATGACACATGCTATGTAAATGTTCGTTACTAGTTTGATTCAGTTTGACATTTCTTACTTTGGAAAGAGAAAGAGTAACTGCCTGTCTTTTTTTTTTTTTTTTTTTTGCTTTTTGGTATGTGGGTAGCTCCCTGCCTGGGAATCGAACCCAGGCCACAGCGCTGACAGAGCCAGCGCCGAAGCCTTAAGCCACTGCACCACCAGGGAACTCCCGTACCTGCCTGTCTTTACTCTTCAAGTGTCTAACTTGAACACTAAATATCTTTGGAGCCTGATATGCACTTTTATATTGTCCAAGAATCCAAAAAATTACTTCTGTAACACAATATGGTAATAACAGACGGTGTACTTTATTGAGAACTTCCAAGCATCAGAACCTGAAGTCATCAGTACCTGAAGTATTTTTCAGTTCAGTTTATCGAAATACTTCAGTTTCCCGGCTGGGTCTGGGATTATCTATTAAAAGAAAAAAGCAAATTACTCATTTTAAAAGCCAAAGTACATCACTGACCATCTAACATTAGCTGCCCATCTCTTGACTAAAGAAGATTTTTTGTGTGTGTTCCAAATTAAATCATCTGTATAGAGGAAAAACTGGATTTGTCCTATCTACTAATCTCAGCTATCCCAAAAGGCAAATAATTTGTTAATAAATTAACATCTGTACTCAAGCACCCCCAAATTTACTTACAACTCTTCTCTTGGCCACCAGGCTTTCATGGCATCTTCAGGTTTGATCTAATTAAACCAAACACATTAAGAGAGCATGGCTACAGATGTTAATATAGTTCTAAAATCATCTGCTGATGAAATGTTGGTATGCCATAACAACCTAAAGAGGGCCAGCATGTTCAAATGCATGTCTTAGGAATTCCAGAGTGCAACCTTTTCATCTCAAACTGCGAAGTAAAAAAAGTACTCAAATACAGTATGACGTATTACCTTCAGTAACTTCAGTGACTGAACAAATACTCTGCACGAAAAAAAAAAGATTCCTTCTGGAGCATCACAGCCTTAGAAACCTACTAGATTTTTGAAATTTGCATATCACTTGACCCCACATTAAATATGTTACTTGATAGTTACAGGTAAAGTACATCTATCCCTACATATAAAAAAACCCTCTTGTAATCAATGTGTGACTCGAGCATTTTCTTTAGCATAAAGTTAAAATTACCCAGTTTTTTGGGCATCACTTCAAGGAGGATTCTGTCTGCGAATTTACAATCTCTGCATTTAAATTCAATTTGCAAGTACTTATGGAATAACTACTTTGTGCCAAGGGTGTGTGGGGCAGTGGGGCATCCAGGGAAAACTACCAAAGTCCCCGCCTTTGCAGCTCATACAAGCATGTGGGGGAGGTGTACGTGCACATAACTGTTTTGAAGCAATGCACAATATGATGTGTGTGACAGAGGCTGTGTGACTTAATGGAGGCTGAGATGGCATCAGGGATGGTCTCAGAGCGGAGGCGGCATTTAAGTTGGTCTTGAAAGAGGAGTAGAATTCAGAGAAGGGGACAGGTATTCCAGGTTTTATATAGAAAGACCGGAGCAAAAGAAAAAAGGTGTGAAAAAGCAGGGCTTATTCTGGGGGAAAATGAGTCATGTGACTTGGGAGCACAGTGTGTGAGTGTGAATGATAGGGATATTTGTATATGAATTGGCCCCACATAATTCGGGAAGATGACCCAGAGAGACCTGTAGAAACAGAGTGCAAAGGCTGGAAGGCTGTGTGTGACCCTGCAGCTGGACTGTCCTGTGAGTGCTGGAGAGCCACTAAAAGGTTCTCATCTGGAGAGTGACATGTGTTGCAGAGGGCAGAGACTGAGGTTAGGGAGACAAATCAGGAGGCCCGTGCCATATAGAGGGGAGATGTGAGAGAGACAGAGATACACAGTTCATCTGTCTTCAAAGGAACACCACCATGACACCTTCTGTGATCCTACATGCCGTACCTCTCAGGCCACTTTCTTCTCTTCTCCCGTCCACAGCTGCATTTTTCATCCTGCCCCCGTCCCCATCCGCAGGCCACTCCCAACTAGATGCTGCCCTCACTGCTCACCAGTGAGTCCACAGCACTCAGCCCATTCATCCTGTTCCAGATCTTCATGGCACGTGGCCCTAGCATTCCCCTCCCATTCCTCAGAGCACACACTCTTCCTTTCCTGCCTCAGGGCCTCTGCCCTTGCTGTGTGGTCTGCACGCTCTATGCAGGCCTGGCTCCCTTTCTCCACTCACGTTCCAACTCAGATGCCTTCCTAGAAGTCTTTCCTGACCACTTCCTCCCCACCCCCGGCACTATCCCATCAACTATCAACCTGCTGCTGAAAGCATTTGCCACAATCTAAAATTAGAATGGGAGGTAAGTGTGAGTGCGGGCAGGGCCCTGGCTGTGGTGTCCACTAATAAATACCTGTGGCTGTCCTAACAGTTTGAATGGTTGTCATATACTATGTGCTAAAGATACGTCTACTGAAAGGATGGCCTTAGAAACAGTAGAATGGTGGTTACCAGGGGCTGGGGGAAATGGGGAGATGCTGGTCAAAGGGTACAGGCCTTCAGTTTTAAGATGAATAAGTTCTGGGGAGCTAATGCATAGCATGGCAACTACAATGGATAGTTTTGTGTACTTGAAATTTGCTAAAAGTAAATCTTAAGCCTTCCCACCACACACAAAAAAGGTAACAATGTGAGGTGAGAGACTTGTTAATCTGATTGTGGTAGTCATTTCACAATACGTACATATATCAAATCATCACACAATTCTGTAAGTCAGTTATACCTCAGTAAAGCTGGGGATAAAGAAGGAGTGCCCAGACACAATGTGTGATAACACATGTGCATATTTGTGGAGGGAGAATCTATGGTTTCCATCGGATTCTCTAAGAAGTTTGTCCTCTGCCTCCGTGAGTTAACCAAGTGGCTAGTCAATATGTTTTCGGAAATGTACAGTCCCCACCCTGTAATGCCCCCGGTGGTTAATTTGCACTTCTGGGGAGCTCCTGCTGATCTCTCAGCACATGCCTGTGATTGACGGTGATGCCAGTCATCAGTACGTGGGTTTGCTACAGCTAGGGGGGATGTGCCCCCTAGCTTTAAGACCTATCCAGAAATGCTTTTTAAAGACTTCTCACGTGATGCCTGCAGCATCTGATTCATATTTCTATCTGTGAGCCTCACACTCAATAATTATAAACTAACCTAGTGACTAATTATAATTTGAAGTACTTTAATGCCTAACTTCGAATCCCCTTTGAGATCTATCACATCTCTGCAGAGGTGGATCAATTTGTACTATAACATTAGCTTTGACTCACAATGGCAAAGCTGTTTTGCAAACCCATCAAAAACTGGTTGAAAACCAGTGAAATGTTACTTTAGCTAATCCGAGTGAGGTCATACAGTGAATTTCTCCCTCTTTTCGTTTATAGCTAATGGTACTATTTTTCTTTTTGGGGGAGTTTGCCGCCAAGGAAGCTTAGAATTCTATATTTTTCTTTTATCCTAAGATAATGATTTTTTGTCTAATGCTCTAGTGTTTTTCAGTTTCATTACTAAAGTTTGTATAAAACTTGTGATGTTCAGAACATTAATTAAAAAAGGTTCAAGCAAATTTCTAAATTGTATTTTGGCCAGAGACTACTTCAGCGTTTGTCTATAAATTATATGGCCTTCCTAAATGAAAGAATGTCCTTTTTCAATCTTTTCTTCCTTCATATAGTAAGAGGAGCATCTCTATGTGAGTATAGAGAAAGGTTTTGCTTGTGATTGTTATCTTTGCCCACAGGATAGGAACAAATTCCAAATATGATCACTAAGACCTCTGAATTTCTTCTGCCAAGTCTCTACAATTCCCTTTTTTGTTGTTTCTAATGGTGTATTTCTCTGGATATTTGGCTTTAAAATTCACAGCATGAATCCCATCTTTGGCGCTCTCCAGTTTCAGCTACTCTCCCTACAGTTCTAAGAATGCCTGTACTCTTCTGATGTTTGCCTAGCAACACTTGTTTATGTCCTTTATGACAGTAAGACAGTACTATTACAAGGAAAATTATCTTAGGGTTGGCATTTCTGTTTGGCCCCAGCCATCTCCTTAACAGAATAAACAGTTTGACTTACTGTTTCACTACCAGGTTTCCAACCAGCAGGGCAGACTGAAAGAACAAAAATTGGCAAAAGACAGTTTATAAACAGACTTCAGCTCTCTTAGCAACTCTTGGCTTTTCTTCTTCCAAATGAAATGGAAAATACAACTGATATTAATTAATGAGAACATTTCTAGGCATCTAAACACTTCTGTTAGCTTTTCTGCTAGCAACAAGGAATTTTAGTCATGGAGCTTATCAGCAGGCAGCCAATCTATTTTCATTTATTGCCAATTATGTTTAGTTATATTTACAAGATAAGAAACCAAACTGAGTGTTCCTCTAATAAAGCTGGAAAGTTGGGGAATCTGGTGAACTGAAAAGTTCAGGCATGACAAAAATTTCTCCGAATTTATGGAGACTTACATTAAACTTATCTGCTGCAGCATTTTGTACTGATGCAATGGTTTGCTATTTGTCAAGAGATTTTAAAATTATTCAGAAAGCTGGATATCCCCTTCATTTAGAATGCACCCTGACCCAGGCACTGAGTTACACTTTTGAAAGGAATATAAAACATATGTTCTATTTTTAGCAAAATCTGACCTTTTCTATTTAGCTATTGCAAACACTCAGCGTGAAAGGATGAACTGAGAGATTACTAGTGTGATACTGAATAACTCTGAGGATTACTGAATTACCTTGAGGAAAAAAAATCTAAAGAATGCAAACATGCAAATAAGACCTACATTAATACATACTGCCAGATTGGCACATTTTAAGTTTATAGAAACATAATTTGAAAAACTGCAGTAGTAGAAACTTTTCTTTTTGAGCTTATCCTAAAGGACTATACACATAATGAAGATTTTTGCATCTTATTCATTAAGTAGAAATATATTAGTGTTGTTTTGTTAAAAGCACTTTAAATAATAATTGGATCTGCTACAAAGATTGGCTAATAATTTGAAAATGAGAAGATGACTTTGGAACCATCCAAATTACTTTTATTTTTTATTTTTTATTTTTTTTGCTTTTTGGTATGTGGGTAGCAGCTCCCTGACTGGGAATCGAACCCAGGCCGCAGCGCTGACAGCGCCAACACCGAAGCCTTAAGCCACTACACCATCAGGAAACTCCCCCAAATTACTTTTAGGCTAACAAATCAAACTAATTATGCTGCTGTCGCTCAAACAAACAAAGAAAAAATCAAAAGGCTGTGATGTTTAGAAGGAAATGGTACCTTCTCCATGTTTGTCCGTGTACTGGAACGCTTGAACCAAACGAAGAGTCTCGTCCACTGATCTACCCACAGGAAGGTCATTCAGGGTAATCTGTCTGAGGATTCCTTTGTCATCGATAATGAAGAGACCTCTGTAAAACACAAGTGGTAGAAGTGAGGCCATTTCATCTCAGTTAAGATAGATATTAGTTAATGTGAATCCCTGTAGCATCCACACAGAAGGGTGTTATATGGAACCAACAACATACTACCTGTCTACATAACTGCTAACACTCATGCACGCTCTCCCGTACCATGCTTATCAACTATATAGTTTGGGATTATCATTGTTAAATAGTAGCTTTAAAACTTTATTTTTCGTTTATGAAATGGACTGTAGTATTTACAGTTGAACCTTCACATGTACGAGGTTTGGGATTGCATTGTAAATGAAATAATAAAATACACAGCAAAGTCTTCTTTTGAGTGAAGGAGTGACCCATCTTGTTTATCATTGGCTTTTTAGAATGCCTTTGTGTTTCCTTTTGCAGTGGTGGAAAATGAAAGAGTCACCAATATAAGCGAAGTTACCTTTCCCTCTAAATCTCTGTATGTGTGATTCACTTCTGTGGCTTGGGGAATAATGTAGTTTGGCCAAAAAGACCTGTTATTGAGATGGGGTGGCACTGAAGCAGTTAAAGTAGACTAGAGATAAACAAAAATTTTCAAAAGACTTCATTGTCTATTTATGTCAATGTGGATTTCAACCCAATACTTCCGTGGGTTAGAAAAAGATCTGGGGCTAACTGCTCATGTACAAGTATAAACAATGATGAGATATATTTTGAATAGAAATACATGCAATTACATATCTGCTCCATAAAATCTTGTTTCATAATCATACTAAACATTACTAAAGTATTCCTGCTTATCCTACAGCACATTTTTTGAATGAACATCTTGAGGTATGAACTAACGAGGGCTTACTCTCCTTGGGCCTGGTCAACCTGCTGAACGTGGGCAAAACTGTTGATTATTATTCATCTTGGTATTCTTTAATGTAGCTACTTTTATAGTCGAAAAATGTTGTCAATGGTGATCAAGTCTGCTCTGAAGTGAGCCTGATCTGAAATTCTGAGCTTGCCTCTGTAACATACATCATACCAACACACATCACCCAAAAACAAATCTGCATTTTTCTTTTGTAGCAAATTCTAGCTTTTGCTTTCTGTTTTACTTTTGTGAACTGCCTCTTTGGTAGACTTTAAGGCTAAGACATTTGCCATATTTGGTATAATATGTACATATGTGTCTTCCACAGAGAAGAGACAGGTCATTCCTATAAAAAACCATACACTTAAATGGCAACAGCCATCTCTATAACCCTAGAAGCTAAAGATAGCAGGGCAATACTTTCAAATGTTTGCAGGAAAATGCTCCCCGCCTTTTCTAGGAAAATGCCTTTTAAATCTAGCATTCTATACCCAGCCAAATTATTAATCAACATGAAAGCAAAATAAAATATTCTTTGACATGGAAGGCCTCAACCATTTCACCTTCCAATGATGACCTTTTATTGGAAGCTATGAGAGATGTGCTTCACTAAAACGGGACTAAATAAAGAAGGCAGACATGGGAGCCAGAAAATTGAGGAAAAGGGGGAGTAACTGCTAATGGATATGGGGTTTCTTTTTTGGAGTAAGGAAAAATTCTAAAATTGATTGTGATGATGGTGGTACAACTCTCTGAATATACTAAAAAATAGAGTTATATGGTAATGATATATGAGCTTGGACAATAAATTTCACTAACTCATCCTAGAATAAGTGCTATGTACATCATTGCTGAATATCACTATGGTCACCTTGGAAGTACTCCCTTTGGGAAGCTATGCACCGACGCCAGCAACTCATCCACCTTTCAAAGCAATTTTGGAACTCGTTTTCTGGAATGGCCATCAGAGCTGTCATCATACTTCAAATCTGATAATTAAGTTCATGAACTTGCCACCGTGCTCTTACCTTGGCAGCCCTGTACAAACAACTCAGTAAGGTGTCATAATGTTGCCAAACTTTGATGGCCATTCCAGAAAAAGAGTTCCGAAATTGCTTTGAAGGATGGACTAGGCGCTGGCGTCAGTGCATAGCTTCCCAAGGGGAGTACTTCAAAGGTGACCATAGTGATACTCAGCAATGACGTGCGTAGCACTTTTTCAAGGATGAGTTCATGAAATTAATTGTCCCACCTTGTAGCTCAATAAAGCCATTCTTAAAAAACAAGGGAGTATAAAATCCTGACACTTTTACGTAAAACATTTTAAAAAGAAACTATTAGCACTGCAAAGCAAATCAACAACATAACCATAAGAAAATTGCCTTTTTCAATGAATTTTACTTGTTTTTATTAGCTGAAGTAATAACACAGTAAAAGATGCTGGGTAAAATATTTTCTTAATTTTTCCTACTCCAAAGATACAAGTTTGATAAATATGATACTTGTATTTAGAAAAACCATTATTGAAGTCAGTTTGGAAGAAAAAGAAATGGATAAGGAATCTGGGGACTTGGGTTCAAGTGTGCTCTTTGCCATTAACTATGTAACTTTGGCTAGGTTCATGGAACTCTATGCATCTGTTTATATGTAAAATGACAGGGTTGGTCAAAGACCTCTAAGGAATCTTCCCATTGTACACCTGGCACCTATGTAATTCTTGCTAACCAATGCCACCCCAATAAGTTAAACAATAAAAAAACAACCCCCCCCCCCAAACAACAACAAAAAAACAATCTTCCAGCTCTAACAGTCTATGACACTCACATAGTTTAGTAGGGGACTCACCAATTGTTTTAAACACTTATCTATGACATTTTTGCAAATAGAGCAAATAGTATTTCTTGACCAAACCTTGTATTTTCTAACTCCATTTCAAGGAGGATTACAAATATACCTGAATTAGTTATAATGTAAAACCACTGAAAGGTACCTAAGAGTGTGGCCTGAGTCCTCCAGATATACACCATAGTCCTTTGAGATCTGATGGGTCAGATCTGAAAGAAGTGGAATCCCTATTGACCCAAGTCCTCCTTGTCTTCGAGGGGTATTAATCCTGTAACAAACAGAACATTGACCTCTCAGAGTTAAGTAAATAGCATGTATCAAAACAGTCAGCACTCTTTATCTGCATATGCACACACATGACACGGACGTTATTTCCCTAAAAAAACTAGGCTAATACACATTCTATTTTCTTACATTTCCCCCCACTTAACAATATATTCATATCCTTTAAACACTAAAAATGGAGCTATAAATCACATTTTTAATGTACAGACATACTATATTTTACTAGTCTCTATTGACATTTAAACTGTTTCCATTTATTTATTTATTTATTTATTTGCTTTTATAAACAGTGCTGGAAACATCCTGCAGTCTCAACTTTGTACACTTGTCTGATTAATTCCCAGAAGTGGAACTGATGGATCAAAGGATATGCACTGTCATAGGCATAACCTTAGAAGTGTGATCACAAGACAGTGCCTTGAGAGACAGGTAAAATACAACTGGATGATATTTTAATATTCTGACACACAAAGAAATGACAAGTCTACTTGCAGAAGCGAAGGACATTAGACGTAACCTCAGATGCCTCAGTCTTCAGGTTTAAGTATTCTTTAACTTGAAACCAGGGGATGTGGGGTGGTGCCCCAACTGCAGACCACTGACATAGCAGCTAGAAAACAGTGAAATACTGTTTCTTATGTCTGCAGTCCCAGTTCTGCCATCCATGTAGAAACCTAGGGTTGATATGAAACCTGTCTAGCTGAGAATGTATCCCCAAAAATTCCTTGGGAAAGCAACCCCAAATTATTTGGGATGATCTAACTTTTTCCTTAGTAGATTTGATTATGTGTGTGTATATTTTGGATTTGTGTTTTAATCCTGTGAAGATTTAGAATTACTCTAGAAGTGATGAAGCAAACTAAACCCATAGTTTTAATATTTTTATATTAAGAAATCATCAGTACACATTTGTATAGAGTTCTTTATAATGTTAAATTCATTTATAATGAATTTGGCATATTTGAACAACAGATTTACTTGGTGATTCCAATTTAAAATGTGTCATTTGAAATTTTATTCAGTTTATAAATAGTAAGGAAACATTTTAAAAGGACTTAAGACATAGTGTATCTATTGGTTAGATTCATAAGAATTACTGAAGTTCTTGGAAAGTTGTGTCTGAAAATTGAGATACTTTAAGGAAATAAAAATATATAGCTACATTTTAAAACACTAAGATAATTACATAATGGAGTATAAATTAAATTTAAATTGTAGCTCCTGAACCAATGAAATTTTAGTCGTATATAAACAATATATTTATATGTATGCATGAATGTAAATGAAGAAAAACTTGTTTTGAATTTGTTACTTTAATGAATTGAATACTAAGTTTTAAAAACAATGTAATTCTGAACAGTCTTAATTGTGCATAAAATTTTGTGCACAAAACTGTGTATACAGTTAAACTCACAACAACACACATTTCAAATTTTGAAATATGCTGCCTAACTGCTCTTGAGAGATGCTGAACCAATTGTGTGTATAAGTGTGCCATTTCTTCCCACTTTTGGATGAAATTTTTCAATATTTGAACTCTTGGACAATCAAACAGGGAAAAAAATGGCATCTCTTGTTATTTTAATTTGCAATTAGGTGAATTAATTAAAAATTATTTATAACATTAATTTTAAAAATCATTGCTTCTTGAAAAGTAATTATAAAAGCTATTTTGAGTTTGACTTAATACTAGACAACTGCGTAACAGAGAAATGGTATTTTAAAGATATTTTTTCCTCCAGATTGTTACCGAATTTGTCATAATAAAGTCACCATACAATTCAGTTGTTTTTGCTATGGATATTATTACATCTTTTGCATTGAACTTTTTCTCTCCAATTCTGAAATGTCCTATAAAATCCTTAAGCATTTTTACTATAACTTCATTGAACTAGCAGCTCTCAGATAAATCTATTCCTGGACTGTCTGATAAAGAACTGTATTCCTATTACATTAAGAGTTGTCTGCCCATAATTTTAGAATGAATCCATTCTCTTCCCTACACATGTAGGTGTAAGATACTGACCAGGCCAAATGGGTAAACTGTGAATCAACAGAGCATGCTACCACTTCAGTGTTTATAGATCTGAATTCTTCAATTCTATCACCAAAGGCGATGATTTCAGTTGGACACACAAAAGTGCTGAAAGTAAAAAAAATATATATATATATTTAGTTTTCTCAAAATACACATATAAGTTTCAAATGACTTCGTTTTTAGACACCTTTAATATATTAAAATGCACATTAAGAACAATTTTATATATGAAGCTTCTCAAGATTGAGTAGTCTGAAAGATTGTCATTTTATCAAATATAAGTTAATAAAAGTACATATTACAGAGTTCCCAATTACATCTCAATGAACTTTATTTTTACGACTTAAAAAATACAAGTTTATTGAACAGTGGTCAACCAATGTTCTCTCTTACAGTAGCACCTCGCCCATTTTATTAGCTTTTATTTAATAATATTTTATATGGTGATTTATAGTTTTCAAAGGATCTATACAAATTTTATATCATTTCACTATTTTTTTTTACATTCCTATACCAGCCCCGTGAGTTAGATGCATCAATCTCTGTTTTGGAGATGAGGTCCTCTTCTACCATGTGTTCCAGTCCTGTTGTTAGAAGGCTATGTTTAGAGAATGTTACCTTAGTGTAGTATTTTTCAAACTCTGGTAGGAACTACCTACACCAGTTTACATCAACACGCACATTTACTGAGCTCCAATCAACATTTAAAAAAAGTGAAATAGAAAGTATGAGAATACATCATTTACAGTAAAGGTAAATTATGAAACATGTATATACAAGTGCATATATGTGTTCAGGAGTGATATGAAAAATATTTAACTTTAACTCATAGTTGGCTTTAGCACTGGAAGCTTCTGAAGAGGACCAGGTGGGAGGGGCAACTTGGGGAAGGGGTTGGGAAAGTGGCTATTTATCTGGTATGGAAGGTAGGTTTTTCAGTATTTCAGTATTTCAGCCTTGCTATATTGGTCCATACAGACTGAATGTTACCCTGTAAGTATGTGTAAGTGTATTGGGTGGCAATGAAAATTTCATTTCCTATTGTGTGTCATGGTCAAGAAAGTTTGAAAAATGCAGATTTAGGGGACCAGTTCCTACCATAGCCCATTATAGGCAGATCCTTTAGTTGTTGAAGTGGAGGACTGTCATGCAAGCAGACATTCCTAATTTCAATTATGTCCCTGGAAACCTGGGATATAATATATATTTTTAATATTTTCCAAATGGTAGCAATGGTCAGCCCCTTGCCTTCTTTTATCCCAAGAAATGCTATCTAGAGACACATTTGCCCAAATTCTTAGTGAATAGAGAAAGAGATCTGACAGAAAACAGAAGGGTTACATTTGTGACTTTCATCCTCACAGATTGTGACAAACGCCCCAGAATTCTTCCTTCTCTAACCAGATGCAGTCTGGCATTATAGAGAAACAACAGAATGAAGTTATCTTAGCCCCCTGCCCCAGAAGACCATTGCTAACATCACACTCTAATCAGGTATATTTTATCCATTATGGACTTTCAAATAACCCTGGAGAAACAGAGCATATTTGCTTCCTTTGTTAGACTAATTTCAAATCCAGGGTTAGTGTCATATTTTATGTATGTTAACCTTTTGGTTTTATAATAACATGAATTTAAAAGGCCTATAATTTTTATATATTAAAGTTTCAACTTCTGTTTTCTATTAGAAATTTAAAGTAGATTATACACTTTAGCTAGTCAAGCCACAGTTCTTACTAACCAAAAAGATTATGTATTGTAAGTAGATTCGTGACTTTAGTCTCAGTGTACTAATTTTTTATGAGAATTCTTCCTATTTGGATTAGAGGAGGGGGTCAGCAAACTTCAGGCCACAGGCCAATCTAGCCTATCCTAATTTTTTGTAAATAAACTTTCACTGGAACGCAGCACACATACGTTTATGTATTATGTATGGCTGTTTTGGGGCTACAGTGGCACAGTTGAATAGTTGGAACAGAGATCACCATAAGACGAACACATTTACTATCTGGTTCTGCACAGAAAATGTTTGCTGACACTTGGCCTAGAAACAACCTATAGAGGAGAGTTTAAGTATATTCTTCCTGCAAGTTTAAATTTTATTCACATAGTTCTAGATTAGTCCTGACAGAAAAAGGACTTTAATATACAATGGCAAAGAAGAACCTTCTACTTACTTTTTGTAACCAAAAATATATTTAAATAGAAAAAATATAAAAGTTGGAATAACTCTCTTTTTAGTATCTTTTTGGTTTCATAAACTTTGAAAAGCACTCAATCCTCAATGTGACTAAACCTGTAAGAGTATTTACTTTGAGTCAATCGTCTGACTATCTATAAAAGTGGTCACTGTCACAGAGTTAAAGAGAACCCTCCCCCCAAATAACCACAATTTATATTAATAGGCATTATTTGTTAAGCATATGCAATATTTTCAGGAAAATGTTCAAATCACAGGAAAGCAACTGATGCACCAGAGAATAAAAATAGTAAACCCATAGTTAAATGGCATCAGCAGAGAAAAGGGCTTACTTTTTGTTTATCAGGGATACATGAAATAGATTTGTGGTGTAAGTCTTGCTATTGAATGCTTTCTAAAAGACTGTCATTCCATTTTGTTGCCTTAGTAGTATAGCTTAATGAATATAATTGTATTTTTCTCAAATGATTACGTTATGGTAACGGAATCATGCAGATGTAACTATAAAGTATTGAGATCAACGGGTTATGATTCTGAAATGTGCGGCAGATGTTACCTTGTTGGAAAATTTCATCTGGGCTTGCTTTTTGAGAACCAAGAGCCAAGTAAAGTATTTCTAATTATTTGATGTTTTTGATTAATGATTGATAATAACTGAGGTTTTACTAGCTGCTATGTACATGTATTACTTACAAATCAAGTGGGTAGAAGAAAAACACCAGGTATTTCCCACGATAATCAGTTAACTTCAGCTCCTTAAATTCTCCATTTATCACAGCTGTTCCTTCCCAATAAGGTGCTGGCTTGGAAACTAAGAAAAATATAGCATGTTTTATAACACTGAGAAAGTTGGTAGGGTGACAGAAAGACAGCTTTAGGAAATCACTAAAAATCAAGGCTTCTACACCTTTGGATCTCTTTAGTAGTCTGGTGAAGCTTACGGACTTCCCAGAGTAATGTTATTGAATATATAAAATAAAATATATAGACTTAGAAAGAAAAGCAATTAAAATGAAATTACCAATATTAAAAACTGGTGATGTAATAATACATGTGCCTTTTTATTAACACTTTAAAAATGCAAGATCTAGCAGTGATCTAATAACTATCCAAAATCGTGAAGAGTGTAAATGATGTTTCACGGTAACTTCAACAACCATAATGTGGCATACGAAAATATCTGTGGGTCTATTGGCAACAGGTACAAGCAAGTACTGCTGAAGTGAATGTGGTTTGTTGCTGATGTTTACAATGGAAGAAAATGCTCAATTTCAGTTCAAGGTTAGTGAAAATGCTTTTTTTTTTTTCTACTCATGACCACCGCCACATCCACATTCTGTCCCTGCAATAAACCCTACTGGATACTTCATTATAGCTCCTCCAAGTTAAATAACTTCCTACATTTCAAATAATTAGATGTTCCTTTCTCTACTGGCAGTCTTTCAGATGTACTAATTTAAATGTTTGTCCAGTCTCTCACATATGCAGGGATGACCTCCTGCCATACTCAAGGAGCAGGAAATTTGCAAATACCTCAGGCCAGAAGTATAAAATCCCAGACGATGGGATTATTTTTCTAGAAGGCACTGAAAGAGGAGACCCCCCTGAACAGGTTTCAAGTGACCTGATGGAAATCGAATAGTTTGTGCTGTTCTCTTTTAAGGGCATGCTGTAATTCTAGTCGACATGCTTTGATAATAATGTATCTTGGTGTTCTGTTAACACATTCAGATAGCACTTAAATTTTCAGAACCATTACATACATTGAAGTCAATACGTGTTTCCAAGTTTGACTAAGGTTCCTAGAAAATAAGGCTTATAATAGCATTTATTGTATTTTATATAATAGCCAGCATTTATGGTCACTCCGAAAATAGGCACAAAGTTAAGATAAATTTCTTGTGAAGTTAATATATAACATGATTACTTATCTTGAGTCAGCAGCCTACTGCATATAAATATCCTGATCTGATTAGGTAAAGGCCAGGAAGGAGAATTACATTATACAAGGTCTGTCTGGAAAAAATCCAGCCATAAATGCCTCTGTTTTTCACATTACAGGGCTGGATATGTTCCGGACAGCCCTGTAATGTGAAAAACAGAGGTATTTATGTCTAATTTTTTTTCTGGATAGTCCTCGTACATTATATATAAACTTTATATACATCAATGAAAATGCTACTCAAGTGTGAGATGAGAATTGTCATCATCTGTTACAATGACACTCCTTAATGAGCTTAGCATATTGGGAAAACCAAATCTGAAAAGTGAATTTTGTTCTCTTTTAGAAGTTTTGGGTTCTTGATTTAAGAATTGCAGTGTTAATTTCAAAGAAAAAAACTGTCACCTATTTATAGAGCAAAAAGAATGCAGTCACTTTGGTAAGATCTATAAATGGAATTCCCAAAGCAACTCTTTGCATCTATTACAATCCTGAATATAAATCACATAACGAAGTTTTAACAAATGCAAAGCAGTATAAAGAAAAAATATTTAAATCTTCCCTTCTCATAACTCCATTAATTTAACTACTGTTTACATTTTGGTATCTTTTCTTCTAGTCTTTCTTAAACACACAAATTTGGATCACGTTGCACCCCTTAAAAAAATAGTAAATCATGATCAGTTTTTCATGTTACTGAAATTATTTGCAAGTCTGGCCTTAGTGAGTCTGTAATACTTACATTCCATTTTACGAATAAAAGTCCTTGTATCTTTAATTCTAGATAAGCCTACATGTGACACAAACGTAGCAAATACCTAAAATTTGAAAAAGTTTGCTGGTAAACTATTTTTTTTCTGCTTTTATGAGAAGACTTAGATAGGATTTGTTTCTTTTTTTTTTAATTCATTTTTATTGTTAGACTTATTGGGGTGACATCTGTTAGCAAGGATTACATAGGTTTCAGGCATACAATTCTACAGTGCATTGTCAACTTTTTTTCTTATGGGAAATTTATGTAATGCCAGGAAACACTTAACTAGCTGACATATTTCAAAATATCTTCCCAGGTAAGTAAAACAAACAGGATTTGGAAATATTCATACTATGATTATAAAAGTGCAAGAAGTGGCTTTTTAAAAACAAAATCTAAAAGTAGTTAACTTTCACTAGGAAAGAACTGCAAATGTTTAAGGCAGCAACAGTTTTTCTCATCACTCCCACTAAGTGGTAACAACATCCCACTTAACACTGAGAATACAAAATTGTGAAGCATACTTTTTTCACTGAATGCTGGTATAGAACATGCTGTGTGCAACTGAAACACAAAAGCCAAATACCTATGTTCAGAATGCCAAGTGATCCGTAGGAAAAGCAGGTTACTTAAAAGCAAGCAAGGGACAGTCTCTTATCCTTTAACCCCTGGCCACTTCTTTTTGGCTAATCTTAACATCCAGATGCAGCAGGCCACAACTTTTTCAGTATCTTAGTCTGACGTGTCCTTCCTGAAAGTGGCCATTAGCTGTGTACACTGGACAGAAATGCAAATAATGAAAGTCCAAATTGGCAGGACACAAATTTGCCAGGAGGTTTATCATCAATCCAAATAATTACTTCCAACCTCCCTTTCCCTGAATACCCATTAACTATACAGGTTTTGGCGAAGGGCTTTTAATAGTCTTCTTTATAAGATAAAAAAAAAAAAAAAAGAAAAAAAGAAAACGCTTGCTCTCCAGAGCATTTTGTTTAGCCACTTTTCTGTTGTATCAGACCTTCTGTGAATCATTATTCGACTTATCAATGTATTCTTCCTTGTAATAGTACTTGGAAGTAGACGCGACGTGCTGCAGCCACTTCGCGATGCGTGAGGAAGTGTTTCAGTTTGCACAACATCCTCCGATGCCTGCAAGCCCAGGACCAGGGCCACCCTCTTTCCCTTTTCTGCGGCTTTTGGGGTAACCACGACTTCTTCCAAAATCTGATCAGTGGAAACCATCCCTTTCTTTACAGCTGGAACCCTCGTTCCACCCCGCACCCCACCTCCCAGGAGACAGCCAGGCCTGCCCAGGGACAGAGGCAGCCCGGGGGGTGCAGCCTAAGCCAGTTTCCCGGGTAGCCCCTGTAACCGGGACACATGCGTCTCCCGGACCTCCTCACCTCCCCGCCTCCCTCAGCCACCGCCTCCCGCCCCCCCCACCCCGCCCCCAGTTGACGGGGCACCACCTACTCTTCGCTTTGCTGAGGTGCAGGGAGTGGTCGGCTACTGAAACTCGGGACGCCTCTCCAGGGTACACATGTCCCCCTGCGTAGAAGTGACACTCCTCTTCACGGGTTCGGGGCCTCTCCTCTGCCTCCCCGTCCCTCAGAGCCCTGGCCGATAGCAGGAACAGCAGCAGCGGCAGCAGAGGCAGCCTTCGGCTCCAGCCGGGGACTGGAGTCGTGGCGGCTACAAGCCGCGGCGACGCCTCCATGACCACTCGAGTAGACACAAGTCCCTTGGCGCGAGTGCAACTTCTCCCGCCGTCAGGCAGCTACAACCGCGCGCTCCACGCCCTTGCGAGCTGGGGCGCGGCCTCGCGAGACCTGCCCCGCCCTCTTACTCCCTGGCTCCTACCCCCCCCCACCCCAGCTCCCCACGTTCTCCTGCGCCCCGCCCGCCCCACCCGCCACGTGGGCGCCAGCCCCGC
>PVJL010002140.1:184800-213559 GCA_004026885.1 Lyroderma lyra | reverse complement strand
TGGTATCTCATTGTGGTTTTGATTTGCATTTCCCTGATAGCTAATGAGGATGAGCATTTTTTCATATGTCTGTTGGCCATTTGTATTTCCTCATGGGAGAAGTGTCTGTTTAGTTCTTCTGCCCACTTTTTAATTGGGTTGTTTTTTTGTTGTTGTTAAGTCTTATTAGTTCTTTATATATTTTAGATATTAGACCCTTATCTGATGCGTTATTGGCAAATATTTTCTCCCACTCAGTTGGCTGTCTCTTTGCCTTGTTGATGGTTTCTTTTGCTGTGCAGAAGCTTTTTAGTTTGATATAGTCTCATTCATTTATTTTTGCTTTTACTTCCTTTGCCTTTGAGGACAGGTTCATGAAGTCTTCCTTGAGTCCTAGGTCCATGAGTTTAGTACCAATGTCAGAGAAGACATTTGATATGATTTCAAATCTTAAATTTATTGAGATTTGTTTTGTGGCCTAACATATGATTTAGCTTGGAAAATGTTTCATATGCACTTGAAAATAATGTGTAAGATCTGACAATTAAGTTTGCAAACTTGTCACAATGCACTTATGTTGGCAGCACTGTACAAACAACTCAGTAACATTTTGTAACCTTGGTATATCTTGGTCTCACAGCTATGTTTGTGTCAATGTGTGGCAGTGCCTTGCTAAGTGATATTCATTATTGTTGGTGTGTGTTTTTGTGTGCTCTTGTGAGAATGTCAAAGCTTGAATTATAGCAATGAACAAACACTAAATTTCTTTTTAAACTTGGCAAGAGTAGAAGTGAAATCACAGACATGCCAGTCCAAACTTATGAGAATAATGTACAAATGGATTAAATGTTTTTTTTCTGAGGAGAGAGAGAGAGAGTGTCACTGATGGAGAGGTAAGGGCAATCAGTAATGAGCAGAACAGACTAAAACATTGAAATAATTTATTAAATTTGCATCAAAATCAATGGCTGACTGTCAGAAGTATAGCAGACCAAGCAAATATCGATAAACAGCTAGGAAAATCTTAACTGATAATCTTGGCATAAGAAAGCTGTGTGCAAAAATGGTTCCAAAGGAGCTCATTGATGAATAAAAGCAAAGGAGAGTTGAAGTTTGCCAATTTCTGTGGACATTTTGGTGAGGGAAGATGATGTTTGGGGCCATGTTATCGCTGGTGATGAAATATGCATGTACTAACATGACCCTAAAACAAAGTGACAAAGTGCACAATTCCCTGTGACCAAAAAAATTTAATTAATCTAAATCAGGAGTTAAAAACAATGTTGCTAACCTTTTTTGATATCAAAAGGATTGTTCATTATGTATTTGTACCAACTGGACAGTCGACCAAGCTTACTATTTGAAAGTGCTGAAAGGGTATGTGAAAAAGTTAGATGAAAATAACCTGAACTTTTCACCAATAACTCATGGCTCTTGCATCAAGACAATGTACCAGCTCACATGGCATTGTCTATGAGGGAGTTTTTAGCCATTAAACAAATAACTATATGGAACACCCTCCCTACTCACCTGATTTGGCCCCCAATGACTCTTTTCTTTACTCAAAGATAAATGAAATGTTGAAAGAAATACATTTTGATGACATTCAGGACATCAAGAGTAATACAACAACAGCTCTGATGGCCATTCTAGAAAAAGAGTTTCAAAATTGCTTTGAAGGGTGGACAGGGTGCTTACATCAGTGCATAGCTTTCCAAGCAAAGTACTTCAATGGTGACCATAGTAATATTCAGCAATGAGGTATGTAGCACTTTTTCTAGAGTGAGTTTGTGAACTTCATTGTCAGACCTCATAAATTCTGCTGCTTTGCGGTGAAATGCTCTAAAAATATCAGTTAAATTCATCTGGTCTGCTGTGTCATTTAAAGGCCACTGTTTTCATGTTGATTTTGTGTAGAAGATCTGTTCATTTGTATCAGTAGAGTGTTAAGTCCCCTGATGATTGTGTTACTGTTGAATTCTGCCTTCATGAATATATCATTTAATACTTACATTTTGTATTTAGGTACTCCTATTTTGGGTGCATAAATGTTTACAGGGATTATATTTTTTATTTAATTGATTCCTTTTATTATTATGTAACATCCTTGTCTCTTATCATAGTCTTTTGTTTTAAAGCCTGTATTGTTCAACATAATATATATTTAGTACCCCAGCTTTTTTCTTATTTTCATTTGTGTGAAATATCTTTTCTGTCCCTTTACTTTCAGCTTGTGTATGTCTTTCAATTTAAAATGGGTCTCTTGCAGAGAGCATAGGCATGGTTCTTATTCTCTTATCCATTCAACTATCTTCTATCTTTTAATTGGAACATTTAATCTATTTACATTTAAGATGATTATTGATAGGTACATAGTTATTTCAATTTTATTATTCATATTTTTCATCTTACTTTGTTTCATTTTTTCTTCTGTTTAAAGAAGTCCTCCATAATTTCTGGTAACACTGGCATGGTGGTAATAAATTCCTTTAGTTAGTCTCCCCCTTACCCCAATCTCTGGTTTGTTTGTTTTGTCTGTGGACTTCTCTATCTCTCCTTCCTTTTTTAAATTTATTTATTTTTTTTATTGTAAAATTTATTGGGGTGATATTGATCAGTAAAAATTACATAGTTTCCAGGTGCACAATTCATATTATATCTTCCATTCATTGCATTATGTGTTCATCATCCAGAGTCAGTTTCTCCTTTATTTTTAAATGGTACCCTTACTGGGTAGAGTAGTCTTAGTTGTAGGCCCTTGTTTTCCAATACTTTGAATATTTCCTGCCACTCTCTTCTGGCCTGCAAAATTTCTGTGGAGAAATCCACTGATAGTCTTACGGGAGCTTATTAGTAAGTAACTAGTTGTCTTTCCCCTGCTGATTTTAGGATTCTCTCTCTAATGTTAACCTTTGCCATTTTCATTATGATGTGTCTTGGTGTAGGCCTGGTTGGTTTCACCTTGACTGAGACTCTCTACACTTGTTGAGCTTTTATGTCTATTTTCTTCATTAGGTTAGGAAAGTTTTTAGTCACTATGTCTTCAAATAGGTTCTTGATCCCTTGCTTTCTCTATTCTCCTGATACTTCTATAATGCAAATGTTGTTACACTTGGTATTTTTCCCAAAGTCCCTTAAATTATCTTCATTTTTTAACTTTTTTTCTGTTCTGATTGAGGTTTTTCTGCTACATCATCTTCTAAATTGCTGATTTGATCCTCTGCTTCATCTGATTTGCCATTGATTCCTCCTAGTGTAGTCTTCATTTTTGTAACCTTTATTTTTTACTTTTCTTTTCTATAACTTGTGTCCTTCTTTATGCTTACTATTTTGTTCATTAAAATTTTCAATAAGTTTCCTTAAGCATTCTTATAACCAATGTTTTAAACTCTGTCTCTGGTAAGTTGGTTGCCTCCATTTCATTTAGTTCTATTTCTTGAGGTTTCTTTTATTCTTTTATTTGGGGCATGTTTCTTTGTTTCCTCATACTGGCTTCCTCCTTGTGTTTGCTTCTATGTATTAGGTAGATCTCCTATGTCTCTCAGTTTTTGTTGGGTAGCTTTATGTATTATGTGTACTGTGTGGTCCAGTGGCACAATCTTTCTGATCTTCTGTGCCACTTTCTGATCTTCTGGAACACTGTGCTACGTGTTCCAGAAGAATCCTTTGTGTGTGTTTTGTGTGTTCTGTTATAAATGTGCCCCTTGATTGCTTTTAGCACATAATTAGGTGGAATTTAGCCCCAAGCTGACCAACTGTGAGAACTAACTATGCCCACAGTACAGGAGTTGCTATATGGAGGCTGAACCTTCAGAGTGGAGTTCACCTCTGTGGGCTTTTGTGCCTGTTTAGACTACTTTGTGTGTGTGCCACTTTTGGAACTAACCAGGTAGTGCTCTAGTGTGGTCTGAAGCTAGCCTCTGGGTGTGTTGTTTCAGGTGTCTCTTGGGAAAGGCTCTCATGCAGGCCTATTTCAGCCTTGCCAGTGACTGGCTTGGGCCTAGTAGATAGAAACTTCAAAGGTTGCTGTCTGTGCTGGCCCTAGAGGCATGTGGGGGTGGCTTCATTGTGAATTGATGCTGGCTGCCATCAGAATTGTGTCTGGGACAGCTTAGCAGAAGGCCTAAGGTCCCCTATGCTTATTGTCACCTTCCTAGTGCCTGTAAGTCTCAGCTGTTGAGTCTCCTTAGTTGCATGGTTGACCTGGTGGTGAGAGTGCCTTCAGTAATGCAACCCTAGGTGGGTACATAGAGTCCCAGGGAGCTACTGGGTGTGGGTAGTGATTTTTACAAAGTCAATGTAGTTTTGGTTCTTGCACTGGTGCTGGGCTTGTGACCACTTCACAAAAATGTCTTGAGAAAACAGTGATCGGCCACCTCTTGACTCAAACCTGCAGATCTCCAAAAACTGACCAAGAGAGGTTGTGGTGCTGGTTGTTGCTTATTGTTCACCACCAGAAGTTCTCCAGGCAGCCATGGAGAACTTCATAGCTGTGGAGCAGGGCTGGTGGCTCAGAAGTTGAGAGTGCTGTAGGTAATGAAGTATCATCTATGTGGGACCAGGACCCAGTGCACCAAGGTGGTGCACATGCAAGGATTTTACCAGACTAATGCAGTCTCAGATTGGGCTCTTTGGGGGAGGGCTCAATATAAAAAAAAATGGCACTCTCCTGTAGGCTACATATGAGACAGGCTTTACACAGGAACAATGGCTGGTCCTTCCAGCCCTCGCACCAAAGCCACAGTATTCAGTCTTTCCCTGAATGTCTCTGGTCCCTCTCAAGTTGCTACCCCTCCACCAGAGACCAGTTGAATATTTCCAAGCAAGGGAGTCTGTGTGTAGTCCTTTTAAGAGGGCATCTGGTTTTCCAGCTGCCTTTTATTTCCCCAGAACAGACAGAGTTCTCACTGGTTTTTACTGCCAGATACTGTGGGAACTCCTCTTCCCAGTGTAGGACCCTTGGCTGAGGAGTCTGGTGTGGGGCTGGAATCCCTTCCTCTTCTGGGAGAACCTTCACCAAAGAAGTATCCCTTCTGGTAGTCAGCCATCATCTGTGGGTTTGGAGTCAGCCGTTTCACATCTCCTCCCCTCCTACCAGTCTCGATGTGGCCTCTTCTTTAGATCCTTAGTTATAGAGGTTCTGTTCAGCTAGTCTTCAGGTGATTCTAGAGGTTGATTGGTCTATAACTTATTTGTAATTTTTGTGTGATCCTGGGAGGCAATAAGCATAGCATTTACCTAATATGTCATCTTGGACTTCTCTATTATCTAGTATTTTGACTATTATTTTATAGAAACCAAATCTGCCAATATCAGCAACTTTTCAATATGAAGGAATAAGCAACAATTTTTATTAAAAGAACATCAGAATTAAAATGTTTTAAAGCTCTATATATGGTTTGGCATAGATAAAAATAAAAAATTTTCTGTGTATTTCCTATTAGCCAAGTAAATATGTAAAATTTAAACAAAATTTTATTCCTTCATAAACAAGTAAATAGTCTTCTATGAATTTAAAAACTTAGAAAAAAGAAAATAATGCAACAATTATTAAAGTATGAAATTAAAGACTATTTTTTATACTTAAAAGTATGACAAGTTTTAAAAGTTGGGTTATATGTTAATAGGAAGTTTTTCCAAAATTGATTTATAATATCAAAATTATGTGCAACTAGAATGTAATACACTGTTGTGATGAGACAGGGAATTACTGTTTTGGGATTTAGTATTTATGGCGTTTAATAAGATGAAGTAAGCAGGCCCTTCCCCTCATCTCATTCTTTCTACTTATTATATGTTATTGGAGATTATCTGTTTTTTGACAGAACAAAAAGTATGTGTCACTGAAATACCATACACCTCTTCTTTCTTTCTATTTGTATTATACTTATTAATGGAATTTTCCTTAAGTAATGCTGATTTCCAAAAACTAAGCTTATAGGTAAAGAACATATTTATTTCACATACATATATTTTTATATATTTAACATATACATCTATACAGTATATATATATAATGTATGTATGTTTTACCTACATATGTATTTTATATTTACCTTTTTTATGTATTTTCTTCTAACAGAAATCTGTATAGCAAATTAACATCAATCATTACATGTCAAGAGTGAATGTGTAAAAGTGGGTTACTGCTTAGTGATTATGACATTTGATACATTTCCATCTCATAATTTTAATTATTTTCAATGTGTATGGTAGCAGTTGAATTATTCTTCTTTAGCTGCTCTAAGTAAAGATGTCAAGTTATCTGGTTGAAGGTGAGAAGTATTATTTCCGTAGAGGCCTTCTGTGCAGACGAGATACACAGATGTGTCATGATTTAAAAGAAATTCACTTAAGAGTGCAGCATCTATGAGTTATAGAACTGCTGAACTCATCTGAAACATTGTGAAGTAAAATGTATGAGAAATATAGTATTCATAATTAAGATTTCTAATAAATTGTTAATCCGTTCACTGTATGCATGTTGCAACATTTTTTAGGCTTAATTAGTGCACTTGATGATTATGTTTATTTTCTGATGTACACACTGATTAAGCATTGTCCACACACTGGAGCTTGAAACAAGATCAGTCTGTAAAGTAGTACCTAGTTGTCTAATTGGGGACTCAAAATGCAAATAGATCAACTTACGTAAAATTAAATTAGTTCTAATAAAACCCATTTTGCCTGAGCAGCTGGTGTCACATTATAAATAGTGTTCTCTTGTTGTAAGAAATAAAGGGCTTCTGTTGACAGATCCTTATGTCCTCTTAAGCTTAAAAAAACTGAATGCATACAATGTTCCAGTTGAACTGCAACTCTTAGACACAGGGAACAGTGGAGTGTTTTCAGTTAACTCATTCTATTGTGCTTGAGAAATGCAACTTATTATGCCATTATGGCATTTGGGGAAGTGAGTGCCAGATCTCAAAATTCTTTTCATCAAAACCTCCTGTTTTTAGTCACTTGCAACTTTTGTGAATTTTTTTTGTTATGTTGAAATTCTCCAGATAGTCTTAGGTCATACATTCATGATATGAGGGCTGTCCAGGAAAAAAATGCCTCTATTTTTCATATTATATAGCTGGATATTTTCTGGACAGCCCTTGTATTCCTATAATCAAAAATCTATTGAGTACTTCTCCATCCTAACTTGCAAATACTTTAGGCACATTCTTTTTATTCCTTTTTATTTGATGGCTACATTTATAAAGTTAAATTTAGCATTGAAGAAGTTCATAGACTTTGTTCATTTATTTGTGTATTACACAAATATGTTTTGAGTAGCCACTGTACTAAGTGATACAAGATTTGTATAAAAGATAGTTCCTGTTCTCAGGAAAATGACTACTTAGTTAAGAATATATTAGATAGAAATATAAATGAAAAAATGGAAGACTGAATGTTATTTGGAAATATTAATAGTGCACTGGCAGAAAACAGAGTACCTAAAAGAAAAATTATTGTTACAAACTTCATGGTTAATTATTCACATGACTTTTGTAAAATCTGTAAAATCTGTTTCTTGCAGAAAACTTAGGTGTCATGAAACCATGAGCTTTGAGTGAGAACAAGAGATTGGGGGAAATACATTAAGTGGTAGGATTGCCTATTCATAGATAAGTCACTAGATATCAAACATTATGGGGGAACAGACCTTAGTGAGATTTGAGAAATATTCAGCAGCACTACTAATTCACAATTGGAAGGACAAAATGACAAAGGGCTGTCTGGTTACTTTAATGGTGGCAGTATACACTGGTATTACCATAGTGGAAAGCAATCTGGAAGAAGTTACCAAACACCTTATATATACTCAGACACTTAGGTGAAATATTTTTATTTCTGAGAATCTCTTCTGAATAAAAATTCTAAATAGGGAAAGATATTTCCAATAAGGGTGTTCGTCATAGTATGGTTTATAATGGAAAGCTCTGAAAATCCCCTGTTGTACAGCAGGGGAAGATTGAACATATCATGGAACAAACATTTGATGAAATTAAGTTTGTCAATTCCACCCACTACAGTTGTTTCTATGAAGACTTTAGAAGATATAGAAAATGCTGATGCTATGATATTGAGTGAAATTAGGAGACAAAATTGGGTTTTCACTATGTTTAAACAACATAAAACAAGAAATAAACATTTTCCCCATGGGAAAATTTCAGAAGGAAAATAAATCAAATTATTGTTATTCTCTTATATTTGGAAAAAATCTTCCAAATTTTCTCTAGGTACATATTACATTTCTCAGGGAGAGAAAGATTAAAAATACAGAGAAGCTATGAGAGGTAAAAATGTGGTTTTATCATGATTAACAAAATGAGTTTTTAAGAACCTTTACAGACTCACTCAGTAATCTCCATGACTGAATTTTTCAGAGAGAATATTCCTGAAGAGAGGGCCAGTATGAAAAAAAATTAGATTTGGGGTCAGAGATTTAATGAATAATCCAGTGAACTTGGCCAAAACAAGCTTTTGTTCATTTTTTTTTATTTGTAAAATGAAGTGCTTGTGCTAAGTGACTTTAAAGAACCCTTAAACACTTTCCAGTTTGATTCCATGATCACACCATGAAATTGGCAGTACAGAGAAAAGAGTTATTCTAACACACAAAATACTGATACTCAAATTCCAAATGGAGAGTCACTTAGAATTTTCAAACCATTCCACAATGCTCTCTAATGTTCCCAAATACCCTTCTAAAATGTAATTTCTAATTGCATGGAACCACACATATTCTCACTAAACTCATATCAGCTGAGCTGCCCAGTGGCCCAAGGGACAGCCAGTACTTTCTCAGAAATATCTGTAGCAGTGATATAAATTGTGCCTTCATGTAGTTCTGACATCCAATTAAGTGGCAGAGGTCTTTCAGAAGCTGGTACACCAGGCTATGTTTGTGTTATACCTTAGAATTGGTCATCAGGTTATACTTGTCAATCCCAATTTTTCTGGAGAATATCATCAGTCATGGTAAGTAAAAATGCATTCACCCATTTATCTTTGTGTTAGAAAACATCTTAAAGCCTTGTTTCCTAGAAGTAAACCCCCAGTACACATTGAAACAAGGGAAAATAGGTTATCTTTTCAGGTGCACATCCCTGGTTAGGGTTTTGGATTTCCTCCAAAGTATGAATCTATATTTAACTGACAGCGATACAGAGGTGTACTCCTCAAGGGAGTATCATCAAAGCCATCACCACAATCTTTGGTCTAAATCTTCTCTGATAGAAGTAGTGTTTAGTGATGGTTGCTTGAAGGACATTCTATACATTCTAAAATTTATTCCTAGATTGAGTTATAGCAGCAAAACTCTATCCAATTTGGACTCCATGCACTATAGCTTGATGTATTTAGCCTCTACTGAAGGACAGCAGAACAAGTCATTGTGTGTCCTGTGAAGATGTGACTGGGTGCACTGTCCATAGTGTTATGCAGGTCTTTATGAGGCAAAAGTCCAGGTGGTCTCAGCATCAGGAGTAGCTGTACTTCTCTCAAACATTGGGTCTATTGTGACCTCATAGGTACTATGAGCTGTGTGATGGGTGTCCCTTGAGCACTGATGCTAAGAAACTTATAGTAAGTAATGTTGCTGGCAAACCACAACAAAGAAATAGGGCTTTCTGCTCTGCATTCTTCAGCCATATTTCTGCCCAATTTTATATTTCCCAACTTGACTTCTCCTTTCTTTACTCCTCCTTTGTGTTTATTATGCAGCCTGTAATATTATGAATTCTTAAAAGCTGCTTTAATTTCTTTCTGGAACAAACAATACATTAGTAAGTAAGTAAATAAATCAATGGTCTTCTCTGCTTTACCCAGTAATCCAGAGGCCTGGGAAGATGTCAGGCCTGCTAAATGTTGGGCAAAATCTTTTCCCTCAGGCCTGTCCTTGGTCTGCTCCTGATTTTTAGACTGAAGGAAGGAACTGGTCTATACTTTAGTCAATACTTAGCACAGCAAATAAAACATAGTAAAAAGTTAAATATGAGGAGACTCAGGAAGGCTGCTTGTGGTCATAATTTTTGTAATGAGCAAACATGGAGATTCATTTTTATGTATATAGACATATTCATACTGGACCAAAATCTTTTCTGCTATTTCTCAATATTTGAATTTTGTCATAATCAGCAAATATATAGTGAAGGATCTTTAGTGCACTCTATTCTGCCCAAAGGGAGTTTGTTTATGGGGGCAAAAATAACAATGAATCAACAAGTTTACATTTAAGGGTGAGCTATGTTAGGCTGACCAGATACACTGTTATTTTTTAATTTATTGGGGTGACATTGGTTAGTACAAATTACCTAGGTTCTAGCTGTACAATTCTACAATACATCATCCATGTGTTGTGCTATGTGTTCATCACCCAGAATCAGTTCTCTTTCCATAACCATATATTTGAGACCTTGTCCCTTCTCTTTCATCCCCTAGCCCCCATACCCTCAGATAACCACTAACTACTAAACTATTGATTGGGTCCATGAATTTTTGTTTCTTTGTTATTTTCAGCTTTGTACGTTACATATACATAATGGAATATTACTTGAAATAGGTCCATGTATGACAACATGGATGGACCTTGAGACCATCATGTAAAGCAAAATAATCCAAACAGAAAAAACCAAGAACTATATTATTTTACTCATTTTTAGAACAAACATACCATTTTAAATGAGACAGAAAACAACAGTACTGTCCCATTTACAAATGGTACATATGGTCAACCTAGTCTCATTGTGTTAAACTCAAGGTGTCAGTTGGCTGGCCATACATACCATTTGAAACAGTACGGTACCATTATATTCTGTCCCATTTAAAACAGTAGTTCTGATCAGCCTTGCTATGATTGTTATGCTTATTTTCATGCCTTGCTTCCCTTTAATCTCACTCTGATCTCAGATGTCTATGCCTACATGAATTAGATGCAGACATGAAAGCCTGAATGAGGCAGCTGTAGAGGGAATCCCAAAGAGAATGCATACAAGATAAGATCAGAACCAGGCAGCCAGAAGATGATTCTGCTCTTTGCCACTGAACCTGACAACTCTGTGTTACCTCCTGATTCCCATGTGAGGTGTGTTGACATGGATACCATTCTTAAATTCATATGCAGCAAAGAGAATGTTAAACACTGCTCTTAAATAGAAGCTGCACAGTAATCACTCTGCCATTTTTGTTAATAGTAGATGTATATTTTCCCACTCAATTATAAATCCCTTAAGGACTTGGAACTTTTAGTGTACCATGTCCTGAGGACATCATCATCCCTGAATCTTCCCAAAGCGAGGCTGGGTTTTTGTGTTTTTGCTTGTTAATTTTCTTTATTTTTTTTTCTTTTTACTTAACTTCTGAGTTTGGAGAGAAAGTTGTAGGCCTTTTCCCCATTGCTACTTCCATTTTATTTTTTCTCCTTTAAATTTAGAAAATTTCAATATGTGTGAAGTGAAGTTCATTTAACAACACCTTCCTGTTTTTATGGATGTCCCTATATAGTCACAAACCATTTCAGCACTAGCTCACTGTCTTCCTCTTCACCACACTTCTAATACCACTCTTGGCACCATGGTCACCCTTTCTCATATACTAACCTCTCATTTCCATGACCTCTCCTCCTCCAGTGATCTCTTCTTTAATTTCCCTCAGAGCTCATTTTCATACTGTGAGCTTGTTGTCACCAATATATGCAATGTCTCAGAAGTCAAATTATTTACTTTTTCCTGATTACTTTCCCCTCTTTTATAAGCATAGCTGCCACAGTTCATCATCACACATAATAAGCCACCCCCAGCTCTCTTACCTGACCTTCACTCTATTGTATTCACCTCTTAAAAATTAATCCTCCTTATAGCCTACTTTCTTTTAATTCTGCAGCTAAGCAGATAAACATGGCTATAGAATAGAATGTTTATGTGTCATTCTCTTAGCAAGTCATCAACCTTCCCTTATTTTTCTAAATAATGGCAGATAGAAACTCCCTCATCCTTTTCTTGTGAAAACACTGTCATTCTGAATCTATGCATTTCCTTCACTTGTGCAATGAATTTCATACCCTTCCACTTTCCTAAGGGTTCAGTTCTGTTATAATACCTTCTCCTCATTTCATCATTTAGTTTGTCCTTCTCTGGTATATAATTCCTATGAAACTAAATGATACATCATTTTTTAAACAAATTTTTCTTAACCTCCATCTTTACCTACACTTATATCAGTCTGCTCATGATCACAATAACACATCTTGAAAGAGCCATCTATTGTCCAAGTATTCACTTCTGTACATCCCATTTTCTCATCAGTTCATTTCATTTTATCCTTACCACTCCTAAAACTGCTCTTGCCTGGTCACTATTCACTTCAAATTGCCAATTCAATGGTCCTTTTTCTGTCCTCTACTTATTTGACTAATTGCCACTATTTGATATAGTTGCCCATATGATCCTTCTTAATCAACTCTTTTTTCTTAATATCTGTGATATCACCTGCTCAGTCTCTTCTACTAACTTCTCTCGTATGCTTGTCCCTAAGTATTACCTTGTTCCATAATGTGGTCGTTGTATTTCTACTCTTCCTTATAGCTATACTCTTTCTATGCATTCTTATCTAGTCTCTTTGGCTAGATAAGATTTAGATGAGAAGAGGGAGCAACCTCACTTCTCTGTATGTGATAGAAGAGCAATCTGTCCAAATTGTAATGTGCTCATTACCTATCAATTCCACAATCTAGATGTGTGTGGAAAATGGAAAGCAGCGTGAAATTTAAACTATTTATTGTGACTCTCCAAATAGGACAACTAATGGCCTAGACGGCAGAAGAAGCCCTTCAATGAAGCCCTGAAACCTCAAACAATTTGGTTCCACATATTTGGGTGTCTAAGGAAAACTGCAACTCACATAATAGCCTGAGTACAACACTAAGAAAAGTGTTGGCCCATCTTGAGAAGAAGTATTCTGTGAAACAGAGTCACATTTAATGCCTCTTTTAATAATGTCTAGAGATTAAAGTTATTCTTAGGCAAGAATGTGCATGACACCTTCAGTAAGTGGTGAGAAGCTAACTATACAGTCTGTGTGTAAAAAGTAGCAGGTAAGGCAATGAAATAAGTAGACTGAGGTATTGAAACAATCCAAGTATCACTAAAAAGTTTGGTCTTAATTCTACATATAAAAGGGACTATTAGGCAAGAGATATATTTATTAAGCTAATACTAGCTGCATAAGAAATTCATATAAAAAGTACAATGACACAGCACAAGAATAGTTTAATTTTGATCATGTAGTCTTTAAAGTTCTTAGTTTGTAAAGGAATGACTGAATGACTGTCCATGCAGTCATTCAGAACTCAGACTGACCAGGGCACTGCCATCTTCAACATAATGGCTTTCAAGATAATCTCTGTGTGGTTAGCAGAACAGAACAAATTTTGGAGATTGGTTTTTGAAAAGGTAATATGAATGGACTAGAAGTGACAAACATCATGCTGCTTCAACGCCTTGGCATATAGCCACACCTAACTTTAAAGGAGGGTGGGAGGTATAGTATGGTTGTTTGTCTGAGAAGAAAAGGAAAATCATAAAAGATGAACATAACTAGTTCTTTGCTGAAAAATAATGCTGGAGAAAGAGGAAAAGATGGCCTGACAAGAGGTACATTTCCCTGGGACTATCAAAGATACTGGGTACTAAAATATGTTAGGAAATCAAATAACACATGATAAAAGAGAGCTTGGAGCAAGATGTTAGAAAATACAATTAAAGGAGTTTGTAAAGGGCTCTGGGTAGCTGCGGGAATGGTAGAGGACTTGTTGGAACCTAGGGGTACTGAATGTGGTGTGGGTGGGAATGTTGTAACAGCAAATTAAAAGCATGGAAATAATCAGCAAGATAACTGGTCAGTGACTCAAAAGGACTAGATCTTTAAAATTTGGACTTCCTGCTAGGATTGAGAAAGTTTATATTTAGGGAGTAAACCCAAAATGAGAATTAAAAAAGTGTCTTGAATTCTAGATCAGTTAAATGGCTGGGTAGCTCCTTAACCAAACTGCATTTCCATGTTGTTGAGAGCCTTAACTGTGTTATAGACCAGACGTGAATACTGAATGGTAGGAGACCCACCCACCCTGAGACAGCATTCACATCACATCCTATTTGTCATCCATGCCTCATTTTCTAGGATTATGTCCAGAATAGTCTCTAGTCATAGTGTCTATTTAGCAGGGTTGAAGAAAAACATTGTGTGATCTCTGGAAACATGTTCAATATTTTAAAGGTCTTTGCAAATTATTTATTTAGATATTTTTTCTTACCTCTTTAAAAGACAATGGCAGCAGCTGAGCATACAGATCTCCATGTCAGCCTCACCTCTAATCCCAAGATATTCAGAGTGTTAGCCAACAGGCCATTCTGAATCCACCCTTCCTCCTTTGTTCTGTCTTTTCTTTTTGTTGCTTTAAATGCTAACTGCTCAGTCATGAAGACACTTCTTTCAAACACATTTATAAAATTAATTGTAGAAACCACAGATAATCTTTTGTTTGAAACATTGTGGTCTATTATGTTAAATCACAGTGAGAAAACCCAGAGTCAAATTACCAGTCTAGAAAATATGAGCTATTTCCTAAGTAGAATCATAATAGTTCTGATTTGCCTTTCAGATGAGGGAAATAAGCTAATTGCTATGGACTAAATATTTGTGTACTACCCCAAATATGTTGAGGCTCTAGCCTCTCATGTGATGGTATTTAGAGGTGAGGCTTTGGTAGGCAATTGAATTTAGATGAGGTCATGAAATTAAGACCCCCATGATGAAATTAGTGCCCTTGTAATAAGAGGGTGAAGCCAGAGCGCTCTCTCTCTCTCTCTCTCTCTCTCTCTCTCTCTATCTCATGTGAAGATATAGAAAACAGACATCTGCAAGCCAGGAAGAGTTCTCACCAAAAACTGAATCACCTTAATTTTGGACTTTCTAACCTCTGGACTATAAGAAGTAAATGTCTGTTGTTCAATCCACATGGTCTTTGATATTTTGTTTTAGCAGCCTGAATTAAGATTAAGTACAAATCTAAAAGAATAGTTCTCCCTGTGTGTGTGTGTGTGTGTGTGTGTGTGTGTGTGTGTAGAAAATAGGAGTATGCAGGGAAATGAAAAATTAAGGACCTGTACAACTAACGTGACTTTACATATACCCAGCATATGAACAGTGCTGGAGATTCAGCTATGGGAATGTGATCCAGAACAATCAAGAATGTTGAGGGAGGAGGGAGGGCAAGATGGTGACTGGAAAGGAGGTCCCTTAAGCCTCTCCCAGAAAACACAATTGAACAGCTGTCCAGAAGCCAAGAAAGAGGACCCTGAGTGACACAACGGCAGCTGAGAAATCCACACATCGCAAGTAAATACCTGAAGGTTGAAGAGAAGGGGGCAAGTGGGAGAGAGGGGAGGGAGTAAGATGGATTGCGACAGGACCCGATAGAAGCTGACTATCCAGGAGCAGCACAGTGCATTGGATGTGTTAGGCCAAGAGGCAACAAGAGTAAAAGCCAGCAAAGTGGCAGAACGGTGGAAGAACATAGGGGAGCTGAGCATTAGACCAGCATGTTCGGGATGGAGCTTGGGAGCCAGCCTCTGAAACTTATGAGTAACAACAGGGCTAGTGAGGACTCTGAACAACTGCAGGCCGAGGAGGGTCCAAAGAGACAGCACCTTGGCTCCTGGCACCCTCGTGACCCACCACAAAAGCATGCACGTCTCCTATCTAGGGCTGCAGTTCCTGTTCCCAGAACACTGCAGAGGTGAGCCAGCTGCCTTCATACTGCCTGAGATCAGGCCCACAGTTTTGGACTTGTGGTGTGCGCATCTGCACACGTGCCACTGGGGTCTACAAGCAGTGCAAGCATGCAGACTCCACCCCAATGGCTGGATGTTGGCGCAGGCCTAAGAAGAAAGGCGGATTTAATAGCATTCACCCCAGCCAGCAAGAGCAGCCTCAGCCCACATCACCCAGCTTCCCTAGCATAGGGCAGGAGCTAGAGCTGGCCCAGTGCACTTTTTGTTGGCCTTTCCCTAATCCTACAGCCTTATCAACCAACTAACTAACCGCAGGAAGCGGAGGGACCCTGGATATATGTGCACAGCTGTCAAACAAGGCAGCAGACCAGAAATAAGAAATAAACAACCCCTTTCTCTCCCAAAACTTGGCCCCCAGAGCCACCTAGTGTCTACCCTACACCAAGACACCATAAAAGTACTAATCAGGGTTCCTGGGCTCTGCTGAACATAACGCCCTCATGCCAAGGAGGAAGAACCCAGCAGACAGGATGAATTCCTAAAAAACTAAAACTGCTCAGAAAGAACATGAAATTTATCCAGAAGACAGCTTCTTAGACCTAGAAATTTCTAAGTGACAGAGAATTTAAAGTAGCTGTTCTATAGGCTCTGAGAGAAATTAAAACATACTGGCAGAACACCATAGCTGAGATGAAAGACATCAAAAAGGAAATCCGTGAACAAAAGGAACAATTTAACAAAGAAACTCAAAACATAAGCAAGGTCGAGATGGAAATGCGAGAGATAAATAATACAATAAAAGAAGAGAGAAATGAAATAACTGCCACAGGAAACAGTCCAAACAGATGGAGGAAAGAATTTGTGATATCGAAGATCAGAAATGGAAACAGCTCAGAAAGAGGAAGAGAGGGAATATAGAACCAAAAGGATTGAAAGAACTCTGCAAAAACTATCTGACTCCATAAGACAAAACAACATCAGGATAATAGGATTACAAGAAGGATCAGAGCATTCTACAGAGCATACTCAAACAAATAGTAGATGAGAACTTTCCAAACCTATGAAAAACCCTGGAACCCCAAGTTCAAGAAGAAAACAGGTCTCCTAGATACCTGGACCCTAACAGATCTTCTCCAAGACAAATGGTACTAAAGATGTCCAAAACTAAAGACAAAGAAACAATTCTCAAGGCAGTCAGGGAAAAAAGAACTATAACCTTTAGAGGAAAACCCATCAGGCTGGCATCAGATTTCTCAGCAGAAATTCTACAAGCCAGAAGGGAGAGGAATCCAACATTAAAAACTTTAAAAGAGAGAAACCTCCAGCGAAGAATAAATTATCCAGCCAAATTATCTTTCAGATATGAAGGTGGAATAAAGACCATCTCAAACACACAGAAGCTGAGGGAATTTGCCAGTACAAGGCTGGTGCTTCAAGAAATACTGAAGGAGGCTCTTCAACCTGAAACAAAACATCAGGAAAATGGAATAAAGTTGGGGCAACAAGAAAGAAACAAAAATAAAACAAAACAAACAGACAAATAAGTAATGGCCACAGGAAATCCTCACATATCGATCATCACTCTAAACGTTAATGGACTGAACTCACCAATAAAAAGACACAGAGTAGCAGACTGGATAAAAAAACAAAACCCATCCATATGCTGTCTCCAAGAGACACACCTCAGCAATAAGGACAAACACGGACTCAGAGTGAAAGGATGGGAAACAATACTCTAAGAAAATGGCATCCAGAGAAAAACAGAAATTGCCATACTGATATCTGATGAAATAAACTTCAGGTTAAAAAAGACAGTAAAAGACAAAGATGAACATTACATAATGATAAAACGCACAATACAACAAGAAGAAGAGTTGACACTAATTAATAACTATGCTCCCAAACAGGAAGCACCAAAATATACAAAGAAACTACTGACAGATTTGAAAGGAGAAACTGGCAAAAACATGATCATTGTGGGAGACTTAAACACCCTGCTCATCTAAACAGAAAATAAATAAGGAAATATCAGTTCTTAATGACACATTATAGCAATTGGACATAATTGACATTTATAGAATACTTCATCCAGCAAAAAGAGACTATACCTTCTTTTCTACTGTTCATGGAACATTCTCAAGGATAGACCACATGCTGGAACACAAAAGTAGCCTTAGCAAATTCAAGAAGATCAAAATCATACCAAGTGTATTCTCAGACCCAAAGCTTTGAAATTCGAGATCAACTGTAAAAGGAAAGCAGAAAAAAAACCACATATACATGGAGATTAAACAACAGCTTATTTAAAAAGGAATGGATAAAAGAACAAATAAAAGATGAGATTAATAAATATATAGACACTAATGACAATGAAAATACAACATATCATAATTATTGGGACACAGCAAAAGCGGTAATAAGAGGGAAATTTATATCAATATAGGCCTATTTTAAGAAACAAACAAAAAAAAATCACAACACGTTAACATCCCATCTTAAAGAATTCGAAAAAGAAGAGCAGACAAAACCCAAAGTCAGCAGAAGGAAAGAAATAATAAAAATTAAAGCACAGCTAAATCAATTAGAGAACAGAAGGACAATACAAAAAAATAATTAGTATTATGAAGAGCTGGTTCTTTGAGAAAGTCAATAAAATTGACAAATCACTGGCTAGACTAATCAAAGGATGAAAGGAAAGGACACAAATATCCAAAATTAGAAATGAAAGGGGATAAATTACCACTGATACCACAGAAATACAAAGGATTATAAGAAAATATTATGAAGGATTTTATTAAATTTAACAACCTAGAAGAAATGGACAAGTTTCTAGAACCTTATAGCCTGCCTAAACTGAACCAAGAAGAACTGGATAATCTAAATAGACCAATCAATAGCAAAGAGGTTGAAATGACTGTCCATAAACTCCCTAAAGGCAAAAGCCCTAGACCAGATGGTCTCTCCAATGAGTTCTAACAAACATTCAAAGAAGAATTAATGCCTATCCTCCTCAGACTCTTCCAAAAAATTGAGGAGAAAGCAATACTTCCTAACTCATTCTAATAAAAAAGCCTGGTAAAGACAACACAAAAAAGAAAACTATAGACCAATACCTCTTACCAACACAGATGCAGAAATCCTAAACAAAATATTAGCAAATAGAATACAACAATTCATCAAAAAGATTATACATCATGAACAAGTGGGATTCATCTCAAAAACACAAGGATGGTTCAACATTCAAAAATTAATCAATGTGACACACCACATAAACAAAATAAGGTAAAGTCCTTATGTTCATATCATTTGTTGCAGAAAAAGCTTTTGACAAGATACAACATCGATTTATGATCAAAACACTAAATAAAATAGGTATAGAAGGAAAGTATCTCAACATAATAATGGCCATAATATGACAAACTCTCAGATAACATTATACTAAATGGGGAAAAGCTGAAGTCTATTCCCCTAAAATAAGGAACAAAACAGGGATTCCCCCTGTCACCACTGCTATTTAATATAGCACTGAAAGTTCTAGCCACAGCAATCAGGCTAGAGAAAGGAATAAAACGTATCCAAATTGGGAAAGAAGAGGTCAAATTGTCACTGTTTGCAGATGACATGATCCTTTATATAAAAAATTCCAAAGATTCCACCAGTAACCTTAGAAACAATAAATGAATGCAGCAAAGTTGCAGGATACAAAATCAATGTACAAAAATCAACAGCATTCCTATATACAAACAACAAATGCTCAGAAAAAGAAATGAGGGAGTCAATTCCTTTTGCTATCACAACAAAAAGAATGAAATACATGGGAATTAACAAAGAACGTGACAGACTTATACATGGAAAACAGTAAGACACTTTTGAAAGAAATTGAAACAGACACTGAGAGATGGAAAAATATCCCCTGTTCATGGATAGAAAGACTTAACATTGTTAAAATGGTCATTCTGCCCAAAGGAATCTACAGGTTTAATGCAATACCCATCAAAATCCCACAATCTTACTTTCACAAAACAGATAAAAAAATTATCAAATTTATATGGAATCATAAAAGACCTCGAATTGCCAGAGCAATACTAAATAAAAAAAATAAGTCTGGTGGCATTACACTCCGTGATTTCGATTTATATTACAAAGCATCAATAGTAAAAACAGCTTGGTATTGGCAGAAGAAAAGAAACATAGACCAATGGAACAGAACTGAAAACCCAGAAACAAATCCACAAATTCACAGACAAATAATTTTTGATAAAGGAGCAAAAAACATACAATGGGGAAAAGACAGCCTCTTTAGTAGGTGGTGCTGGGAAAACTGGAAAAACATAAGCAAAAGAATGAACCTGAGCTATGAACTCTCTCCATATACAAAAATTAACTCAAAATGGATTAAAGACCTTCATAGAAGACCTGCAACAATAAACTATATAGAAGAAAACATCGGTACTAAACTTATAGACCTAGGACTCAAGGAAGACTTCATGAACCTGTCCTCAAAGGCAAGGGAAGTAAAAGCAAAAATAAATGAATGGGACTATGTTAAACTAAAAAGCTTCTGCACAGCGAAAGAAACCATCAACAAGGCAAAGAGACAGTCAACTGAATGGGAGAAAATATTTGCAAATAAGGTACAGATATGGGTCTAATATCTAAAATATATAAAGAACTAATAAGACTTAACCACAAAAAAAACAAACAATCCAATTGAAAAGTGGACAGAAGAACTAAACAGACACTTCTCCCACGAAGAAATACAAATGGCCAGCAGACATATGAAAAAATGCTCATTCTCATTAGCTATCAGGGAAATGCAAATCAAAACTACAATGAGATACCAGCTCACACCTGTGAGAATGGCTGTTATCAACAAGAGAAGGAATAACAAGTGCTGGAGAGGATGTGGAGAAAAAGGAACTCTGGTACACTGCTGGTGGGAGTGCAAACTGGTACAACCATTGTGGAAGACAGTGTGGAAGTTCCTCAGAAAATTGGGAATGGAGCTACCATTTGACCCAGTAATCCCCCTTCTGGGGATCTACCCAAAAGACTTGAAAACCTTTGTCCACAAAGACTTATGCACCCCAATGTTCATTGCAGCTCTGTTCACAGTGGCCAAAACATGCAAACAACCAAAGTGCCCTGTGATAGATGACTGGATAAAGAAGCTATGGTACATATACACAATAGAATATTACTCAGCTGTAAGAAAAGATGAAATATTGCCATTTGCGACAAAATGGATGGACCTGGAGATCATCATGCTTAGTGAAATAAGCCAGATAGAAAAAACAAAGAACTGTATGACTTCACTCATATGCGTAATATAAAACTGAAAGCAAAAAAAAAGAAATGAAGAAACAAATAACCCATGGACACAATCAATAGTTTAATGTTTATTTGGGGACGAGTAGGATCAAGAGGGGAGAAAGGAGAAGGGGTGGGAGAGGAGGGAGGGGAAGCTAAATATAAGGTGATGGAAAGAGAAGGCACATTAGGTGGTGAATTTATTATACATCAAGTTGACAATGCAATGTAGAATTGTATGCCTGAAACCTATGTAATCCTTGCTAACAGATGTCACCCCAATAAGTCTAACAATAAAAATGAATTTAAAAAAATATAGTGAGGGTAAAATATTTGTTGAGAAGCATGGTATATATTTATATATCTATTTCTGTACTTGAATGTATATCTTTAACTACACCTATGACTGTATCTATATTTGTCTCTATATCTGTTATGTCTATGTCTTTCTAGTTATAATATGGCCTTGATATCAGATAGATAAAGTTTTGCTTCATCACCAAGCAGTTAAATTGCACCTGGGTTATGAACTTGGTGGTCAGCTCACACATGTTCTACCTTGTATACACTCACCAAGTGATATGCAGCATCACTCACCTGTGTAAAACCTGTGTTAAGATCCCTTTATATAATTTACATGAGTGGTGAAATGGTGGCTTTAAATTATGGATTTAGGTGATTTGGAAAGTCATCATAGTAATGTGCTTATCTGCTTCATCTCTCAATGTTCTTTTTTTGCATTCCCACCAGCAGTGTGCGAGAGTTCTTTTTTTTTCCACATCCTCTCCAGCACTTGTTATTCCTTCTCTTGTTGATAATAGCCATTCTAACAGGTGTGAGGTGGTTTTGATTTGCATTTCCCTGATAGCTAATGAGGATGAGCATTTTTTCATATGTCTGCGGGCCATTTGTATTTCTTCATGGGAGAAGTGTCTGTTTAGTTCTTCTGCCCACTTTTTAATTGGGTTGTTTGTTTTTTTGTGGTTAAGTCTTATTAGTTCTTTATATATTTTAGATATTAGACCCTTATCTGATGCGTTATTGGCAAATATTTTCTCCCATTCAGTTGGCTGTCTCTTTGCCTTGTTGATGGTTTCTTTTGCTCTGCAAAAGCTTTTTAGTTTGAAATAGTCCCATTCATTTATTTTTGCTTTTACTTTGCTTGCCTTTGAGGTCAGGTTTGTGAAGTCTTCCTTGAGTCTTAGGTCTATAAGTTTAGTACCGATGTTTTCTTCTATATAGTTTATTGTTGCAGGTCTTCTATGAAGGTCTTTAATCCATTTTGAGTTAATTTTTATATACAGAGAGAGTTCACAGCTCAGGTTCATTCTTTTGCATATGTTTTTCCAGTTTTCCCAGCACCACCTACTAAAGAGGCTGTCTTTTCCCCATTGTATGTTTTTTGCTCCTTTATCAAAAATTATTTGTCTGTAAATTTGTGGGTTTGTTGCTGGGTTTTCAGTTCTGTTCCATTGGTCTATGTTTCTTTTTTTCTGCCAGTACCAAGCTGTTTTTACTATTGATGCTTTGTAATATAAATCAAAATCAGGGAGTGTAATGCCACCAGCCTTATTTTTTTTATTTAGTATTGCTTTGGCAATTCGAGGTCTTTTATGATTCCATATAAATTTGATAATTTTTTTATCTGTTTTGTGAAAGTAAGATTGTGGGATTTTGATGGGTATTGCATTAAACCTGTAGATTCCTTTGGGCAGAATGGCCATTTTAACAATGTTAAGTCTTCCTATCCATGAACAGGGTATATATGTCATATATGGCCATTATTAAGTTGAGATGTTACCTTCTATACCTATTTTATTTAGTGTTTTGATCATAAATGGATGTTGTACCTTGTCGAAATCTTTTTCTGCATCAAGTGAAATGACCATATGGTCTTTATCTTTGATTTTGTTTATGTGGTGTATCACATTGATTGATTTTCATATGTTGAACCATTTTTGTGTTCCCGGGATGAATCCCACTTGATCATGTTATATGATCTTTTTGATGCATTGTTGTATTCTATTTGCTAATATTTTGTTCAGGATTTTTGCATCTGTGTTCATCAGAGATATTGGTCTATAGTTTCCTTTTTTTGTGTTGTCTTTGCCAGGCTTTGGTATTAGAGTAATGTTGGCCTCATAGAATGAGTTAGGAAATATTGCTTCCTCTTCAATGTTTTGGAAGAGTCTGAGGAGGATAGGTGTTAATTCTTCTTTGAATGCTTGGTAGAACTCATTGGTGAAACCATCTGGTCCAGGGCTTTTGCCTTTAGGGAGGTTATGGATAGTCATTTCAATCTCATTGCTATTGATTGGTCTATTTAGATTATCCAGTTCTTCTTGGTTCAGTCTTGGTAGGGTGTAAGTTTCCAGAAACTTGTCCATTTCTTCTAGGTTGTTAAATTTCGTGGCATAAAGTCCTTCATAATATTGTCTTATAATCCTTTGTAGTCTGTGGTATCAGTGGTAATTTCTTTCCTTTCATTTCTAATTTTGGATATTTGTGTCCTTTCCTTTCGCCCTTTGATTAGTCTCACCAGGGGTTTGTCAATTTTGTTGATTTTCTCAAAGAACCAGCTCTTCGTTTTTCTATTGTCCTTCTTTTCTCTAATTGGTTTAGCTCTGCTTTAATTTTTATTATTTCTTTCCTTCTGCTGACATTGGGTTTTGTCTGCTCTTCTTTTGCGAGTTCTTTAAGATGGGATGCTAAGATGTTTTCTTGTGATTTTTCTTGTTTATTAAGGTAGGCCTGTAATGATATAAATTTCCCTCTTATTACCGCTTTCGCTGTGTCCCAATAATTGTGATACATTGTATTTTCATTGTCATTAGTTTCTATATAGTTTTTAATCTAATCTTTTATTTGTTCTTTTATCCAGTCCTTTTTAAATAAGCTGTTGTTTAATCTCCATGTATATGTGGTTTTTCATGCTTTCCTATTACAGTTGATCTCCAATTTCAAAGCTTTGTGGTCTAAGAATACACTTGGTATGATTTCGATCTTCTTGAATTTTCTGAGGCTACTTTTGTGTCCCAGCATATGGTCTATTCTTGAGAATGTTCCATGCGCACTAGAAAAGAAGGTGTAGTCTCTTTTTGCTGGATGAAGTGTCCTGTAAATGTCAGTGATGTCCAATTGCTGTAATGTGTCATTTAGAGCTGTTATTTCCTTATTTATTTTCTGTTTGGATGATCTGTCCATGGCTGTTAGCGGGGTGTTTAAGTCTCCCACTATGATTGTGTTTTCATCAGTTTCTCCTTTCAAGTCTGTTAGTAGTTTCTTTGTGTATTTTGGTGCATCCTGGTTGGGAGCATATACGTTGATTAGTGTCGACTCTTCTTGTTGTTGCATTGTGCCTTTTATCATTATGTAATGACCATCTTTGTCTTTTACTGTCTTTTTTAACCTGAAGTTTATTTCATCAGATATCAGTATGGCCATTTCTGCTTTTCTCTGATTACCGTTTGCTTGGAGTATTGTATCCCATCCTTTTACTCTGAGTCTGTGTTTGTCCTTACAGCTGAGATGTGTTTCTTGGAGACAGCATATGGATGCATTCTGTTTTTTAATCCAGTCTGCTACTCTGTGTCTTTTTATTGGTGAGTTCAGTCCATTAACATTTAGAGTGATTATCGATATGTGAGGATTTCCTGTGGCCATTACTTATTTCTTTCTTTGTTTTTGTTTGTTTGCTTGTTTGTTTATTTAAACTGCATTTTAGGGTTCATGTGTTCCTGATGAAAAGAATGACATGATAAAGGAAAGAACTTTTAAATCTCTTATTGATTCCATTAGTCAATTTTACATGGAAAATTTACACTTTCCTGAATAATAACAGCTTTATAAAAGTTTAGAAGGTGCAACATTAGAAATCTATTTCACTGGTATCAATTTTTTTTTTTGTAAAAATGCCAAAGAAAAAAATGGAAAAAGTAATCTCTGGAGATTTTCCTTATCAGATCCATGGTGGTTTTCACTGCTCTGATATGATGTGGAGATAAGAGTGAAATTGGAAATATTGTATTGCTGTTAAGAGTGTGAGCCTAGAGGCAGACCACCTGAGTTTGAGTCTTAGTTTTACAACCTTACTAGCAGTATGTGCTTGAGAAATTTAGTGATATTTTTGTTCCTCAACTTTGAAATTCATCCATGAAAAGTACTTAGAACAGTGCTTGCCGTAGAATAAGCAGTAAGACAAATGTTACCTACTATTACTGTTCATAATATCATTATCACTTTCCAAATCATTTGAGCTAAAATGTTGCTGCATTGGGAGGTATCTCTTCTCTTGTTCACTATTAGAAGACATATGATTCTATAATTTTCCTAAAACCTGATTCCATTTTGCTATTTCATTGGCTATAAATATTCTACTTTTATGAGTAGTTATGGAAAATACATTGAGTCCATATGAAGAGATGAAAAATGTGCAATGTGAACTGGATGGGCAATATCTTTATAAATTAAGATTCTTTGGTTTAAGCCCAGGCAGTGGGTAGAATATAGGTGTGCTTCTTGCATCTGACCCTGATAGAGCATGTTCACAAATGTTGGCATGAAATGTAAAGTGCCCAGAAGTGTAACCTATAGTTTGGCCTCTGCAGTGTCTCTGAGCTTGGGATATAGCTGACATTTACTACCAGAACCTGAAACATTTCAAAGAAAACCTTGCCATTTAGCTCTAACAGGCTGTTACTGACTTTCTTAGAGATTCTCTAAGCCATAAGGCAGCCCAAACTGGAGAGAATGAATTACCATGTCAGGTGATTCTAGGCTACACCTCAGCAGAACTTAAGGAAAAAGGCAGCTAGGGAGTAAATGTTGCCAGCACCATGACAAATTCCACATCAGGTACTTATAAAAAAATATCTTCTACTGGATTTCTTTTTGGTACCCCTAGGAGTTGCACCAATGGAGGGTAGTTTACTGTAGCAAATAACTTTTAAGTTTAAAATGCTTTTAAACTGAGTTTTTAACATTCTAAAATTAGCTAATTTCATGTTTAGTTGTGAAAGATTGACTTTTTTCCCTCTAAGATCAAGAACAGAATAATAATGTCTGCTCTTGCCAATTTTATTCCATACTGGAGATACTAGCCAGGACAATTAAATAAGAAAATAAAATAAAAGTCCAGATTGAAAGGAAGTAGTAAAACTATCTCTATTTGCAGATGACATGACATTGCATATAGATTTGTATGTAGAAAGTACTAAGGAGTCACCTAAAAAACTATTAAAGCTAATAAACAAGTTCAGTAATGTTTCAGGTTACAAAATAAACATATAGAAATCAATTGTATTTCTACATAATAGTAGTGAACAAGCAAAACATAAAAGGAAGAAAAGAGTTTTACTTATAATGGTATCAAGAAGAATTAATTAGTTATAAATAAATGTAACAGAGGCATAGAACTTTGAACACTATAAAATATTGCTGAAAGAAATTAAAGGCCTAAATAAATGGAAAGATGTTCATGGATTAGAAGTTTCAATATTGTTAAGATGGCAATACTAACCAAAGTGATCTACAGATTCAACACATTTCTATCAAAGTTCCATCTGGCTTCTTTGCAATAATTGACAAGTTGATCCTAAATTTTATGTGGATATTCAAGGGACCCAGAATAGCTAAAACAATCTTGAAAAAAACAAAGAGGATTTACATTTCCCAATTTCAAAATTTGGTCCAAATCTATAGTGATCAAGATAATGTAGCACTGGCATAAAGATAGACATATAAATTAATGGAATAGAAATGAAAGTCCAGAAATAAATAGCTACTTCTTTGGTAAATTAATTTTTTACAAGGATGCCAAGACAGTTCATGGGGAAAGTGTATTTTTTTTCAAACAAAGGTGCTTAAACAACTGGATATCCACATGTAAAAGAATGCAGTTGGACCCTTACTTTACATCATGCACAAAAGTAACTCAAAATAAGTTGACCTAAATGCAAGGGCTAAAACTATAAAACTCTTAGAAGAAAACACAGATGCACTCTTTGTGACCTAGAATTTGTTAATGGTTTCTTAGATATGACAGCAAAGCACAAGCAATTAAAAAAACACATAGATAAATTGGACTTTTTCAAAATAAAAAACATTTTTATTTTAAAGGACAAAATCAAGAAAGTAAAAAAAAATCCCCTTACAATTGGAGAAAAGTTTTGTAAATTATGTATCTTATAAGGGACTTGTATCTAGGATACAACTCAATAATAAAAAAGACAAGTGACCCAATTTAAAAATGAGTAAAAGATCTGAATCTACAGTTCTCCAAAATATATATATATACAAATAACCAATAAGCACATGAAAATTTGCTCAGTATCATTAGTCATTAGGAAAATGCAAAACTAAAAACACAAGATACAACTTCACATGCCCTAGGATGACTGTACTAAAAAAATAGACATTAGTAAGTATTGGTAAAAATGTGGAGAAATTAGGACCCTGACACAGTGCCGATGGGAATGTAAAATGGTACAGCTGCTTTGGAAAATAATATGGAAGGTCCTCAAATAGTTAAATATCAAATGACCCAGCAATTTCTCTCCTAGGTATATGCTCAAGAGAAATAGAAACATATTTTTATGCAAAAGTTTATATATTAATATTTTTAGTAGCATTATTTATAGATATCCATCTGCTGGTGAGTAGATAAATAAAATGTGGTATTGCAAAACAATGAAATATCATTCAGTAATAAAGAGTAATGTACTGACATATGCTACAACATGGATGAACCTTGAAAATATTATGCTAAGTGAAAGAAGCCATCAACAAAGTATAAGATGCTATATGGTTATTGTGAAATATAATAGTATAAAATAGGCAAATTTATAACACCGACCTGAAGGAGGGAGTTGGCCTTCAGGACAGGCATGAGCGAAGTGTGAATGGGATGTGACTGCTAGTAGTTATGGTATTTTGGGGGGAGGGTGATTAAAATGTTCTAAAATTATAGCAATGGTTGCACAACTCTGTAATATAGTAAAAATTAGTAAATAACTTGGTATGTCATTTATATTTGAATAAAGCTATTACTTTGCAATTTCCAGGATTAGCTTTATTTAAATGTTAATATCTATTAAATTCACTGAACTTGATCAAGTGACTGGTCTTTCAGTTAGAAATCCATATTGTTACTACAGGGTACCCATGGCAATAACATTTGCATCTTATATTAATTAATTTTCATCTTGTATTTGTACAACTGAGGGCTCACTAAAGATATTCATTTAAAGAGTGGAGTTTAAGTACTGTATGTGTACACTCCTAGTGTGGGTATTTTCAGATAGTACATTCTCTGCTCCTAATTTCTCTTGCACTAGAGTACAGTAGATTCTCAGTTAACTGACATCCATTGGTAGATGCCAGATAAATGTACTCAGCATTCTCAAGCAAATGGCACCAAAAAAGATTTTTTGTGGCAGTTGCTTGGGAGTGCCTGTTGCTTGAGTTCCGGTTAAATTCTACTGTATTACCTTTAAATTGCACAGTAAAATTTTGCACTACATGATTATATTATTTACAGTGCCAAATGATGAATTGATAACCCACATGTTAGGAAGAAAAGTGAGTCTACATACCCCCTCACATGAAAAATAGAACTATTTTTAAAGCCAGGTTGTAAAGCATTTAATATTGTACTTGATTTTAACAAAGTAGCAGACTACTTTGTT
>PVJL010002140.1:14800-179800 GCA_004026885.1 Lyroderma lyra | reverse complement strand
CAGAATACTTCAAAAGATAAAAAACTATATGCAGTCTTTTCCTAACTTTTCTGCTATGTTAATCACTTTGGCCAGACATGGAAAAAAGATTTGGTTGGCTGGATTGAACAGGACTTTTTAGTCTTTATATAAAAATAATGAAGTTTTGATGCCCAGTTTCTTAAACTGTTTGAATTTAATCAACATGATGAGGTATGAGAAAAGTTAATGTTAAATTCCCTTTAAGTTATAGTCATTGGTGGATTTTTTTATCTGATAACATTTTAAAGAGAGTGAATTTTCCCTTCAAAATGCATAGGTCACCCTTTCAGGCAAGGCAAATGTTTCCTTTCAGTCAAGGTAAATGGTTGCCAGTTAATTGATTCATGATAGAGATAAGAACATCTCTGAAAGCAAGGCTGCTTCATTAGCCAGTATACATTTTAGCAGTTCTTTTTAGATAGTGATTTCATGAATGGTTTTTGACTGTTCTTTCTCTGTGGTCCACAGCTCACTGTGGTGGGTTTGTTGGATTTACTACAAAGATTCTGTTTGCACCCTGTGGGTTGGGTTAAGAATCAGGGTTTATGCATTTACTTCTACTGTTGCATTGTTTATACAGCTTTGGTTTAGTTTTGATCTTTTTTTTTTTTTTTTTTTTTTTTTTTTTTGCCTTTGAGGCTCTTCCACAGTGTCAGCTGCTGACTGATAGTAGGAAAACGGCCTCGTGGTGTGAATGAAAGGGACCTAGCGGTTGGTAAACAGAGATAAGGAATAAATAGAGCACAGGCAAAAGGAGATAGTTCTGTGGGGGCCCAGATTGCTGCCAGTCTGTTCAGGGGAGATGCAGAGGCTGTCCTTTTCCCAGATTAAATTAGTGTGTGAAATCTCCAGTGACCTCCTCCCCTTCTCCCCATACTCTTTAGCCAAGCTGAACAGCCTCTGCTGTAAAGTATTCATTTTATCCAGGGACAAGCTGGACAATAGAACTCTCCCTGATACTTATGGACAGCTGTCGTCATTCATAGTGCTCTCAGCATTTCATTTTTCATAGGAGTTAAAAGGGTTTTTACCTTGTAACTGAAAGAGGGCATAAATGCAACTTTGCCAGTTCTGAGGCCGCTTGGGCAGTGGGTAAACCTGAGGTGGGGGTGACTTCAGAGTAAGTAGAAACTGCAAAAGAAAGCAATTCATTTTTGTTTTGCTAAATGATTAAACTAAGACAGAAATTAAATTTCAAATCTGGGTTCTTTGCAAAGAAAGAATACCTTTGATGCTGAAATTTTCCCAAAATTAAAGTCACCAGGGCAAACTAGATAATTCATCTCTGCCTGCTCTACCCTTGTTTTGGCTAAATATGCATGCATTTTTTACCAGTGAATAAGCACCCATAAATAGTAAGCCTCTAAGATACTTCGGTAGTCCTTTTTTTTTCTTTTGCTTTTTTTTTTTTTTAGTGATTTACTGCAAATATATTCAGCATTTGACTGATTAAATAGACCTTCAGCAACCTTGAGGGTCACTGTGTAGAGTATGTACATAGAAAATGCATCAGCCCATTGTACCCTGGCAGCTAATGAGATTGGTCGTTAAGTAAATGACACAAAGCCTACAAAAAAAGCTTAGCAGCTCACTAGAGTATCACAGAGTGTCCCTGCACACCACACAACGACACAAACACTGGACTAACCTAGCCCACCCCTGCTTTATTCTACATCACTGCTTCCCTGATGTCAGCGTGAGAGGCAGAACAAAGGCTAGGAGGCACCGGTAAGTCAGTCTGGCAATTAAGCCCTAGGGAGAAAGTAGAACAAATCTTATCCTAACCGTGGCTGAAAGTCCCTTTATTGACAAGTAGGTCAAAATGAAGGGATTTTTCTATCACTTCTGGAAATACTGCATCAGTGACCAATGCTCTTATGTTGTTGTTATTGTTGTTTTGTTTTGCTGTTTTATAAAAGTTTTTGCATTTCAAAAGTAAAGTGTACTCCAAAATGCAAGTGAACTTGAATTTGAGAGGTAGGTTTTTTATTGGAGAAATGATACTTTCACAAATGACTACCATTCAGGTGTGTGTTCAGGTTTGAAAACTTTCAAATGCATGCAACAACTTTGCTTTTGGTTAGCCCTGCTGTTCAAAAAAAAAAGGAAACCTAGAGCATGAACTTCATTCTTCAATATAAAATTGGCCCATTTGCTATTGTACATTTAATATCATATATGGGATAACCATTTTCTTGATCGGTATCTTTAAAGTCAACCAATCCAACACAACAAAACAAGAAAATAAAGGCTCCTCTATTCTTTGTGTATTTCATTTCTCTTGAATCTGCAAATAAATAATTGCTGAAAATCTATAATATTGAATAGGATTAGTGGTTATTTGCTTGCTGTATTTGGGAAAAAATAGCAACGCTATCTGACACTGAGGAGACTTAGCTTACTTTGTCTCTTGGAAACATGCACGTGCAGTAGTGAGTATAAAATTGCAAGATCCTTTTAGAGAAATGTGGCAACAGAAAGTTATCAGAAAGTCTTATTTCCCTTGCTGAAATATCTGTCTGCCTTAAACTTGTGTACTCTGAGAATGCTTACTTCAAGAGGGAATGATGGTGTTACAAGACATTCAGGTAAATTAAATACTTTATTCTGAGAACTGTCAGCTAAGTGGCTTGTCAAGGTTTAATAAACTCTGACAATCTTATTGAAAACATTTTAAAAGTATTGTTAACATAAGTGTGGTGTTTTAAAATAGATGAATTCATAATATCAGTGTCAGGATTCAATTTTTAAAAACACTGCCATTTAATAGTAGAATGGCATGTCATAATCATCTGTTCATGAATTAAAACTTTCCATTTTATATAGAAATTAGTTGCTAACTCATATTACTTCCACTGAAACATTTTTATTTATGTAAAAGTAAAAAGTATATGATATAGAACAAATTTCTTAGTATTCATGAAAAATTCATAATAGAGGTTTATAATATGATCTGGGTAGTCTGAGGTCACTTTTTTGTTTTTTGGCCTTAAAAAGTACTTTTCTTCTTCCAAGTGTGTTCCTAACATTACATTTATTTATGTAATTTCTCTGTGTGTGTAAAGTATATAACTTATATTATATATTACAAACTTTTGATTTTTAGAGTAACTGGAATTTGAAGAAAATAGATTTTTTAAAGAAAGTGGTATAATAGTGCCTTGCTAATTTTAAGTAAAACAGATATATGAAAAATTTACATTGATTTAACTAAATTCAGATTTTTTTAAATATATAATTTCATCATCATTCCTTTAATGTGGCAGAAATCATGGGGGGAAAAAAACTCCCTGAAATGTATATAATTTCTACCTAACAATTTTAGTTTAAGGCAGAGTTATGCAGCTAAGTCACTCTTTAGGGCATTACACATACATTAGATTATCTTTCTGTACTGAACATTTTAAGTTTGAATCTCATGTACTATAATTTATTTTTCTATAGTTGCTACTGTTCTTCATGTTGACAGAAGTGAATTGTTCAGAAAACACACAATCATTTTGGATGGCTATAAATATTTTACCCCTGCCCTCACCAGTACAGCAAAGGGTGGGCAAACTTGGTTGAAATCTGTTTAGATTGTGAATAAAACTAAGTGGAATTATTTTCACTGAAATGAAATTATCTTTTTTACATAGGGCCCTGTTGTAATTAAGATAAGAGGGCACAGATCATTACTTTTGGTTTATGAGAACTTGTTTCCACTAATACTGGTCTTAAATTTGAGAGATTTTCAAAAGTTTAACTATACACTAAGAAAATGGTTTTATCAGGCATATAACCTTCTTTAAAGAAATTTGAGAAACAATTTTTGTTAACAGAGGGAAATTTTGTATTACTAAACTTTTATTCAGATTCAGTTATTTGACAAGTAAGTATTAAAACGACTTGGTTCAAAGAATACCACTCGGTGCTGTGGACACTACAGGGTCCTCATTTTCACTTTTAAGGATCCATGATCTAAGAAGAACTATAAAACATTTCCTAGATAATAAGGCCGTCATTATAATTGCCATATGAGTGACATACAGTGACAAGAGAATGTATGACACTTTCTTCTTAAATTCACATGTTTGAAATCTTGTTCTTCCATTTACTAAATCTGTGGTCCTGGATAAGTTATTTAACTGTTCTAGTCCTCGGTTTCCTGGTCTGTTAGATGGGGACCAGAATAGATAAATGACGTATATGAAAATTAAATAAGGTAGTATACATAAAGCCCCTGGTGTATTGTAGGTATTCAAAAAGTGCTTTTTAACTTTTACTTGGAGTTTGAGACAGTAAGTGGCCAATATTATTTTGCACACTCCCTACACATTTGCTTCTACAAGTACAGAACTCTTTCTCATGGTTTTACTTTCAGAGCCCTAAATTTTGTGAGATTTCTTGAAGGACTGTGAAAATTCCATTTTAAGTGGCTAAGCGCTCATTTCAAGCCTAAGGTAACAAATTAAAAATACTAAATGTATATTAATTATATATGATCAAATGGATCTATTATGCATAGTTTCAAGACATTTTAATTTAAACTATCTATAAGCAGAAATACTTAATTTCATTTAATTTCAAAATGCTTTATCTATATTTTAAGTATTTGATTACAGCAAAAGTCTTTATCTATTAAGATTATTAAATTTATTCCTTATTCCTTTTTCAAAATTTAATTGGATTTATTTCAAATTTTGGCTAAGATTACTTCTTTTATTTGATACTTCAGATTTAGTAAAAAAAAAAAGTTTCCCTCTTCAAGGAAAGTACTTTATTTTATCACCTACATAAAGAAACTTGAGCCTAGTTTATTACTAGGTGTTTTAAAATTTTATTTCAGTAAACTCTGAGAGATACCAAAATTTCTTTGCAAGTATTTGAATATTGTTTTGTCAAGAGTTGAGTTAAATTTATCAGCTTTGGGGCAAGAATTTATTACTTTGTTAATTTAACTCCTCAGATTTTGATTGTAGGAATTTTGTTCTGTATGGTTTGACTTATACATGTAAGTTGCAGCTTTGCAAGAATTTTTGTTGCTAAGAAAAATTTCTGCTCTCATATTTCTTATATCCACAGGTAAATTACACTGGCTTATAAAAATGCCAATGCCTTCAAAAATCCCATTAGTAACTTTTTTATACTCTTAAGTAGTATTAACAACAACAGTATATTAGCTTTTTAGATTAGAACATTTTAATTTATTTGATTTATACAATGTAAATATGAAGATGTCAGAGACATTGGCACAAAATACATGTTCTCCAAATATTTGTTGGTTTGTTGGAATAAAATATATATTAATTGATATGCTATTATAATGAAGTTTTACATTTAGTAATTCCATAAAAAACATTTACATTATGATTTCATAAAAAAATAAGTACACAAATTTTATGGTACATTTTCTTCACCTTTTCCAAAATTTAAAAGTAACATAGCTAATTTAATTTTTTTAAGTGTTGAGTTTTTCCTCATGAAAGAAACATGGTTAAAAATCAGTGTGTAAACCTTGCCTTATCCTTTTTTTCAGATGTATTACATACGTATCCAATTTCTATATGAGTAAATTCACGCTTAGCATGAGACAAAAGTTAGTTATCTTTACTTGTCATGGTGTACAGATCAAATGAAATGATCAATTATTTAAATAGAATAAACAGTATTTTCATTCTTGGAAAGTATATTAAAAAGAATAAGAAAACAAAAACTAAAATATTTTGTTGTTGAAAATCTAATTTGTAAAAGAATACCAATCAACTAGAAAGATGCACCCACTGTTTGCTCTTTTGTGTCTATAGTATATTTGATATGAATTAGAATGAAGGTGTTTACCTTTTTTAAATTTTCTTCTTTCTAATATCAAACAGTGGTATGAAATTAGTCTTAACTTTTCTATCCTGAAGGGTGAAAATGGGGTAAGGATGAAATATGCTTAAAAAAATCAAATCAAGAAAAGATTGAGGCTGACAATATGACTACTGTAGAAAGGGGCAAAAATTAGAGTATACAACCTATTATGTACAGAGCCCTTGATCTTTTTTTGTGTGAAAGACACCAGTGTCTACCAAAAGGGTTAAAGAAAATGCATTCTGTTGCATCTGCTTACTAAATCCCTTACTTTAGTAGAAATTCAAATTTTGTAAAGATTATTCGTTTTATTGATGCATATAATTATAATCACAAGCCATCTGCTGATTTGGCAGGCATGGTTAAAATTCTCTAACTCTCATAACCTTTCAAGTACAGTGCCCTTGGGACTCTATTTCACTTTTATATTTTGGAAAACATGTAGGGACAAATAAGGGCGGTCATCTGCAGAATGTCAGACTTGAGGAAATGAAAGAATGGAGATGGAGGTTGCTGTTGTGGTTATTTTTAAATGGTAGAGGAAGTTATTTTTTTGTCTCTCTCTCTCTCTCTCTCTCTCTCTCTCACTTTTTTCTGACTTCATGAGGAATTGTTCTAGTTTCTATGATGAATTTGGATGTTTTTTTCCCTAGGAATTGAAGCTCTATCAGTTTACTCCCGAAAGTGAGGTTCTAAGTCTAAACAGAACAAACAAGTAAAAACCCCTTCCAAAGATTACTTGCATTGATCTTCACAGGTACATTAAATGCATTTCACCTAGACTTTTTGAACTAATAGAATATTCCCCTGGTTTTATTTTTCTGACATAACACTCAATTGAATAAGCTTCTAGCCATAGATTTCAGACTGTTATATATTATCAAAATATATAACAAGCGTTTGGTTTAAAGGTAAAGTTTCCAAATGTTTTTTCTATGAAATTGTGTACTTACCAGATTTCCTTTGATAAGTATTTTCTCATGGCCCTTCTTTGCTACCATAAACATTTGAAGTTTAGTTACATTCTATACCTGATTCACTTCCTTAGAAATATTTTTTCCATAATCAACCTTATCAACCAGAAGATTCCAAAGGTCAGGTTTAGCAGATTAGAGTTGGTATATAGGCCATATCGCAGAGGAATATAAAGAAGGTGAGAGGAATGTGAAGAAACCTTAGGATTTCAAGACTTATATTTGTCAAATAATAGAAACATACACATGCACCTCACCCCCACCTCTCTCTCTCTCTCTCTCTCTCTCTCTCTCTCTCTCTCACACACACACACACACACACACACACACACACACCTCTGAAATCTTTGACCCAAAAACTATTGTTTAGGGATTGGCAAATATGAAAAAATCTTCTGGTATAAACATTGTGCATATAGATTTTTTATAACAATGATAATGTATATAATGATGATAATAATAGTAATAATCTTTAATATTTACTAAGTTCTTACACTGTGCTAGGCGCTGTGTTCCTTCCATGTATAATATAATTTAATAGTCATACTATTTCCACTCATACTATTTCCATTGAAACCCCCTTTTTTGCAGATGAAGCAACAGACAAAAGACACTAAGATGCTTTTCCCTAGGTAACTAGCAGGATAGACGCTTGAGCTCAAATCTAACTATTCTTCAAAGCCATGCTCTTAATTTTTCCCTATGTTATATGGTCTATGAGCACAAAATATACAGGGTGAAAAAAGTGTCACAACATAGTATCAAATGACATTGGGTCCCAAGTACATCTGGGTTCTTGACATAGTTAAATATCATTAAGTATTTGAATGATCCTGATAAAGTAACTTGACAAATCATTTTATTTTCCGTATAGATAGTCATGATAAGGTTTATACTAGATGACCCCTGAGATCTCTTTCATCACCCAAATTCTAAAGCTCTATAAACTTTTTATGATTAAAATAGCCCATGAATTTGAAAAATAGTTCAGAAAGAACATAAACCTTCATTATACCTCTGCAAGACATATCTATTTGAAATGTCAATTAACCTTGATATCAGAGGTAGTCACTCTAACCATATGAGCTTTAGCTCCATCAGACAAAAAGTTAAACATTTGGCCAAATATCCAGAAATCTTAGCTCTGTGAGTATTAACATGGATACTTAGAGATATCTTATAACTGAATTTTTTCTCTGAGTATTTCAGTATAAAACAGAAGATACTTTTTCTAACATAATAATATAGCATTGACATAGATCCAACCACTCTAAGTACTTTACATCTATGAAATCTTGTAACTCTCACAACCAGCACGATCAGAGAAATAGCCTATAGTGTAAAGTCTGCTATCATCCCCTCTATATAAATGAGAAGACTGCACCATGAGAGACACTGCAACCTGTCTAATACTCTGTGACTGTACTGTCAGAGCCCCGACTGTACCTCACACCATCATGGCCTTGGGCATTGTGTGTGAACCTCTGAACATTAAGCCTCTGTGGGCTTATTAAGATTTCACTTCACTTAAAATCATGTTTGGAAACACAGATTACAGGTTACAAAACATTTAGACACATTGTAGAATTGATTATTGTATTTTAGATCTTAATTAGGCAGTTACTATTATAGTACTCATATAGTTTCCTTAAATTATTATAGGAGATTAACCTGAAAGCATGTTTAATCTTTTGCAAATACTATGTTGAAAATATAATACTAAGTAAAAAGAGTCAAGTTAATGAGACTTAACCAAAATCATTTAGAAGAGAAACTGTATTTAAAATAATTTTATTCTTCTCAGTATCTAGCAGAGAAATTTTGAACATATTGAGAAATGCACAAGTGTTTGTTTAAAAAAGAATATAGAATTGAAGAGTTGCAATCACAATAAAACTCTTCCTAAGTAGATATCACATCAAGTTCAGAAGAATTTAAAATATTTTATTTCAGCTTGATATGATTTAAGATATTATTTGTATTTTATATGTCTTAAAGTTGCCAAGAAAGTGAAGTAAAAAAATGTGAATCTCAGTGCTGGAAAATTATGAAGAGGTTATTTAGGTACCCTACAATCATTTGAGTAAGAAGTATTTATGTTTCTAAAAGGTATCAGAAGTATAGAGAATGAGTGCAAGACATGGCATCTGCCCTCAAGGAATTCATGAACCAGAGTAGAGGACAATGGTGTAGCCAAAGTTCCCAACTTTTTTCAGGTCATTGTGTATGTGATAGGGGAAAAGAAAATAGACTATGATTACATGCAATTCCACTCTGCCACTTGGTTTTAATGTATGTGGGGCCAGAGCATCTCACCTGGCATTAATCAATTCTATTTCCCTCTAAGAGATAAAGTTATGGCCTAAAGAACAGAATGGCCACTTTGGCATCTGGGAAGATTTCATAGAAGAGGCATTTAAGGACTCTTGAATTCATTCATTCAATAAAATTATTGAGGATCTATTAAATCTGTGTGACTGTGCCAAGCAGTGAAGATACAAACATAAGTACTGTAAGATTTTATACCATATACCAGGTGACACAAGCAAACTGACATTTACAATAGCATGGGACTGTTCTATGCAAGAGACAAGCTCAGGATGCAGATTTGAAAACTAGTCAAGAATCATAAATGACAGCCATCTTATTTGGATTACAGGATGGATAGGTAACCAAGATAAGAGATTCCGAAGGAAGAGGTTATTTAGAAAAAAAAATATGATGTACATATTAAATTAAAAACAACCAGGTGGTGATGTTGAGTATACAGTTGATCAATGGATCTGAAATTCCAGACTGAGACCTGGGATGGAAAGATGAAAATAGGATGTAATTTCCAAGGGGAATATATGAAGTAAGAAAAAATGACCTAAATGAGGGACCCCAGGGAATATCAATATTCAAGGAAAAGTGAAAAATTGGAGAGCCAACAAAAAACAATTTAGTGAAGGCTGATGAAATCCAGGAGTATCAGAGAAAACAGAGACATAAACTGTTTCTCTACAAAAGAGTTAGCAATAGTGTCAATTGCCCAAAAATAGACTATTAGATATACCAAATAAGTGGTCACTGGTGATTTTAGCCAGAGAAAATTCAGTGGAATTAGGAATGAAAGCCACATGGCCATGAGTTGTGTAGGGAAGGTAGGGCAAAAAAATGTCTATGAGAATTTTAAGACTTTTGACTCTAAAGAACAGAGATAGTAATATACGAAGGAAGAATATGCATATATATTGAAGAGAAGGAACCACAAGAAATAAGACATCTGAAAAGTTTGAAGATAAGGAAGAAAAACAAAACTAAACAAATTAGGAAGCAAATGTAATAAAGCCCAATGACAAACCTATCTTAGAAAGAAAAGACCCTCTCCTCCTAAAGAAGAGCAAGGATGCAAACAGAAGGAAATATATTTGTAAATATGAGATGTTAAGACTATTCAAAGTTTGATAGCCTCAACCACTTCTCTAAAATTGGGCAGCAAAAATCCTGTATCAATGTTGTGAAATGGTTTTAAACTGCAAGTGCCTCTAATCTGTTATATTTTTAAATTATTAGTTACATCAGATTATTAAAAATAAAAGGTTCTACCTCATTCCTAATTTTTTAAAATAATTTATAATGGCATAGAAACTCAGAGAATAATGAAAAACAGAAGAGCTAGAGATTTTCTTCTCAGATTGAGCTGTCTTAATAAATGCACGCAATTAGGAAGAGTAAAGGGGAAGTGGAGAGCATCCTTCCTTCTGGAGCCATATGGAGGAAGGAGTAGGAAGAGTGGGAGAGGGAAGAGATTGGCTTCTCTCCATACAGGACACATGTCAGAGTGCTGAGAATAATGCGTTTAGATCATAGCCGGCAGCAGATACATTTCTGCTCTTGTATTTTTCTTTCTGTTATACTGGGGCTAGAATATCAACCGTTAGCCTTCTCTTTACTTTTACCACCTCCACCGCAGACAAGGTCCCCCTTCTTATACCCGGATGACTGCAGTGGCCTAGAAACTGATTGCCCTGATTTCACTCCTCTGCTCAAAGCTGTCCAAGGGCATTCTATCACACCTAAAATAAAATGACTCCACCTGTTATTTTTAAACACCTTTGTAATTTACATAATACACAATTTGCCCACAATTTGCCAACTTAAAGTATACGGTTTAATAGTTTTTAGTGTATTCAGAGTTATGCATCCATCACCACAGAATTAGAACATTTTTATTTCTCACCAAGAAAACCTTTTCTGTTCCTTATCCATCACCCTCTAATCCCACTTCTGCCCCAGGCTCTAGGCAATCACTAATCTACTTTATGTTTCTATAGATTTGCCAATTGTGAAAATTTTGTATAAATGGAATCACACAATATATGATCTTTTGTGTCTGGCTTCCTTAACTTAGCATAATGTATTTAAAGTCTTCATCCATGTTTTATCATATGTCAGTACATGATTGCTTTTTATTGCTGAATAATATTCCACTAATTAGATATACTATATTTTATTTATTCATTAATTGATGGGCATTTGATTTCTTTCCACTTTTGGGCTATTATGAATAATGCTGCTATGAACAGTCATGTACAATGTGTGTGTGTGTGTGTGTGTGTGTGTGTGTGTGTGTGTGTGTGTGTGTGTATGCACTTTTCTTGGGTATGTACCTACCAGTGGAATTGCTGGATTATATAGGAACCCCATGTTTAATCATCTGAGGAACTGCCAGCCTGTTTTTCAATGCATCTGTACTATTTTCTATTCCCATAGTAGTATATGAAGGTCTAATTTCTTCACCTTCTCCTCAACACTTCTTGTAGTCTGTCTTTGTTATTATAGCCATCCTTATGGGTATAAAGTGGTATATCATTATGGTTTTCATTGGTATTTTCCTAATGACTAATGATGTTGAGTCTCTTTTACTGTGCTTATTGGCCATTTGTATATCTTCTTTGGAGAAGTGTATGTTTAAGTACTTTGCCCATATTTAATTAGGTAATTTGTCTTTCTGTTTTTGAGTTGCAATAATCCTTTTTATATTTTAGACACAAGGGCTCTAACTATTTTCACCCTAGCCACATAGCTCTTGTACTCCTTCTCAAATGAACAAAAATTGTTCTTACTTCAAACTAAACCACACCTCCATCTTCAAGCCTACGTTATTTTTTCATAATACTTATAACTGCTTTTATATTGTAGTGTGTGTGTGTGTGTGTGTGTGTGTGTGTGTGTGTATATATATATATATATATATATATATATATATATATATATATAGTTTCCTTGGCTTTTTGTTTGGTTCCCACACTGGAGTATAATTTCTGTGTTGTCCATCCTTGCTTTTTCATTGCTTTTCTCAAGATGATAACAGACTATTGTTATTAAACATATGGACCTTGGAACTACAGTCCAGTTTCCAATGCTGCTCCTTGCTACGTGTGTGACCCTGGGCAAGTACGTTCCTGTGTTTTAATCTTATTTGAAAGATGGGAATAATTAATTATCCTTGGTTCATATAGTTGTTGTACAAATCAGTTACTATATAATATAAATAAAGCATTTATAATATTATCTAACACAAAGAAAGATGGAATTTAAAAAATGAACATATATTTTTGAATGAATACTTAATGAATTTTCCTACTAACTACATGTTCTCTTGAAGGAAAATAAATGGTTTAATCTCCAAGGATTTCATCAATGTCATCAACACATATCTCACCATGACCACACAGCGTTATTAATTGGCTACTACTTACCTGCAGGCTTTGCATAAGGACTGATCTCTTTTTGGATCATGAAATGTCAAAGAATTTCTACTGTGTGCAATGTCCTTTATGTGTGACATCTCATGTAATCCTCACAGCTCTAGAGGAAGATTCTGTTACAGTATTTCTTAACAGATGAAGAGCCTGAAGATTAGGGAGGTTAAATACAATTCTGAGATCACAGAACAAGTAAATGTCAGAGTTTGGATTCAAATTCAGTTTGGTATTAATTCAGGGACAGAGCATGTCACTACACTACATCTGCTGCCTTGGGCCAGTGCTTATGGTTTCCAGTCATCAATAAAGCACTTCCCAAGTAATTTATTACTGTCTTCCCTTACGTACTGGTTTTATGATTTTTACCAATTTCAGTGTCTACTTTATCTTAGCACTCATTGATTTTCTAACAATTCTATCCAGTCGAAATCCAGACTAAATGCAGCACAAGAGTTCACATCCCTTGAGCGTCCACTCTCTCATTGTAGGTCTTTCTATGGTTTCTTCAAAGAAAGACATGTCATCATTAAGCTTCACACTGACATTTTACTCAGTGCTACAGAGAAGAGAAAACATTGGCATCAGACAGTGTGACCTAAGTTTGCTCAACTTAAATTAAGAATAATGATGTCAACCTCCTTAGGTTGTTGTGAAACTTAAATAAAATAATATAATCATAAAATGCCGAGTCCAGTGCCTGAGTCAGCATTCATGTACAATTACTGGTAGTTATTGCTGAAAGCCTCATCTGATTTTCTTTCTACCTTTTGCTTTCTTTGGCTACTTAAAGCATTATCTGCTACTTTCTACTCCTCCTGGCCATTATCTAATTGGAGATTAGTGTGTTTCTTAGCACACATATTTTCATGATAAATAATATTGTTTCTCATTATATTTTAATTTTATTTTCTAGTTTTTAAAAAAATTCCCCAATTTAGTTTATTTTAGCATTTGTAATATGCATCACTTCTCTAATTTTAACATATGATTAAACTGGCAGTGACAGTTCTAAAATTTTAATACCTCCTCCCCTTTGCATTAAAGTCACTAGTTAGAAGTATCAAGGACAGCAGTATTATAGATACTTTTTGTCCATTTGTTTTAATTTGTAAAATTAATCTCAATTTATAAGTAAAGTATTCATAAGATCATTTTATACTTCATTTGCTTTCAGATATAAAATCAATAATGTAATTATCTACATTAAGCATCTCATTTAAACATTTATTAGTTTTATAAGCTAATCTAAACTATATGTTATTACCGTCATACCTTTTTGCTATACACTATAAATATTTTCATATTTCAATATTTTCTAAATATTTGATCCATTGTTTTCTTAAAATTCATATCACAGAAGCAGGGTTTTCTATTTTTTTAATAATTAATCAACAGATACCCGAATAGTCAACATTCTCATTGAGCACCTTGGCTATGAAAGTGAAGCAAAGAGGAGATTGTCACTGCCCTGCAGGTACTTTCAAGCTAGAGCAGAGGGAATAAGTCAACACTGACTCATTTATTGTGGGCCAGGTGCTATTATGGGAGTAGGCATAGCTTCCTATGGGAACCCAGACATGGGGCAAAAGGATTTAACAGGATGAAAGGAAACCCATCAGGTTACTCTGAGGCAGTCTTCATTTCATGATCACTTGTTATTCACTTTGAAAATACATTGTGTAAATTACATCTTTGAAATTAGGGATTCTATAGTTTTTCCAAGGCATTTTCTGCTTGCACACACTTTTTTGGAAAAATTTAATGTAGCCCAAAAATATGTAGTCTCTTACCTTTAACAGAAAACTAAGGTCAGATTTCCTCAGTCATCTGCCTACAGCTAATGAAACACTGTGTTATAGAGAGAAGCCAACTAGACAATGAAAGTCAATAAAAATAATAGACTGGAATTGGATAAGCATAAGACAAAGTGCCTGATGTGAACTGCACTGACCTCTGATTAATCACAACGTACAAATATAAAACCAGATGTTCAAATGACCAAAGGCACTTACTTAGTCTAATTCATTGCAACACTTAAAAAACACCCAAAGAGAGGGATGGATCAGTTCAGAATCTTGGCATTCATATGCAGGCTCAGCCCATGTGTATTTCTGATCCAAATTTGTATGGCTATGAATTTTTCTTTACTCAAACTATATACCCTGATGTTTGTACTTTGGAAGAGAGTTCTTTCCAAACACATCATATTGCTCTTCCAAATTACCAAAAATTAAATTCAGCACCCACATCTCTCAAAGATTTTTATTTTATTGACTCTGATTTGTACTCTTAAAGCATACCATATACCCATCTCCACTTACTGAGGACTCTACTTGTTTATGTAAGCAGTTTCTCCTCTTCACTGGACAAATAGGTGTTTAATGAAGATTCGAGTAAATAAATATTATGAATTTTTAAAATAATACTGTTCTATATCAAAAGGATTGGTTATACTAATATCAAATTCTTTATTTGTTACACTATCATCTTCTTATATTTAGATGAGATCAATGCTTTAGAAATAGCTTTGTTAATAAATATTAGTGGGATAGCAAAACCAAGTAAGTGGCAATGAGAATTCAGAAGTGGCATTGATTCCTTTAAAATCTTTCTCATGTGCTTACTGATATTTCTTACATTGAGTCATGTTCTTCCAGCTTTACTGAAGTACTATTTACTAAGTTCAGGTTTCAGGACAATAAATAGTTTTACTGGCCTGAGCAGATCAATGCTTAAGTACTTAACTTCTCAGAGAGTATCTTGCTGTTTAGAGAATCACCCTCCATGTCTTTTCTAAAACATACTCAGCAATGTTTCATTCTATAATTTATCATATTAACAACTAGTTAATCTTAGAAGTATATATATATATGTGTGTATATATATATATATTTCTAATATATATATATTTCTATGAATAATTTGCTTTTGAAAATTGCAATGTGCTTTTGTAAAAGGCTTGTTACTGAGATACATGAACAGCAATGCAATTATATTTTAAGTTCAGGATGATGTATTTTTCAAAACAGCAACAATAAAACAGAATACTTCACATAATGCATATGAGAATTTGTATCATTTAGAAAATAAGTTTAAATTTCCTAGGGCTGGTAAAACATTGAACATCTCCAGGAAATTTGTCATATTGCTTGACATTGATATTTGGTTTCATGGTATGATTTTTCATTTATTTTCATATTTTATTTGCTTTTGGCAAAAGTTTAAATATTGTGCAGTCTGAGATTTGTAATTTGTGAACTTACATTTGATAATGGCACCTGTAATAAAGAACATAATTACTGTTTCTTTTTTAACATAAATGGCTTCATCTAAAGGGAAGATCTAGTTCAATAAACTATAAAATGGTTCTCAGGATGTACTTTAATGATGGTCCAGAACATTTACTTTTTACCTGTCCCTTTCTATCATAAAGTAATGAGAAAAAAGCAAATACATACTTCTAGAATAAAATGGAACTGCTTCTAGTTACATGTGGATATAGAGTATTTAGCTTTTAGGGATTGGGTTTCTTCAATGCATTTAATAGTAAATATCTAAGGAAATGGTGCTCAAAGTTTGGTTTCTGAATCATCAGCACCTGCATTATTTGAAAACTTACTAGAACTGTACATTCTCAGGCCTTCTTCCAGACTGCTGAATCAGTAACCTATGCTTTAATAAGCCTTCCAGGTGATTCTGACAACAGTGAAAGTTCGAAAACCACTGCATTAGACCCTTGGCTCTTTAAAGTGTAGTTTATGATCAGCAGGAACACCTGGACCATTATTAGAAATGCTGGACCTCAGGGTGCTAGAATCAGGACCTACAGTTTAACAAAATTCCCAGGTGCTTCTGCTGCATATTAAAATCTGAGAGCTACTAACCTAAAGTTTGCAACAGCAAAGTTAACAACAGGAGAGTATCCTTTATTCAGAGACATTTTGGAGGTTGTCCAAATGGAACTCCATGAATACTTTACTGTTGGTATATCCCTCTCAGTTCCCTCTGGAATTTAAAAGAAGAAGAAGAAGAAAGAAGAAGAAGGAGGAGGAGGAGGAGGAGGAAGAGGAGGAAGAAGAAAGAAGAAAGAAGGAAGAAGGAAGAAGGAAGAAGGAAGAAGGAAGAAGGAAGAAGGAAGAAGGAAGAAGAAGAAGAAGAAAGAAGAAGAAGGAGGAGGAGGAGGAGGAGAAAGGAAGAGATGTATAAACCTTTTGTCTGCAATATTAAAAAACATATAAAGACACACTGTGTTTACATCATGAGATGGAGAGCAGGACCATTATCTGTGTAGCATAGCTATTATCTGGGTAATCAATCATATGTGTATGTATATGATGTATACATACACACACACACACACACATATATATAGTGCCCTTACAGCCCATGTTTCATGAAATGATTTAGACATATTAGGTGAAAGCATCGTTTTCAAGTCTAAATTTTTTCAAAAACTCAATTTTCTTTTACCTCTGAATTTAATTCTCTGTAGTGAATCTTTCCAGAAAGTCTTTTTAACCAGTGAAGTTAAGTTGCAGACTTTCAAGGCTCCATTCTCATCCCAATAGGATAATTAGGATACTAAGGAATCAGTCAGATGAAGCTTTCTGTGAAAGCAGATAAAGTTTGCTTCTTCCCAAGCATTTGGCATTTAACATTTACTAGTGGTGAATCCAGTGACCTGGGAGGAACAGAATAGTTGACCAAGGAAAATCTGATTTGTAAAAATATTTTTAGCATGGAAACACATGAGAATTAAAGGATTAAAAAATCCTTTTAAAATTTTTGCACAACAAACACCCCCATATGTAAATAGGACTGTCACTCGGTGTTTGTCCACAGCTAGAGCTCCAGATGAACCAGTGTAGTGTGTGATGACAGGAACAGCTGACTCATTAGCAGAGAGCAGTGAAAGGTAATTAACCCTGGGAAAAGTACAGCTGCCGTGCGGGCTGTTCCTTTCTGTAGGATCTGATTAGAAATTAGTGTTAAACCACTGATTCTTTTTTTTTTTTCCTTAAAAAAAGACTGTCATTGATAATTTTCACTTTCACACTCAGGTATGTTCCTAGTAAAGGTTCTCAAATGTACTTATTTTATATACAAATAGACTCAAACCTAAAAAGCATTTCCTGATAACAGTAGATGCCTATTTCACTTGTTGGCAGAGAATTCTTTTTAAGAAATATTATTAGGTTGGTGCAAACATAATTGCAGTTTCTGCATACTTGTAATTTGCCATTTGATATTAGAATACATTCTTAAATAAATGTGGTTATGTTACACATCATTTAAACATGCATTTCTTGCTTTATGTTTTTTTTTTGCTAATGGCATTACTTTATATTTACTTTATATTTATTTTAGACTATGGAGATAATGTTAGACAAAAAGCAAATTTGAGTGATTGTTCTTACTTGAGTTCAACACGGGTCATAAAGCAGCTGAGGCAACTTGCAACATCAACAATACATTTGGCTTTGGAACTGCTAACGAACAATACCATGGAGAGGTGTTCCAAGAAGTTTTGTAAAGGAGACGAGAGACTTGAAGATGAGGAGCATAGTGGCCACCCATTAGAATTGACAAGGACCAACTGAGAGCAATCATTGAAGCTGCTCCTCTTAAAACTACACGAGAAGTTGCCAAAGAACTCAACATCAACTATTCTACAGTTGTTTGGTATTTGAAGCAAATTGGAAAGGGTGAAAAAGCTTGATAAGTGGGTTCATCATGAACTGACCAGAAATTTTTTAAAATCGCCATTTTGAAGTGTCATCTTCCCTTATTCTACACAACAACAATGAACCATTTCTTCATCGGATTGTGACATGCAATGAAGAGTAAATTTTATATTACAACCAGCAATGACCAACTCAGTGGTTGGTCCAAGAAGAAGCTCCAAAGCACTTCCCACAGCCAAACTTGTACCAAAATGTCATAGTCACTGTTTGGTGGTCTGCTGCCAGTCTGATCCAGTACAGCTTTCTGAATCCAGGCAAAACCATTACATCTGAGAAGTATGCTCAGCAAATTGATAAGATGCACTGAACACTGTAATGCCTGCAGCCAGCATTGGTCAACAGAAAGGGCCCAATTCTTCTCCACAACAATACCTGACCACATGTCACACAATGCTTCAAAAGTTGAACAAATTGTGCTACAAAGTTTTGATGCATCTGCTATATTCACCTGACCTCTCACAAACTGACTACTACTTCTTCAAGCATCTTAACATCTTTTTGCAGAGAAAATGCTTCCACAGCCAGCAGGATGCAGAAAATGCTTTCCAAGAGTTTGTTGAATACTGAAGCATGGATTTTTTTATGCCACAGGAATAAACAAACTTAATTTTCATTGGCAAAAATGTGTGGATTGTAATGGATCCTATTTTAATTAATAAAGATGTATTTGAGCCCCGTTATAATGATTTAAAATTCATGGTCTGAAACTACAATTACTTTTGCACCAACCTAAAATGTTTGATTATTGAAGATTGGTTGTACCCCAACCCATACTTGAATAGTCAGTATGTAAACTACTTGAAAATTTGTTTTATATAATGAGTAAGCTGTATATAATTACCATTTAACTAAGTTTTCTCTCTTTTTGTCTTTTCATTTTTCCTCTGATGGTGCCTCTCAGCAGTAGCAATGGAAATTCTCCAGTACAAATTCATTGGCTATTAAAACAGGTAAGCGAACTCTATTTAAACTTTCCCCCTAAGAGAAGTAATCCTTAAATTTTTCAATGCCCTTCAAAAACTTGACATGTTAAGAATTTGATTTTAGTGGACAACCAAAGATGCCTGACTTTGTTAAGGCTGGTATCGTCATGATAATTTGGGTTATGTTAATATTTTTTGAGGAGTGTGTACACCTGTTAATCTTGATTTGTCACTTCACATGTCTCATATGAAGATCATTAACTCTTTAACATAGTCAGAATTCACATATATAACTAAAGAATGTGGGTGAATAATGCCCCCCCCCAAAATTATCTATGTCCTAATTCCTGAAACCTGTGAATATGTTACCTTATATGGCAAATAGAGTGTGATTAAATTAAGAACCTTGAGATGGACAGATGATACTGGATTATTTAGATATGTCCAACTAATCATATGGTCCTTAAGATAAAGACAGAGGAATGAGTCAGGAAGATGCAACATGAGAAGGACTAAATTCAACCCACAATTGCTGGCTTTAAATATGGAGGCAGAGAGCCATGAGCCAAGGAATGCCTTTAGAATCTGAGAACAGCCCTCTACCTACAGCCAGCAAGAAAATAGGGACCTCAGTTCTGTAATAGCAAGGGAATGGAGTTTGCCAACAGCCCAATGAGCAAAGAAATGAATTCTCTTTTGCAGCCACCAGAAAAGACTGTGGCCTGACTTAAGTTTAGTCTGGTAAAACCGTACCAGACTTTGGACCTCCAGAGCTGTAAAATAACTTTTTTGTACTATCTTAAGCTTCTAAGTTTATGGAAATTTGTTATAGCAGCAATAGAAAACTAATACAGAAGATAACTAAGCCAATCAATAAATGGGATATATATTGCAGTTGGCAATATAAATTCCATGAGAAATTGCCTGTGTTTAAGTGAAGAGGAGAAAATTTTCTTGAGAGGCCAAGACTGATAAATTGTTTTTAGGAATTAGAATATTTTCAGATCCTAATGATAATTGTCACCAATTCTGAGATTTCTGTCTTCTGCTTTGCAAAACCTTTCCCCACCACACACACACACAAATCTCTACATGATATTTGTGTAAACACAATGCCTGTATCATCCAAGGTACAAACGAGTACATGCTTCACTGAAACATATAGCTACTTGTGGAAACACTGGGTAAGGTAGTGAGCTCATTTTGTTTCCTTTCTTCATATGTAATATTAACAATACTTCCCTATAGGCAGGTCATATGATTAAGAAAAAGAGAGCATGTCAGTATTTATAAGGTGACTATCACTTGTTAAGAGTTCAGTAAAAGTGAAGTATATTTAGTTAGAAAATACTCTGTCATTTACTATTTTGATAAAAATAATGGGTTACTATTTGTCTGTCTTCATGGTTAGTGCTATTTTATCTCCAATACAAAAGTCATCAGTTTGGGGTATATGGATATACCTGTATGAAATAAAGTATAAGTGTATAATAGTTGGAACATTCTGACACATTATGAGTAAAAAAAAAGAAATATAAAAACTGGGAACTGGATATAGTTTAAATGAGCTGAAGGTCTTCCTAGATTATTTTCTTGTCGAATTTGGAAAAATAAGACTATCTACATTTCTATTTTACCTTTGAATTTTATTACCACAAAAAGACCAATTTAAATAATAGACTGTAATTTTTCACATAAGTTAAAGTAGACATTGGGTAAAATCTGTTACTTCATTTGTGCTGTTCCTTGCATTTTGGGAACTGACTTTTCAACATAATGGTAGAAAAAAATTATAATGACTCCTTAGCTGGCATAGCAATCAAAACAGACTTAATCTGTAAAATCCCAGCTGCTGTGTGTCTGAGATGTTTTGTATTGAAATACAATTAATAAAATATATCTCAAGCGCCTGAAGAATATTATTTTTCAGCTTATTTCAATTCAATTCAATAATAATGTATTAAGCACCTACTCTGGCCACAGCATTATATTTGCAGTAAAAGGTCAACAAGACACAGCCTCTCACATGCATGAGCTTATACTTGCATAGAGAAGAGTAAGTGGTCATGAGTGAGTATAATAATATCAGGCAAAGCATAAAAATAAAGATGAAGGTGCCATTAAAACACTACTGGGATACCAAATTCTGTGAGATACTGTCACTGGAACCACAGCATGAATGATAAATTGCGTTTCAGCAGATAGATCTTGCAGTTCTGATATTGAAGAAAAAGTTCCTTTGAAAGTTAAAAAATGAAATTGACAAATTCTAAACATTTAATTTTAGATATTTAATTTTACTGTCTTGTCTTCTTTGACCCTTTTATAACTATATAGAAATATGGTTTTAATACCTTATTTAACCAAGCCAAGTACACTTTTGACTATTTGTATCTTTATCATTGGTCATTGAGGACATTTACTTATTTTAGTCAAAGTTTTCTGAATCTCTTTAGGGACAAATTCTTCAGTAATCATCATTTTCTGGAAGCTTTTCCAGTGTGGTCTAAACCTGAACTCCCATTGCTCCTTCTGCCTCCCTCTGTTATCATACCTTCCGTATCTTATTGGAATCCTCAATTTGCTGATTTATGCTTATGAGGACAAGAGTGGTGATTTATAAAGGCTGTCCAGAAAGTATCCAGTTGCAAACCATTCTCATTAAATTGACAATGGCTGGATTTTTTTCCAGATACCCCTTGCATATATATATTTTAATTCCCACTGTCTAGGATAGAGCAATTCATGCTAGATAAATTTGTATTGAACCAATAATAAGTACATTTTTAGAAGAAATATACTTACATTAAAAGAATCAATATTAAGCACTAGAGTGAGATTAAAATCCAAAAATCATTCTGCAAAAATTCAGTGCCCTATTTTCCTCAACAATTGAGAATCATGTAATTTTCTTTGTAAATTTCAGTAGCTTCTCCCATTTTATATTTCCTTATCAGATAATAAAGACAAATAACTTTATTCTTTTATCTTAATTCAAAGTTATAAAACATGATGAAGATTTAAATGATAAACAGTTACTGCTGGGTGAAACAGCAGACTTGTTTTAAAAAATCTAAAAAGCTTCTTAAAAATGGCTAAGAAAAATAGAAAATATCTAAGGGTATCAAGCATATTGTATAACAACTTATATAATAAAATAGCTTTAAAAGATAAAATTTTCTTTACATAAAAAAGCCTCATTTTATTATCAACAAGTGCTCTTTGAATTTTATTTAAAATGGTTTGACATTATTTGCCTGTTTAGTATAGATTTACTCAAAATAGCACATTTAGTTGTGACATAAGCCTTGAAGATAAGTGGTTAGTTTAATAAAACAGAGTTTCCATAGATACGACAGAGAACAGAGGGTAAGTTTTATTTCTGTAGAAGTCAAGAAGGGACTTTAGAAAAAGAATTAAAAAAACAGACCCAAGCACATTTATTATGTGGGTCTCCACACCTGATTGGCTTTGTAATGAGGAAACTCTTGGTATTACAGGAAATTAAAGTTTTTTTCACTGAAATCTCTAGCAACACATTAAGAAAACTGAGCATTCCCTTTCTCTGGGCATTACAAACTAGATTCTGAGTCAGAAGGAAAGCTAGTTTAATAAAATACCTCCATGAGAGGCATTTTTGCTCATAGTGTTTGTTTTGTTAATAAACCTTGACATAAACAAATGGTGGAAAGTTCCACACAAAAGACAGAAATACCTTGCTCTTTGTGACAGATTATGCAATGACTTCTTAGGTCTACCTTTATTACTCTTGATCAACATTTTGTTGAAAACCCTGATGGAAGAGAAATGGAAATCTATGCTAGTGAAGATATCTCTTTGTGTCAGCTTCATTGTTTTCTCAGCTCTGTGTTCAGATATGCTCTTTTTGAGTGTTAATGGAGTTTACTTTCAGTGCTGTCCCTTGCTGTGTCTAACCCAAGGAGTTTTTCACAGTTGACTGTTGAGAAACAAAAGATGTGGTTTTTAGTACCTCACCTTCAGTTCCTTAGCCTTTAAAGCAGCAGTGATTAACAGGAATTTCATAAAGTTTCTATGTAGTTACAAGGACAGTCTCAATCTTCTATCATTTTTTTGCATTAACTATGATTATGCTTTTACCAAAAAAATGCATTTGTTTTAAAGGTAACAATACAGACTAGGAGAATAGCTTATGTTTCATCTATATTTATCAGCACTCACTGTACATTTGTGTCTTCATTACCAGGAAATATTAAGGGACATTGTGCCATCTATTCCTGTTTACAGTTTATTATGCAGAGATAGGAAACACTTAGCATGTAAAATGAATGTAGAAATTATTCCTGGATAGAAACACGGACATTTCCCACTCGTTGGCTCTTTCTCCTCCATCACCGGATCAGAGTGTAATTGTCAGTAATCAGGCCTGCTTGCTGCTGATAAAACCACTCTGAATGCTAGCAGCCTTCTTTGTGTGATGACTCAATTATTCCAGAAGTGCCTCATCAAATCTGCCCCATCAGCTGGGCTAATAAATAAGGAGAAGAAACTGGCCCCCCAAAGCAAATTATAAATCCATTTGCATTAACCATTTCGCTGGTCCATGATCTAGGCAGAAATAAGCATGGCAGATTGTGTTAAGCTTATTTGAATATGTTTATAATGTTTACAGCATGCAACTTTTTTCCCCACAAGGTGTTGGAATTATCAGTCATGAATGGCATCTAAATGCAGTTATGTTAATTGCAGCAAGGCTTTAAGTGTCTTTCAGGGCTATTTTGTTCCTTAAATCAGGCGAAAGTTAAATCCTCTTGTGGTGAGAAATATAGGTTTTATACAAGTTACTGGCATTGCTTCAGAGTTTAAGGAGAAGAGGCCTGTGCTTTATTTTTTATAGGTGCTAGAAGGACAAATACAAATACTATAATACCTGCTAGTATAAGTTCCACTACTTCATATATAGTACAGTGGGAATCAGAAGTTATTTTGATGGTCTGTATGACTTTAGCAATTTGAAAAGCAAAAATTGTACTTTCTGAGAGTTGCCGTAGCATTTCTTGTACATAACATTCCTTGAAAGATTTATAGAGTGGAGATTTCAAAAACTAGGCAAACCAGTAAAAATCAATTAAATCTATCAGGGGACATTTTTTTATGTTGACAAATCTTTTGTTCTTTTAAAATGACAAACTATACTTAATAATAAGAAGTTTTGTTTATATTTGAACTTCAGTGACCACTTGGGAAGCAAAAACATGCTGAAAATAGATCATAAAAAGCAATTTGATTGCTAATATAAAAGAATTAATCTTGTTGAATATGTAATTATTTAAAATCCTGAACATGTTCCCTAAAAGTAATACCACTTAACTTTACAGTGGGAGATATTTTTTCTCCAGAGTAGTTCCAGTTTTGATGAAGCTCTTTTTCTCTAATTCTACCGTGATCAGGAGCCTAATAATGGGCTGATGGTAAAAGTAAAGCTTATGGCCAATAAATAATATTTAAAACAACGTAAATGAAGTTCACCTCTTCTCTTCATCTGCCCCAGCCAATGAAGTATATCCTCTAATTTCAACAAGCAGAACCAAGCAGAAAAAAGTCATCTTTGACTGCATAAATATAATGTGGCAATAGGCTTATATAACTTTATGCATCAATTTATAAATATATAATCTCTTCCTATGATGGTAAAACCAATTCTATAGTTCATTGATTAGAAACTCCAAAATAAAGGCTTAAATTTTCATTAGGAATTTAATGGAACAACATGGCAAATGGAAAAACCAAAGAATTTGATTGCCCAGGTGAAGACATCATTAAGGTTTATATAAAATTTGATCTAACTTAAATGATTATACTTATTAATATAAACATAAAACTAGAAACTTTAAACTGTAAAAGTCTTGCCTTACCATTCATTCACACACACACACAGCACAGAGAACCCCCCACTTTTCATCATTCCAACTAATAGCCAATTAGTGAAGATACTAACATTAGAAGAGTTGATAAGGAGATTAAAATAGTTATGGACACAGAGCCTCAAATGATAGCAGAGCTAAGGTAAATATGCTGTCATTCTTCTGCCTTTATTTTACTCCTTAAGAAGCTAAATCTGAGAGTGATCTTGGAGCTTGCATTAACTTTCCAAACTTCTGAGAGGACCCTGAATTTCCCACCTGACTGAAATAGAGCAGTCTAGTTCCATGGTAAGCAAATTCCAAAAAGGAATTGGTGGTTGTACTGAGCTGATGATATTAGTTATATTACAGGGCTACAAGTGCTACATAGATTTCATATTAAATTTATTTGCCTTTTCATCACATTTTCACTTTGAGTTTAGTTGGAGGATTTTTTAAAGTTGCTTTTTTTTGAACTGTAACTGCTTTAATGATACAATTGATATACTCATATATATCATATCACTTTGGGTCATTCACCCCCTACACACACCATAAAATAGAGGGTCTGGCAGAAGTAATGAACTTTTTAAAGTAGTTATGTTTATAATATTGTTATATTACAGAATTACATGCTTATGATTTTGTAATAAAAGATTTGGTATAGGTTACCATCTCATAAAAAGGGGGCATTATTTATGCTGGACCCTCTATAATCTGACACATTTTTTTTTTGATAACAGCAGATTCATTACATTGTATTTACCCCTTTTCCCATTATCCCTGAGAATACTTGCTGGTAATGCTTACGGCTTAGCATTTACCCCGAGATAACTCTCGGATTACAGTTCTAACCTTACCCCGAAAGTTTAACCAAAAAAAATCTCATTATTGTTTTCACAATTCTCTATAGTCTTTGGAAACAAATGACATCACTCTATTTATAGCATTTTGGTTTTAGTAGTGGCATTTCCATTTACAAAATATAGTAATTCTTGATCACTGAAAATGTCAAATCCTAGAAAACGTAGAATTCCTATGTATGAAAAAATTATTAAATACTGATCTTCACATACATTTCTGTTACATTAGGATTAGAGACAAGGTCTGGTTAGAAATAACTCTGGGAGGAGGAGGAAATAACTCCAAAAACAGTTTTTATATTTTATTTTCACATTAAAAACCAGTCAGATTTGCGTCAGCCTCAAAGAGTGTGTTTATATAAAATTAAATGAACGCAGCAGTAAGCAGCACTTTTTTTTAACAGAAAATGGGTTAAAGGAACTACTTTTCTGAAGCAGGGACTCACCCATGAAACAGCTGTAAAGAACTGAGTTCCTAATTATCAGTATATAGCAAAGAAGACAAATGATGTACTTGTGATGACTCCATTTAACAAGTAATGCCATGTCTTCATTAGATAGTACACTCAAGGATTTTGTAGCCTATTAAGTTACTAACATCTTAGTTGTCATATAGTTTTATCTTTGAAGGTTGCAGATTTATAAAAACAAACAAACACTTTTCAATGCAAAAATGTTCATCCTGATAGATGAGGGATAGAACTCACTTAGTTGCCAAGTGTGGGAGCTTGGTCAAGATTCCAAGTCTTAGGTTAACTGTCTTCCAAAATGTGTATTTTCTATAAATATTTTAGTAAGTCTTTAAGTTTTATAAATTGTTTAAAATCAGCAAAAGACATTAAATATTAATAAAAATAGATTTTTAAAGGGATCTCCTTGGTATAATAATAGGGCACATAGTAGAGGGTGGAGGGAACCAATTTCAGTGAAAGATCCCTTTTGTTATCAGCTACAAGTGTGTTTTCCCAAAGCAGGTAGGTGGAATTAGTAATAATAGAGCATGGAATGGAGAACCTCAGAAAGGCTTGTATTTTCTATTTGCATTTTGGTGTACCTTAGACTTCTCAAGCCTTTTTGAGTCAACTTATACTTCTAAAATTGTATTTTGTCTGAGCCCTCTGTGCACTTCTCCAAGTCAATCTCAGCTGTGCTGCCTTAACTCTCTTCCCCAGGGATGGGAGAGACAACAGATGGGGTTAGGGCAGAGGGCTGATGTGTCTGACAGCAAACGGCCGGGTTGTGGAGTGGAAGCTGCGAGCATCAGGAAGCTACTTTTCCCCTGAGAAACAACTAACCACTGAAGAAAGTTGAAAATGAGCCCTTTGAGAAATGCTATTAAAAGTAGTAAAAAATTGCAATTGTGCAGATGATGTGCTGCTGTGTGCTTATTCGGATGCTAATGAGTTTGACATTAGGGAACTCAGAGGGTTTACAGCTACTCCCTTACGTGATTCAGTTCTTTATTGGCAATCTTTGAGAAAATAAATAGAAAATGTATTGCTAATAAATATATAACACGATAGGGTATTAGACAAAAAGCCATTACTTTCAGGATTTAGAAAGAGCTTTGCTCACCAGTAGGACTGTTCTCCGGGATCTTTTGTTTCAGGTTATAATAATGGCAAACAAAGGGGAATAGACAGGTGGAAAGCTTTGGAACTCTCTCTGAACTAAAAGTGAAGTAGAATAAGCCAAACACATGTGTAAAGAAAGCCCCCCACACCCGTTTTTTAAGTTTCAATCAAACACAAACTAAGAATTCCCAAGCTCCCATGCTACTTTTCAATTCTTACATCATGTGCAGTAATCTGCTCTATCATTTGAGAGAGTTTTATCTCTATTTTTCCCCAGGAACTACAGTTGCTGACTCGAGTTGAAGAAGCATCTGCTTAATGTCTGCTCAAAGCTTACAAGTAATACAGAAATCTATGGTTAAAAAGTCAGGCACTTCAATCTACTGCAAAGGGTAAAATAAAGGACAAGAAAAATCTGCAAGGAAGGTTGGTGGCTTGTATTTTAAAATATCAGAGCTGCCAGATATAAACATTTTAAATGTGTATTGATATACATGATATTTGTATAAATAGCCCCTCTCTGTATGCTGAGTGTACTATACTGAATATCAAAGTTTTCTCTCTAGGTCCAAATGGCCTGAAGACAGATTCTATTCCCATCCCTGGGACCGAATAGAAGTGAAACAGCTCTGTGTGTTATGTCTGAATGCAAAATAAACCAAGGGCAAATTGTTTCCATGGGAAACAGGTTAAAACATTGGCAAAAAGCATTAGTAGCATTTTATGACAACCTCATTAAAGAAAGCCCTATATAACAAAAGGATGAATTTTTAATCTTTCCTTTGTGACTTTTTGAGTGTCTAAATCTTGTCTGAACTTTTTCTTTTGGTGATTAAAAGTAAAATAATAATAATGGAGAGTCTTTCTGATCCAATTTTTTTAGTAAACTGAAGACATAATAGAGAAGGTGCCAAAAATATGTATACACATTTTAAGAAAGGAAAAAACTCTATTAAAATTGTAATATTCAATATATACTGATAACAAAAGATGAATACAAGTCAGTCATATTTGGCTTCTGCAATTACAAGAGGTCCTCAAAGTGGTTACCATCAGTGTCCAGACACTTCTGATTACTTTGAATTACTGCTTGAGCAACATTGACCAAAGTGTCCAGTTATATTATTGAGCATGCCATTTCAATTTCTTCCCAAAGTACCACCACTGTAACTGGTTTTGTACAATACACCACATCCTTTAAGATACCCCATAGCCAGAAGTCAAGGGGTGTTAAGTCAAGATAACATGGGGAAAACTCAACAGAATTTCAAATACCACTTCAAATTGGTCTTGCACCCCTCGAAGGACAACCGTGCTTCCATCATTTTCTTTGACTGTCCCAACTGTCACTTGGTGACACTAGTATTCATCTGAGCAATCTTTTGAGTGAACATCATAGTACACATTGCTACTGTAATTCAATTCAACGGCAAAAAGTAATATATAGATAATATCTATTAAAATATGTATACATTTTTTGGCACCCCTGGTTTATATGGTTTGGTAATAAAGACAAAAATTAATGTCTTACTTTTAAAAATATAAAAATCTTTTTACCATTAATATGTAGTACAAAATTTTTCATTTTGTTTATAGTATAGTCCAACCAAATTACAGGTAAAAGTATTAACGTATCATTTATTGTTCACTTTAATGTTTATTATCAATACTCTAATTTGTCCTACCTGATATGTTTTCCTTCTTTTACTTTTTATCTTAATAGAATGAATTTCAGGATTTCTCACTGATGTGAACAAAGATATTTAGTCACTTTGACGAAGCAGGGCAAACCAAGTTGGCACACAACTTAACTGCAGAAAGAAAGAGGTAAGGCAGCACTTATATTAAAAAGTGGAATATATTGAAAGAAAATAAATCAAATCAAAGAATTTATATATAGGATCACCATGATAACAGTGCTGTATCTCTGTGAATTTTTTTTGAAAAAAATATTGTTAGTGTTGAATTTAGAATTGTTACTTTTGTGAGAAGCACAGTCACTTTAATATTTAAAAATATTAAACAAGTGAAGTCCTCTGAGCTTAGAAACCTTTTATATATTGATTGGTATGTGTTATTCGTTCACACATTTTCCCTTAAAGTTTCAGTGTTAAAATAGTTATAAAAATTTATTTGTATTCATAGTTAATTTACTTAAGGAGTAAAAGTAAATAAGTGATATATTTTTAAAATGTGTTTTAAAAAGCAGTATCGATGACTTCTAAAATTAATTCCTATAACCACTGAGAAATAAAGAAATTGCATTGTCCTTGAGGAAAAAATATATTTAAAATAATTTGTATATGAAGGAACTTGTTTGATAACATTTACATATTTTACAACACATGTATCTCAAAATATCAGCAAGAAAAAAAAATTAAGGCCCTTAGGGTGTTTCTTACTCTGAGTTATCTATAAATAGAGCATACTAAAAAAAACACAAAGTAGAAAATGCCTACTAAAACATAAAGCTGGTGATTGTCCCCTTATGTCACAAAGCTGTGACTCAGAGATCACAGTACAACGACTAATAGATATCGTTGGAACACGTTGCTACCTAAGGGAATAATAGAACTATTTGCTGGAGTCATTTGGCAAAAAGACACAAACATATGGCTTTAGTTTATATTCAGCATTGCCAGTTGTGCAAAGTTATAGGATGAAGTCTACAACAGCAGTGACAACTCAGAAATGAGAAGTAAGAATCAAAATATAGATCAACCTCCTTATAAAGCTACCCAACTGGTCTCAGGTCTATTTTTTTTTATTGCAATGCATTTTCAAGTGACTAGAAAAATCATCTGTGGGAAGTGTGCAGGTGCTTACTATATTTAATCTGATAGTGGATTAAATCTACCTCTTTCTTTAGATACGGTGTTTGTTGAGTGTAGGAGGATTAGAGGAGATGAGAGGTATCATAAATTCAAGGGTACACATTGCGCAATTCTTCTTTCTATAAAGAGTAAAAGACAGTATAATAAAATACAGGTAGGAACAGAGAGTTGAAATCAGGGATATTGTACCCAAATTCAAAGGTACACATTGCTCAATTCTTCTTTCTATAAAGAGTAAAAGAGAGTATAATAAAATACAGGTAGGAACAGAGAGTTGAAATCAGGGATATTGTACCCTAAATAAAACTTTCAGAAAATTTTTATTTTATTTAGGATAAATGATTCAGAAAAGGTTCACAAGTCATACATATGTCATCACAGATAATGTAAGAACCCTGTTTTTTTATTTTAGATTTTTTAATGCTTTTTCTGACTGAGTAATTAATAAATGTATTAATTACTCTTCCTGAGTAATTAATAAATGTATGAAAAGACACTCAGAAAAGTAAAAACAGAGAAAAAACCATACTTGAACATTCTCAGTATTTCTCTAAATAAGTCACCTATTCTTTTGGGGTCATGACTCATTTTCCTCATCTTTTCCCTGTGTAAGAGAGAAACTTCTTTTGCTGCCATTTTGGACTGATCCAAAGCTATATTTATACAAAAAGATGCCAGGATTATCAAAAGAAAGAACACTCAATGTAGGGTTCTTTGTTCTTCAATCTGGCCCAATTTTATTCCAAGGTACTGGCATCATCTCATTGTTTCATTTTCTGGGTTTAGTCTTTCCAACTTCCTGAGTTTCTCTTTGTCGTTTTTTCAAAAGTAATCTTTGTAAAGGAAGCATCCACTGAGGATTAAGGGCTCATCATAGAAAGGATTCCAGGACCTCTTCTCGGCAGCCACAGAACTTTCTCTCACCACTGAAATAAGTTCCCCAGGATGAAATGCCATTGCACAAGACTAATGTGACACAACATACAAAACTGCATTGCCAGTTCAAAAATCTTGGGAGACGAACACAATAAAATCTTGTTAAAAAATTATTGCAAGTTGAATGTATGTGAAGGACTTCTCAAATTTAAAGTAGCTACCTGTATGAGAGTAGATATATATAGGCAGTATTAAGATTATTTGTAAAAGGATTTTTAGAAAATGTCCTCAAAACACTATAATCATTATAACTTTTTCTATTAATATTAAGAAATTAAACTATTCTTATGAAAATAGTCAGGATGTCTGGGTCTAGAGTTTTGTTGAAGGAGAAATAAAACTTAAAATTTACCAAGAGATTTGGTTTATCCAGTTCTTAAGAAGTGATTAAATATTTACTAGGATATTTTTTTTTACCATTAGGTTAAAATAGAATTATGAGTGAAAAATAAAATCAAAGGGAACTAAATCTTACATACCAGTAATTTATTTGTGTGAATAAAAGCTAAATTAAGTTTATGAATTCTGTTTCCTGTTCTTTGAATCTCTTGCTCTCACAAACTGGCAATTCCAGGACTCTCTCTTTAGTCCCAAGGAAGGCACCAGATCTGTACGCGGGGGTCATGGGCATGGGAGATCTGCTGATTCCTCCTTATGTAAGCATTAGTAAGAAAAGATAGTCAAGTACAAGTAGCTAGGAAATTACTATGTATACCTGTTCGTAAGTATATAAAGAAGTCAAATGAGAGCTTTCCAAATTCAACCAAGTAGTTAAATTTTATTTTATGGTCATTTCCTTCTTTCTGCCTATCCACTTATTTTCATTGTTTGTTCTTGCATGTTATTCCTTGCTTCCTTGTCTTCTTTAGTTTATAATTTTCTTTCTCTCTTGTCATTTCTCCTTTTATTAACTCATCTCTGCAGACATCTAGTGAATAGAATGTTATTTAAGTTTTCTTCATAGCTTTATTATGTTACATACCAAGCAAGAACCATTTTTTTCTCTCCTTTCTATATAAACGTTGAATAGAATATATCTATACTTATAGGTTAAATAAAGTTTTCTTAAAGTAGTTCCAGATCAAGAAAATTAAGAGTGCTAAAGCCTACCTTTAATATTCTTATCTCTATTAAAAAGCAGATTGTCAAAGCCAAGAGAAACCATTAGAGAAATCTCAGGAAATGTTTTGTTCTCTTATATAAATAATGGAAAGAAATAAATAAAGGCCCCTGAAAACCTACATAAGGACATCTTTTTAGAAAATCATATCTATGTTTTGAGAAAAGAAATCACTTATTAAACTTTATAAAATTAATTGCAGATTTGCCAATAACATTTGGAACTTAAGCAATGAAGATGATCAAGTCTCCTTTTCCAATAGAAAAAACAAATTTTCCTAATGACAAGTATAGTTTTTAAGATTGCAGCACACATTATTTTGGTCAGTGTCCTGAATCATACCATAATTGTGTACCTTCTCTATAACTCTAGGAGTATCTAAAAGGATGGTGATCCCTGACCCCACCCCAGTTCTTAACATGCACACTGAGGTAGAATCTTTTTCTACCTTCAACTAACCGTTACTCAAATGAGGTACCCACTAAACATGAGGTTTTATTTTCACAAGAATTAAGTCTACACCTTGACAATTTATTAAAGCCCATTAAAATAGTTCAAATAAAAAAAAAAAACACTTAGAAATGTCTACACCCATATTCAAACTTTCAGGAAACAAAGACTTATTGTCAAATTGAGATCTTTGAGGAGAATGAGCTATCTCAGAAATGTTAAAACCTTCCACCCCCCAAAAGAAAAGCAAATGTGCTTTAAGTTTCTGATGTTCTTATTTCCTGACAAGCTATAAGACACAACTAGACACTAAAGTTCATAACTTTTATTGTCCTTCAGGTGTGAGGAAGAAAAACAAGATGAAATAGATAGGTTCTATATTATGGCCTGGGACATTTTGCTCCTAAAACTTGGCCTAGAAGTTAAATCTGGAAACTTAGTTTTATAGATAAGTATCAGTTTTTACAATACTTACATAGGACATATATGCTACACCAACAAGAGGACAGTAGCTTCATGAAGTACAATTATGAGGCCAGCATTCTCAGCACAATCAAGTACAGGACCATTTATGCATGTCTTCCAGTGACTTTAATGGGGAGATGGCTGCATGGGCTGATGACAGAATGGCCAGGTCCTTGGGTAGCTGAATTGCAAAATAGAATTAGTTTTAAAGCTGTTATGAAGAAAGTCACATCTAAGTAGGTTTCTGGAACTTTTATTTGTGCCTACTGGTACTCTTTTGGTTAAGAAACTCATGGAGTTCAACATTCACATGCCATTTGGGGGAATTTTTCAGAGTGGTTGGTGAGAGCTAATAGCACCTGTATTGCAGGCTAACATTAGACTTGTATTGAGTTGACGCAAATCCACGGGAGTAGCTTCCTCAGAAATAGTTGATGGATTATATCATTTTAACCCTCATGCTACTGATCTTTCTTAATCAAGTTATTAATTTAGCACATGGAGGGGAGTTTGCATGAGTTGAACCACTTTATATGTACCACAGATATTCACAGAGGAGGATTTTACAATGCAGTGCTCACCATCTTAAGTAAACCAAGTTGTTTTAATCCTAGACAGTGTCACATCTGTCATAAATTCGTGTTGTTTTAAAAGCAGAAAAATCTACAGGAAAAAAAATCACATTTCTTTTATCATTTTGTTATGTAATTTTAAAGTATTCTTAACAATGAGCCATTTTATTTAGACTAAAGCAACTGCTATTCATCAAAAGCAGTGAACACTTTTTGTTAGCTAATTTAAAAAACAGTTCTATAATTGGTGTGGTGTTTATTATGAAATGATGACAAAAGAATACTGGTGGTTTCAATAGTTTTAGCTTACAAGGGCTGTGATTAATTTTGTCTGTAGTGTTGCAGGTGAAAAATGCACAATGAATAAATAGTCTATATTGGTTTAACTGAATATAATATATAGTGTGTTCTGGAGTTGTTTGTCTCAATAGACTATAGTAATCAAAAGTAATGAACCTATTATGTGCAGGACCTCGGAGAGCATCAAATGGCAGTAAAAGTGTGGCACATAAAAGGTTTATTAAAGGAAATTAAAGTCCATCATTGCCACACCTGCTCCCCTATTATAAGTCTATGGCAGGTCACTGCCTTCAATCACAACTCAACCTCAGAGAGCAGAGATGCGTCTCCCATTACCATTGCAGACACATGGCATCCACACTATTCTAGTGTCAGGATTTAAGGATGGGAGCCACAGAGCACACCTTTGGCCTGTCTTATTTTCATCAAGGAAAACTACGTCTTTCTATTTAAGCTTTCTTCTGATAATGTGTAAAAGTGAAGTAAACTAACAGATTATTAAGGTATTTTAGTGAAATAGATGAGTGTACTCAGGTCAGAATCTATCCCTACATGGACAAAAACAACAGACTTTTAAAGTCTCTGCATTTCTTTGATAATTTATCTGATTACATTTAAAATATTTAATAATGGTATTTCGGAAGTTTGCTACTAACACACAACACTCAAATTCTACCTTCCTTATAGATTTAGATAATTATAACCAATATTTACTTTGTAATTCTGAGAGTAAATGTATACTGTTGTTGATAATCAACATTTCCAATGGTATTTTGAATGGGGGAATCCTAGGGGTTTGCTTTCATGTTGCTTTTTTACACAGGGAATTATTTTTTCTGACTTAGCAATAGGTATGTATCAGAAAGTATCTTAAAATGCAAAGAAATATGATTTTAGTAAATTAGTCTGAAACTTTTTGGTTTGGTATTTGAAGTTTTGTCTCCTTTACAACCAATGGTGAATCAGAAAATCTTTTATTCTATCTCTATAATGCCCAAAGTGTTTGAATCACTTGCAATCACTATGAACAGGGACATCTGCCCCCCATCACTGTTTCCTCTGGATCCAGCATCCATAGAAGGTTCCAAAACTCATGGAGTGGGAGGGCGGTCACAGTTGTATCCCTACAGAGTCAGTACGCTATTCAAGCGCACGGAAGGCTACTCAGTTTTTCATAATAACCTTCAGAACTCCTAATGACATGTTTTTATATTTTGGTCAATGTCAAAGGAATGACCTCAAGACTTGTGTTCGTGTTACAGATGGATGCAGAGGCTGCAGATAAAATGCTGCATACCTGCTCTAAAGGAACCAAGGGTGAGTTAGCAAGCCGGTTCCATGACATGGTGCCCACCACACCATCAAATGTGCAAGTTCCAGAGTTCAGTCCCTAATGTGTAGTCAGAATGATTATAACCTCCTCAGGGCTTCTTTTTTTAAATCAAGCTAAAACATTGAATAATAGCATTGAGAGGCAAAATATTATGAACCAGGAGTTCAAAGACTCAGAAAAGTCCAAATGATGTGTGATACTAATTTTTACAAAATGTAATTATGATAGACTTAAACATCATGCAAAACAACATAAGGGTCAGCAAGGGAAGAATGCTTCATGCAGACCTTCAACTTATTGCAATGACCTTCAATGGTCAAGGGAAAAGACCAAATTGTTAGTTTATTGCCCAAGCAGGTTTTGATTTTAATGTTATCTGGTTTAGTGGCTTCCAATCTAAACTTAGTTCAGTAAAATGATGATGTTTATTTTTTTACTGTCCCTGCTGGGAATTTCCAGCAGCTCTGCAAAGAAACATTTGAAAGGTTTAACTCGCTGGTTATCCCTCTCTTTTTGTAACCAACAGATGGTAATGTAATATTGAAATATAAACAGGCCCTTGATGATCTAAACATCTGGAAAACAGGATTGACTGGCAATAATGCTCTGTAAGGAAAATAACTTTTATTATAATTAGCTATATTTTTGTGACCCTCAGTTCTAAAGGGAAAACTGTGGGTTCACCATGGCCTCTGAAAACATTCTTGGTAACTGTTCCCCACCCCAATCCTCTCACAGTCAGGTAGCATACAATATTTTGGAAGCATTTTGAGATTTACAGTTGAAAGTAGCTAGTCAAATCGAATGCTTTCATTAGCCATATTTTAATAGATAGTAAAGGTAAATAATTTCTGTTTGAGTAAAGTCTAGAATCTCAATTTTTAATACATTCTAGGATGATTTTTTTTCAATAAAATGTAACCATGGTATCATTAGCTATGATAACCAAAGTGCAGAATGATGCTGTACTAGATATGGGGCTTTAACTAAACAGAAATTTTACACTGTATTATTTTCTACTTTTAGTTTAAGTTACTTTTCAAATAATTGCATCAGATAGTCTAATATTTGGAATACAGTATTTTTAAACATTAAGTTGTATGTAGCGAACCTCTCAATAGAATATAAGTTTAAGAAAAACAGTTTGTATTGTTATTTGGGATAAACCACACCTACCATAAACACCAGCATTCTAAGAAATGTATTTGGATTATTTAAATCTCTTGTTTAGACTTCTAAAAGCATACTACTCTAGCATACTTTTAAACTGGAGCTCTTTTTATTTGCAATTCTTTTTGGACTTCAAATTCTTTGGCAAAATACATATACACTCTTTTTGTTATTGTTGTTAGACTTATTGGGATGATATTGGTTAAGAAGACTTACATATATACTCTCAAATACTACCAAAAATGTTCTCCATGAAATGAAACAACTGTTTTCTTATGTAGAATGAGTAATCTTTATAACCACCTGATATCTCTCACAATATGCTGCTTATCTATGTATAGGCAGGTATTTATAAACATGAACTTTTTAGTGCCCATTGTTTTATTCAGAAAAGTCAAAGTTCTTTTTTCTATAAATTTTTTATTTTTAAAGTGATGTTGATATTAACAAGGCTGAAGCTCATCTTCTTCTTTCTCCATGTATAAAATTTATGGAACAAAATTTTAGGACACATTCATTATAAAACTTTTGCCAGTTTTATTTATATACTTGTGTAAAGTCAATAAAAATTTAAATAGGATTCTCTTAAAATTTTTTTTCTATAAACAATTGGTTAAGTTGATTTTAAAAATAATTCAAGTCCTTTGTGCTCCTGTAATTTTTTTAGTGAATCTCTAAAGACAGGTATTTGGAAAGTCCTATCCATGATGTCAAGTTCCCCAGGTTACCTAAGGCACTAAACCTAAAATCATCTGTTCTGAGCCATATTCACTTGTCCTCTTCTCTCCAAAGAACAAGAACCAGAAAGCTCAATCTACTTAGCAGGAAATTAAGTGGGGTCTGTACTAACCATTTATTGGTCATTACCTCTAGGTGGCTTAAAATTTTCAGTCACACAGTTTTCAAAATTATAAACTGATTTTTTTTTTCAACAGTGCCAATGGATTCTCTAATCCAGGAGCTCAGGTAAGATTTGCCCTACATTACTTTTTCTAATATTGACTCACTTTAATAAGTAGAACTTTTCATACTTTTCAAACCTCAAAATCCCTCTTTTAGTATTAGGAATAAGCCAGTGGTCTTATCTCACATAGACTCTTGTCTATACACCAAAAAAGCAAAGGAAGGCGAAAATGATTGATAATTGATTCAAAACACTCAAGCTACTATTGTGATAACAAAAAACAGCAGCATTTTGCTGTAATGTGAGTAATTTTTCACTTTTCTCCATGGAGTGTGTGCTGTCTCTGTGTACAAGTATGTGGTTTATTTTTATACTGATGGTAAACGAAGAACTGAGCTGTTATCTGTGAACTCGCTTAATGACTACCCAAATCCTAAATTCTCTATATTTTCTTTTAATAATTAGATAATTCCACCCAGTAAGCACATGATTTTGTTTTAATGTAGGAATTTGAAGATAATGTGTTTGATAGGTTTTTTATGTAGATCCAAGCATTTCCACCTTAGATACTGTAATTCACCTCAGGTAATATTCTAGAAAGTCCATTTTAATATGTTTTGCAGAATAAACTGATTAGATTTTCTTTCACAGTATCTTTATGAGGTAGAGTATTTTAAAGTACATATTTAAAAAGAAACACATACTGGTGATATATTTTCAGTACTGGTGATATTTATTTTAGCAAAATTGTATCAGGAACACGCTAAGTCCCTTGTCTCCTCTAAATTTGCTATTGCAAACCCAGAGAGTCCCAAACCCACTATCTATCCATCTTTGTGAAAATGACAATGATCTATATATGTTCCTTGGGGAACTGTTTGAAAACTGGAGGATGTGTAAGAATGTCTGATACATATTGAAATTCATAATGTATGCATTAGCAATTTATATAGTTATTTTCCCAAACAACTGTGGTCTGTGATTTCCTGAAGCAAGGGCTGTCTTAGTTACCTGTGATTCATTCTGTCAGATTCGGTCCACTTAATTAGTGGGACATGCATCTATCAGAATTGAGTACAAGTGAATGCTCTTCCCTGTGGAAATTTGTCTAGGAAATCCATGGTTCTGCTTACATGATTAATTTTGTCATTGAAATTTTACATTTTGAACTACTTTCATAGGAGCAACATATAATATATCTACATATTGGGACAGGATTATATAACTGAATTGTCTGGCTCACTTAAATTTTTGCTTTTAAAGTGTGCTCTCATTTAAAATTTCTATCAGTTTGGAGGCTTTAAAATGGAATGCTTGAGAGAAGTTTAAAATGATCAAGGTCTCAAAGTAGGTAAGATGTTTGCCATCTCAGGAAACGGTTTGCTAGTGGGAGCCCAGGAACTCACAGTCGTCTCGTCTGTTGAAATAACAGTTTCCAGACAGTCTTTTTAAGGAATCAAACTATTTGGAGGGGGACAAAAGTCTTCTGAGTGATGTGTCTTGAAAAATAACTCGAAAAAGAGAATGTTAAAGGAATAAGTACATGCTTTGCCTTAAGGAGAAATATGTAATTCATAGAGGAAAAGAAAGATTAGCAGAGAGAAAAAATTTACTAAAAGGAAAAAATGTTTGATATAACCTTTTGGGAGAAATACAAATAGCTATTTAGCTGTTTATTTGTACTATTAATAATAAAACTAGTATTTACTGAGGTCTTATTGTGTGCTAGACACTTTTGGGCATTATTCATCACTCTGTCCCATTTAATCCTCACAATAACTTTACAAGGTAGAAAATGTAAGATTTCCAATTTTCAGGTGAAAAAATTGAAAATAAATAATTTATGAAAATAGCTCAAGATTTTACAACACATAAGTAACAGACTTCTGACTCAAAAACCAGCTTCTCAACCACCAGGCTATGCTTTCTTTCATAAACAATTAATACTAACTGTCTAGGATATAAATAAAATAAAAAATGGTTCGTAGTTCATGTCCTCAGCAGCCAGATTTTAAAATTCTATATTTTAACCCTTTTGATATACTTTTCAAAGCTTAGTTTTTTGAAATTGAAGCAAAGAATATATTTTAATTAAAATAATAGTGTTTTTTATTCTCCTAATTTTCTAAAAATTATTTTTATTAGATATTTAATTTTACCTAATTTGTTATGAGACCAACTCAGAAAGCTGGTGATAATTGCTGAGAAAATTCATAAACAATACCGATTTACCTATTCTTTAATAAGAACTAGTTTATAAAAATTACTAATTATTGTTAATTTTATAATTGCTTATTTTCAACAGAGTGACCATGCTTAGTCTGAATAGGTCCCATTTCTTAAATAGTTTAAGTTGACCCAGATACAGACTTAATTGCCATTCTATGTAAATCTTGGAAAAAAGTTCTAATTTATATGTAAGTTTATTTTTTAGTGTCTTTTGAAATTTGTAGAACTTTATCCATTTGCTACAATTGCTTTTGCAATTTATTCTTTAGATTTATTGTAATCTAGAATTTAAAATTTGGGTGAGCCTGAATTTTTAGAGTCTTAGGAAATGGGGTGTATTCTTCCCAGTATAAGAGTTAAGCCTATTTTGTAGAGAATATTGGCAATTTTAATTTAGTTTTTCTTTTTAGAATGCATTGGACATGTTATTGCTTCTCAAACTACCACTTATAAAAATACTAATACAAATGAAGCTAATTTAGCTATTCTATATATTGTTCATGACACTAATAAAAATTGATACTGACATTCTCATCTTCTTATTATATTCTATGTCAGCTACCACCATCACCATTAAAAAAGCAATTTATAACCACAGGCCCATCTTTAATCATATTCCTTATTAGCATTTTCAGTCTTTTCTCCAACACAATTCAGGTTACTGGTGGTGCTGAGAAGGCTCTCTTGCGTCTTTCTGAATCATAACCATTGTATTATCTTTTCTTTTATTACTATTATCCTTACTCTGATCCTTATGCTATTTCATCTACTACTATTGGCAATTGTCTCATGCATTGGAAAAGTGTTCTTATACCAGTTCAGCCCCTTCCTTCTAATTAGAAAAATATATCATAGATTCTGAAATGGCTTTTTATGTGACTACTTAGAGACACAAATGAATCCAAGGATCTTAAGTATATTAGAATCAAATCACACTGTGCTTTCATAGTCTTATTGCTGCTTACCAATTTGTTGGCTTAAGTTTCACAATGAACATTTTTACTTAGTTGTCTTTGTTCATTTTATTTTATATAGTTTTTCCTTCATTTAAAGCTTATCATCTCATATGTTAAATATTTTTGGAGCTCTATAATACATAAGCTATAGATTTAATAGCAACATTTAATGGCTGTGAACAAATCTGTGATATAACTTTAGATGACTTTCTCTTTTTTCCTCTATCTTATTTCATTCACTATAGGTTTTATATCAATTAAACATTTTACTCAATAGTTTTCTTTCCAATTTATTTATCTATTTTTTAGTAGAAAGTTTCCTTAGTAGCCATGGTTTTATTGGAACTACTTGCTGCACAGATTTTTGGAGATGACAACTAAAAGAAAAAGAATGAAAAGTAACAGTTTCTATTATTAAGTGTTCCTTACATCTGTCATCAGGGTTAAAGGAAATGAGTAGTTCTAATAACAAGGTTGGATAAAAGAAAGGAGAAACTCTTTTCTTTCATTTCATTGATGTGATTCCAAAATGCAAGGCTCAGTGCATGCTTAGATATTTCAATGACATACCTACTATATTTATGTTAGCAATATGTCTTTCTGAATATTATGGCCAAAATTATAAATTAGAATAGAAGAAACTGACACTTTGAAAAACACCCATGTTCCTATAAGCCACTTTGAGGAAAAGTAAGACTGATAACCAAAGAAGGTGATGACAAGGATTTAATTTAGAAGAGAAGTATCCATTTAGGGGATGCCTGAGATATCATTGTCCAGTTGCCCACTTTCCTTTGTCTTCCTCATCCACACCTTGTGTGATGGGTGAGGCTGGTGTTGAGCATATGATTTAGAGGCATGAGACACTTAAACATATTCTAATTATGTTAACTCTTCCTATCCATTAGCATAATACATGCTTCCACTTATTTGTATCTTCTTCAATTTCTTCCTTCAACATCTTACAGTTTTCTGAATACAGGCCTTTTACCTCCTTAGTTAAATTTATGTCTAGGTAATTTATTTTTTATACAATTGTAACTGAGATTGTTTTCTTAATTTTTTGTCTTGATAATTTATTATTGGTGTACAAAAATGCAGCAAATTTATGAATATTAATTTTCTATCCTGCTAATTTACTAAATTCACTTATTAGTACTAATAGGTTTTTGGTGGATTCTTTAGGGTTCTCTTATCATTTCATTTGCAATAATGACAGCTTTATTATTTCATTTCTGATTTAGATGCCTTTTTTTCTTGTCTGATTGCTGTGGCTAGTACTTTGAATAACACGTTGAATGAAACTAGTGAAAGTAGACTTCCTTGTCTTATTCCTGGTCTTAAAGATAAAGCTTTCAGCTTTTCACTGTTGAGTATGATCTGTGGGTTTGTCATATATGGCCTTTATTATGCTCAGGTATGTTTGTTCTATCCCCACTTTGCTGAGAGTTATTATCATAAATGGATATTGGATTTTGTCAAATACTTTTTCTGCTTCTATTGATATGATTATACGCTTTGTATCATTCATTTTTGTTTATCTGGTGTATCACATTATTTGTTTGCGGATATTGACCCACCCTTGCATCCGGAAATAAATCCCGCCTGACCTTGGTGTATGATCTTCTTAATGTATTGCTGAATTCAATTTGCTAATATTTTATTGAGTATTTTTGCATCTATCCTTATTATGTATATTGGCCTATAGTTCTTGTTTTTGTAGTGTCTATCTGGTTTTGATATCATGGTAATGGTGGTCTTGTAAAATGAATTTAGGAGCTTTCCCTCCTCTTTAATTGTTTGGAATACTTTGAGAAGAATAGGTATTAATTTTTCTTTGAATGTTTGGTAAAATTAATATGTAAAGCCATATGGTCCAGGGCTTTTGTTTGTTGGGAGACTTTTAATTACTGACTCATTTTCTTTAGTAGTTGCAGGTCTGTTCAGATACTCTGTTTCTGATTCAGCTTTGAAGATTGTATGTTTGTAGGAATTTACCTATTTCTTCCAGATTGTACAATTTATTTGCATGCAATTGTTCATATGTGTTATCTCCATATAATCCTTTGTATTTCTATGATGTTGGTTGTCACTTCTCCTCTTTCATTTTTTATTTTATTTATTTGAACTCTCTCTTTTTTTCTTGACAAGTCTGGCTATTGGCTTACCAATTTGTTTAACTTTTCAAAGAACCAACTCTTGGTTTAAATGATCTTTTGTATTGTTTTTTAGATTCTATCTTGCTTGTTTCTGTTCTAATCTTAATTATTTCCTTCATTCTACTCACTTTGAGCTTTGCTTATTCTTTAGTTTCTTTAGGTGTAAAGTTGGATTGTCTATTTGAAATTTTTCTTGTATATTGAGGTAGGCTTGTATTGTAATTTTCTCTCTTAGAACTGCTTTTTGGGGTCACTGTGTTTTCATTTTTATTTGTCTCAAGGTATATTTTTATTTATGTCTTTTCTCCATTCATTATTTAGTTAGTAGGATGTTATCTAGCTTACATGTGTTTTGTGTGTTTTTCAGTTTTCTTCTTGTAATTTATTACTAGTTTCATACTATGTGACCTGAGAAGATGCTTGATATGATTTCATTCTTCCTAAATTTATTGGGTTTTACTTTGTGTCCTAGCATGTAATCTATCCTGGAAAATGTTCCATGTACACTTGAAAAGAATGGATATTCCACTGCTTTAGGGTAATAATCAAGTCCTAAAAATATTAATTACTTTCATTTGTTTTAATGTGTCATTTAAGGCCACTCTTTCCTTGTTAATTTTCTTTCTGGATGTCATCCACTGATGTCAATAGGGTGTTAAGATTCCCTACAATTACTACAGTACTGCCTATCCCTCCCTTTATATCAGCCAATATTTGCTTTACATCTTTAGGTGCTTCTACATTGTGTGCATAGATTTTTTATATTCTCTAGTTGAATTGATCCCTTTCTCATTTTTAAATACCCTTCTTTGTCTTTTGTTACAGTCATTGTTTTAAAGTCTATTTTATCTATTTCTTTTTTTTTTTTTTTAATTCATTTTTATTGTTAGACTTATTGGGGTGACATCTGTTAGCAAGGATTACATAGGTTTCAGGCATATAATTCTACAGTGCATTGTCAACTTGATGTATAATAAGTTCACCACCTAATGTGACTTCTCTTTCCATCACCTTATTATTTTATCTATTTCTATCCCAGCTTTTTTTTCATTTCCATTTGCATGAACTATATTTCTCCATTGCTTTACTTTCAGTCCGTGTGCATCTTTCAATCTAAAGTAAGTCTTTTGTAGGCAGCATATGTACCATTCTTGTGTTTTTGCTTGCTTGTTGGTTTGTTTTCTAATTCAGCCACCCTATGTCTTTTAATTGAAGTGCTTACTCTATTTACATTTAAAGTATTGATTTTAGTCATTTAATTATTGCAATTTTATTAATTGTTTTCTGCTTGTTCGTGTAGTTTTTTTTTTCTGTTACTTTTTCATTCTCTTGCTGTCAGAGCTTGCATATTGATGACTTCCTATTATGTCATTTTGGATTCCTTTCTCTTTATTTGTTGTATATCTATTATAGATGTTTTGTTTTTGGTTACCATGTACTTCATATATACCAAGATATAGCAATTTATTTTAAGTTGATAATCACTTAAGATTGAACACATTCTAAAATCACTACAATTTTCCCATCCCTCCACATTCATATTTTTGTCATTATTTTTATTTCTTTTGTGTGTGTGTGTGTATGTGTGTGTGTTAATTTGTTGTTTTAATTATACATGGTCTTCCTACTTTAGCCTTTTAACTTTTGTACTGGCTTTATAGTTGGTTGATTCATTACTTTTACTAAGTGTTTGCCTTTGTCAGTGACATTTTTTTTCCTATACTTTCTTATTTATATATATTTTTTCTACTTAAAGAAGTCCTTGTAATACAGGTTTAGTTGTGATGAGCTCCTTCAGGTTTTTATTGTTGGGACAATGTGTATCTTTTCTTCAATTCTGAATGATAGCATTGCTAGGTAGAACAATCTTGGTTGTAGTTCTTTGATTTTCTTCATTTTTAATATATTGTGCCACTCCTTTCTGCCTTACAAAGTTTTTGTTGAAAAATCAACTGACAGTTTTATAGGGCTACTTTATATGTAGCTAACTGCTTTTCTGTTGCTGCTTTTAAGAGTCTCTCTTCATCTATAACCTTTGGTGTTGTAATTATTATGTGTGTTGGTGTGGGCCTGTTTGGGTTCATCTTATTTTGGGAATTTCTGTGCTTTCTTGACTTGTATGTCTATTTCTTCATCAGGTTAGGAAAGTTTTGAGTCATTATATCTTTAATTTTCACTCCCTTGCTCTCTCTCTTCTCCTGGTACCTCTATGATGAAAATGTTGATATTGTCTCAGAGGTCCCTATTTAAACTATGGTCATTTAATTTTTTTTTTCTTTTTACTGTTCTAATTGGGTATTTTCTGCTACCTTGTTTGTTCAGATCCCTGAATAGATTCTCTGCTCCACTTAATCTGCTATTGATTCTCTCCAATATATTCTTCATTTTATCTCTTGTATTCTTCATTTCTGATTGGTTCTTTTTATGGTTTCTATCCCTTTCTTAAAATTCTTACCTAGTTCATCTATCTCCACTAAGTTCCTTGAACATTCTTTTGAGTTGTGTTTCAAACTCTGTATCTAGTAGATTACTTCTCTCAATTTCACTTAGTTTTTTTCTGGAGTTTTGTTCTGTTTTTTCATTTGAGACATGTTTCTTTGTATCCTTATTTTGCCCCCCTTCCTGTGTTGATTTCTATATATTAGGTAGATCTGCTATGTCTTCTAGTCTTGGCAGAGTGGCCTTAAGTAATTAGTTAGGTCCTGTTTACCTGACTCGAATGCTCCAGGAATGTCCCTTGTGTGAGTTGCATGTACCTTCCTATTTCAGTTGAGCCTTTATTGCTGTTGGCATGTCAGTAGGTGAGATTAACCCTCAGGTTGACTGGCTGTGGGGAGTAAGGATTTCTCATGGCTACAGCATACAAGCTGCAATGTGGGAGCTGACCCCATAAAGCAGAAGTTACTCTAGTGATGTGGTATCAGCCAAGTCCTTCCTTTGGGTATGTCACTTGTGGAGTTGGTTGGGTGGTGCTCTGGTGTAGCCTGAAACCAACTACTGAGTTTGTTGGTTCTGGAGCCTCTTGGAAAGGCTCTGGTTCAGACCAAGGTCACCTGCCATTTGTGCCCAGCTCAAGGCCACCTTGTGGAAGTTACTAAGTGATCTGTAGTTGGTTATTGTCTGTACTGGGCTTGGAGGTGCTTGACAGATGCTATGCTATGAACCAAAATTGGCTACGACTAGAGCTGTGCTTAGGACCTTCTGCTGGGCACCACATGTGAGCTGAGGCAAGTTGCCACTTATACCAGTTTTGTGGCCACTTAGTTGAAGCCATGTGCCAAGCCAACACTTCCACAGCTTGGGCTACCTGATGGATGTTACAATGCAATTTTAGATTGATAAATACGTGTGCCAAGCTTAGGGCTACTAAGCAAGAGGCGCAGGACATGCTGAGGGTTTGTGGACTTTTGGGAGCTTTTAGGGAAGTCCACAGTACAAGCCATGACAGTCCACTGGTATGGAAAAGCTGCTGAAAGAAGCTCAGGTTGGGTAAGAAAATTGGGTGGGGTGGGATCTGAGGAAATCACCAGGACAGGGAGGAAAATATTAGCTAGGTTAATGAAGAGCTCAGATTTGGTACCCATCTTAGCCTGTTGGCTGTATGTGTCAGGGGAGCACTCAACAAAGGAGCAATAGCACCTTCCAGTGCTTCTATTTCTGGAGAGAGCTGCCATGACCTCTACCCCTCCAGCCCTAACCCTGAAGCTAGTCAATACAGTTCCTCCTCATACGTTCCTCTGCTGACCCTGCATTAGAAGTCAGAGCAAGTAAGATTGTAAATGAGCAAGTCCATGCATGAGCCCCTCAAGAGGAACACCTGGGACTTTTGCAGTCCTCTATCTCAGTAGGTTCCAATCTCTGCTGGTTATAACAGCCAGATGTTATGGAGACTCCTCTTCCCAGGCTATAGAGCCTGGTGTGGTGCTGGGACTTCTTGTTCCTTAAGGGGAAACTCCATAGCTGAGTTATTTCTCCCAGTTCTGCACATTCTAAGTCTTCAACTCTCCTATGAGTTGTGGCTTCTTTCTTTCTTTCTTTTTTGTTTTTTTTTTTTTTTTTTTTTTTTTTTTTTTTTTTTTTTTTTTTTTTTTTTTTTTTTTTTTTTTTTGCTTTTTGGTATGTGGGTATCTCCCTGACTGGGAATCGAACCCAGGCCGCAGTGCTGACAGTGCCAGCGCCGAAGCCTTAAGCCACTACACCATCAGGGAACTCCCTGTGGCTTCTTTGTATAACAAAGTTATGGAACTCTGTTCAGCTCATCTTCAGATGTTTCTCACTGATGGCTATTCAATAATTTAGTTGTAGTTTTGATCTTGGAAAGTGACAGCACAGTGTTTACTCCACCATCTTGACTGGAAATCCTGTTCTTTTTTTTTAATAGACTATTTTTAGAGCAGTTTTAGGTTTATAGCACAACTTAGTAGAAGGTACAGAGATTTCCCATAAATGTTCCTCTGCTCCATACATAGTCACTCCCATTACAAAATTCCCCACCAGAGTAATACATTTGTACAACTGATGAACCTAACTTGTGTTGAACCTAATGTCAAAATAATTGAATTCCATTTTATCATTCACATTTTGGGGAAAATAATAATCAAATTGTATCAATTAATTAATAAATCAAGTGGAAATATATTGGACCTACAAACTAACTGTACCACATTTTCTTTATTTACTGTACTATCAGTTATAAAGAGGCCACTGTCCTTTCCTTCTAGATTTTTTCATGAATTATGTGATTCTGAGTCTATGTTAAAGTTTCTGAAGATAATGCAAATATCTATCTATTCTATTTGTTTTTCTTTTCAAAATGCTACCTCTCAGGTATGAGCTATCACAGGTCCTGTTCTTTAGAGACAAATTTTACAGTGTGGGAGGTGTGTACCACTTGAAATCTACCTGAGACCACTGGCAAGAAATGGGCCAATAATGGGGCCCAGTTCCTTCATAGTACTTTGAACTTAGAGATAAAAATGGCTATGTGTTTTCCAGTTTGCACACACACATACCATATATACACACACACATACACACACACACAGAGTATACATTTAATTATATATTTATGTATAATTATAAATATATAATTAAATGTATAACATATATAATTATGATTACATGGGACACAGCACTCCCCAACTTAATTGTACTCATATGCTCTGTATTAAATTATAATGTCTGCATTTAAGAAACATACTATGAAACTTATAAGTAAATATCTAGAGTGAAATTTGTCAAACAAAATAAGAAAACATGCTTCCTTTACTTTACCTTTTGTTATATTTTCAAGTATCATCACAAGAATATTTGTGGTTGATGTAAACCAATGTGTTATAGGAGTCTAATATACTAACATCTCTAAAAATCAGACCTTTTCTAAAACTGACAAAATGACACCACTGCAAGTTGCACATGAAGATTTACTTCACTGTGACTTTCAGGTTTTCCTAGTCACCTACAGAGATAATGTTTTTTTTTATCCAGTTAACTTTATATTTCTTATAACATAAATCTTTTTACCCAGCAGAATTTGCCACTCTTGGTTAAGAATTGAATATTTTCTTTAATATTTGTTCATTCAACACTTCTGCCAGTGTAGTACTAGGTATTGCAGTAGAGACACAATTAACAGCATCAGTGTAATAAATCCAGGGAATTATGTAATAACATCACTGTGGGTGATATAAGGAAAGTGCTGCAGACATTCAAAGGGAAAGAACACTTTCCACTTCGGAATGAAATATAACCCTGGAGCCTGGTTACTCATAGTACCAGCATGGTTAATATCCCTGGGAGCTTATTAGAAATGTAGACTCTCAGGCCTGCTCAGACCTACTGAACCTGCATTTTAATAAGATCTCGAAACTATTAACACGTATATAACATTTTGAGAGTCATTGGCTTCTTTACTGCTTATATCCTCTATTGCTAATTTTCAATGATGTTGATTGGCAGAAAACTCTAGTCTCCGGGTTTCTTTGGAATTTGGGGGGGCTGTGAATTCTTGGCTTAATGTTAACAATTGTTTGCATTTCTAGTGAATAAAGAGTATCAGAATTCTGAATAAACAATTTTGACAGTAGAGTAGCAAATAGCACTTTGTCTTCTGTAAGTCTTTGGTTTGACCTCTTGGAAATATTTGTAATCAACTAAATCTTACTCAAATATTTATCACGGATCATTAGAAAGAGAATTTATATAAGGATACTTTTTAAAAATCACTTTATATGCATTCATAAATGACTTTCTGGTCATCTAAGTGTATTCTCAGAATATTTAATTATTATGTCTCAAACAAAATCCAAAATTTGTCAACTTTTGTAAGTCACATGACTGCCTCACCATTTTGATAAATTGGTAATCAATATGTGGAGGCTATTTTCAACCTGCTTGGCACTTTTTGTTGTTTTGGTTGGTATCTTTTCACTCTGATGTGTTCTTGAGTATCTCTAACATAGCACAAAATTATTTAACACATTTTTTTTTCTCTTCAATGCTCCTTGAAGAATGTGCTAATTTTAATCCTTAGGCGGAACACTTCATTTCTTGTTATTTTTTAAGTAAACAATAATCATTTCAAGTCCCATTTCATTTATATTATATGTTTGCAAACTTAATGTTTCTGAATCTTGTAATATTTTTTCTGCTTAAAGTGTGAACTGAAATAAATGTGTCCCACAATGTTGATAAATCAACTCACTACAACCAAAACATGGTGTGCTTTAGTTTTCAATATTTCCTCACAATGGGTGAGTTCTTTTAACTCTAATGCAAACCTTCACTTAGAATGACTGATTCATGTGTTGGAAAGAACAATGGGATAATAGCAGCCCTGGGTTCTGGGGGCTCTATCCGTGATTAACTCTGTGACCTTGAAGAAGGATTCAAATGTCAAGTCTAGCTGATTCTTGACTAATGCAACTTTTTATTTACACTATTTTTAGTTCTGGCCTCTAAATTCACCTCCCTGTCCCATATCCCCTCCTGCTATCTCAAAGCATAGCTAAATTTAACCTCTTGCTTTATTCAAATATATCTTTTGAGTTATATTTGCCTTTGAACTTCTCCTTTGCTATCTTTCGTCTTCTTTTTTTTTTTTTTTTTTTTTTTTTTTTTTTTTTTTTTTTTGCATGATCTCTCTCCTTGTTTGTTTTCCCCTCTTTGAAGGAGAAATTACTTTTTTCTAAGCACCCTCATGTTTTCTTCTAATCCCATCATCATACTGTTTCCTCTAGGAAATCCCATGCCTAAAGATACTTTTTATTTTTCTTTTTATAAAAAATCTTTCCATTTCAACTCTGTTAAGGCTATTATTCTTGACAAAATTTTTTCCTTCATCTTTTCCCATATTGGATTTGCACTCATCTTTTAAGGTTAATGACTAATGTCATCTCCTCCATGAATTGTCTCCATGACCTCCCAGCTAACTAATATTTTTTTTCCACTGAGTATTCAAAGCACTTATTTTCCTGTCTGTCTTAAAGTATTTATTACTTCGAATCATTGTTATTTTATTATTCATTCATTCATCTGTCTACCTATTCAAAAGAAAGCAGATCTTCTGCCTTTAAGTTTCCAGTTTGGTTGGGGAGACAATAAATAAGGGGCAAATTATAAAAAAGAAATAACCTTTAATTAATCATACGTAATACTTCCTTTTTTATATACTCTCAATGTTTTAAGGACAAGAAATCTATTTTATTTACTGTTGTATCCCCAGTGTATAATGTTACTTAAGAAATATTTTATTTTTTATTGTCTACCAGTGTTTTTCTGAGAATAAATAATGTAATTAGTGATTCATTATAAAGGAATTCTTACTTTACGTATTAATTCTCTATAAGTATCTTAAAGGGACTGCAACTTTTGCTTCTAAATTCTTAGATTCTTTTATTAGTTCTCTGTTCTTTTAGTCTTGATTGTTGAGCCAGCAAAACTTCCACTGACCCCTTCATTACAAATCAGCCTCCTCCAGTTATAATTATTTCTAATTCTTTTTTCTACTGCCAATAAGTGTCCTTCTCTATAAATATATTTTATGAAAGTTTTAAATATAAAAGTGAGATGCTCTTAATTTTATTAACTTCTCCCTTGATCTCACTTGGGCATTTTCTGTCACTAAGAGAAAACAAAAATAGAAAAGAAATGCACATCGCCCATTTCTGAGTTGCTTGTATGAAGGGATTAGCCAGGTAAGTCTCTGGATGGGAGTGGCCTGATGCCACAAGGTTAGAAAGTAAAGCCACTACTAGACATGTGAACACTTAGAAGAAATCAAAGTCTGAGGCAGCCAAGTACAGAGCAGTATAGATTCAGAATAGTTTGGGGGTTTTCTTTAAAGATTCTCACAGTGCTTCTTAGCTTGAGGCATGGGAACTCACTCCATCTGTGGGGGAGGCACACATAAGGATGAACCTCAAGGGTAGGAGAAGAGAATGTGTCTCTTAGGGACTCATTCAAAATCAGGGCCAGGCAAGTAAAATTTGTGTAGGGAAATGATTGCAGTATGCCCCTGGGGGCTGCTTCCCTCTATATCCCCCATATGGAAATCATGGAGTAGATTCTATTCTTTCAGGTTCCCCCTGTGAGAATAGAGAGAGAATTTAGACCCCAAGACCCTTCAGTGTTCCTGATAATTGCTCCAGAGCCTCTAAGGATTCTTATAGATCCTCAGTCCCCAAGAGGTAGTACAGGGTACATGCTGGGCCATCAGGGGCAGACAAAAAATAATCAGTAATGGCAAAAAATCAAAAAACAAAAACAAACATAAAAAACAAGTAAAGTAAAAAATAATGCAAAACATTAGTTATGGAACAATAAATGTTAAGTTTGAATCACCGTTAATGGAGACATTTAAAAATTAGGCCACATTAGCAAATGATGATTGGTGAGGGCTATGAATCCTTCTCCCAAAATCTCTTCTACCAATCATTACAAACGGTTTCAGAACAATCCATTTTCAATGTTTCTAAAACTCCCCCAAACATATAAATACATCTGTAGCAAGACTGTTTGATCAGTTTAGTTATGACTGAGTAAAAGTAAGTGCATTGTCTTTCATTGTGATTCTTGTCAAGTAGTTTTTTTATATAATGTTTAACATAGTTTCGGTTATTATTATCAGTGATTTCTAAGCATGTCAGTTATGGATCAGTGGTTGAAAACAAGAACGGTTTAAAAACCAAAACTTGATGTGGATTATAACTCAAGCTGTACTATCTCATTAACAATGTTTCAATCAGCTAGTGATCTACATAACAGTTATTACAGACTTTTCAGATAACACAAATACATATTATTAATAATAAATTAAAAGTTTGTTAAATACTTGACCGTTATTATCAATATTTAACTGTGATACAGATATTGTAAAATTAAATCTGTGGTTTGTACTTTTAGTGTACTAATTTTTCTTTCCTAACTTATTACCTCATTTCCACTATTTTACATTAAGATAGACACTGAACAAAAGTGTCAGTATTTAAAAATAGCTGTTTTAAAAACAAGGAGTACAATTTATAGTGTTACAGTAGGACCAATCAATAACCAAAGAAGTCAAACAGCACTCGGAGAGTTGGAGAACCAGTTTTACTACACAGCGGGCTCAGAGGAGTTATGGACTCCAAAGTTTCAGCCCCTCCCTAACAGGTTTTTAGGGCACTTATAGGGTTGGGGTAGGGGCTGGCTATTGTAGCAAATAAGCTAAATGCATACATTAGGCACCTGGGGAAAGGAATGTGGAGGTGGGAGTTCACAGAATTTACGTTAAAAAGCTTATAGAAACAGCTTTATCCATAATTTTCCATTTTAATAGAAATGGGTTTAAAAGAGGAACACAAATGGAAAAAAGACAAGAACCACTGTTACAGATGAAAGCCAGCACAAAGCATGCGCTCTGTCCTGTAGGATCACTGTGATGATTTCCTGAAAGGCAGGCCTGGCAGTCTTACTGTCTGTGGTCATTTTCGAAGAAATATGACTGACTTCCCAACATGACATGCTTTCTGACTTCCTCCAACCTTACCGACTATACTTTTTCAGTTCTCATTGCTAGTTCTCCTTCAGCATTCCAATCTCTAAACTGTGAACCTGCAGGGTGCATCCTTAATCCTTTTTGCTGGTGATCCCTTGATGATCTCATTCAGGCTTTCAATGCATTTATATGTATATGAATTTTCCCTTTCCTAAACTTCAAACTCATATCTCCAGTTTGTAGTCAGTGTCTCCAAGTGGATCCCTAACGTGTATCTCAAATTTAACATATCCAAAATTGAAATCACAATCCTCTATAAATTGGACACACCCCCACCCTTCTACATGTCAGTAAATTGGGAAGAACAAAAGCCTTGGAGCATTCTTGATCCTCTCTTCGTACTCTATATGCAATCTCTGAACATTCTAATGGCTCAAATTTCAAGATAAACCCAAATCTGACCATTTCTCACTATCTGTGTTGCTATTACTATTCTCCCAAACTGTCATTGCTCACCTGATTTATTATAGTAACCTCCTGACGAATTTCCCAGCCTATGTCCTTTGCCCCTTACAGTTCACTTCACAAAGCAGCCAGAATGATGGACTACCTTTAAAACTCACTTTTTAAATAAAGTCAGATCATGTTTCTCCTCTTTTTAAAACCTTCCAGTGGTTTCCCTTTTGTCAGAGGAAATGGCAAAATTACTCGGGCCTGGTCTCTTTGACCTCTCCATTGTCCACTGAACATCAAACCCCTCCCTAAATTAGACCTGCTGATGCCTCAGGCTTTTACATGTTCTTCCCCTTACCTGGAATACTACTCTCTGCATAACTGCATGTCTCCCTCCCTCACTTGCCTCAAGTCTTGACTCAAATGATCAAGGCCTTCCCTGACCTTAGCCTTTAAGATGATGTCAAGTCCTCATTTTCAATTTTCTCTATACTTAATGGAAAAAATTTGATTTTTTTTTTTTACATGCAATACAACTATTAAGTTGGTACAAAAGTAATTGTCATTGTGGACTGTAGATTTTAAATAATTTTAACTAGGTTCAAATACCTCTTTATTAATCAAAATAGGAACCCTTACAATCAGCACATTTTTGTCAATGAGAAATAAGTTTGTTTATTCTTGTAGCATAAAAATCCATGCTTTGGGATTCAACAAACTCTTGAAAAGTATTTTCTGCATCCTGCTGGGTATGGAAGCATTTTCCATGCAAAAAGTTGTTGAGATGCTTGAAGAAGTGGTAGACAGTTGGTAAGAGGATGGGTAAATATTGTGGATGACACAAAACTTTGTAGCCCAATTTCTTCAACTTTTGAAGCATTGGTTGTGTGATTGGGTGTTGTTGTGAAGAATTGGGCTCATTCTGTTGAGCAATGCCAGCTTCAGGCATTGCAGTTTTTGGTGTATCTCAATGATTTGCTGAGCATACTTCTCAGATGTAATGGTTTTGCTGGGATTCAGACTGGCAGCAGACTACCAAACAGTGACCATGATGTGGTTTTTGGTGCAAGTTTGGCTTTGAGAAGTCCTTTGGAGTTTCTTCTCAGTCCAACCACCATGCTGGTCATTGCCAGTTATCATTTAAACTCACTTTTCATTGCACATCAAAATCCCATGGCAAAATGGTTTATTGTTGTTGCACAGAGTAAGAGAAGATGACACTTCAAAATGATGATTTTCTTTTTATTTCTGGTCAGCTCATGAAGCACCCATTTATCAAGCTTTTTCACCTTTCCAATTTGTTTTAAATGTCAAACAATTGTAGAATGGTCAACATTGAGTTCTTTGGCAGCTTCCTGGGTAATTAGAAGAGTATCAGCTTTGATGATTGCTCTCAATTGGTCATTTTCAACTTCCAATGGCTGGCCACTATGCTCCTCATCTTCAAGGCTCTCATCTTCTTTGCAAAACTTCTTGAACAACCACTGCACTGTACGTTCATTAGCAGCTCCTGGGCCCAATTCATTGTTGATGTTGCAAGTAGTCTCCACTGCTTTATGAACCATTTTGAACTCAAATAAGAAAATCACTTATATATTTTAAAACAGCAAAGACAATTTGCTTTTTGTCTAACATCGTTTCCATAATCTAAAATAAATGTAAAATAAATAGCAAATAATAAGGCATTAGCAAAAAAACATAAAATGAGAAATGCACATTAAAATAATGCACAACATAACCACATTTATTTAAGAATGTATTCCAATATGAAACAGCAAATTTCAGCAATGTAAAAACTAGAATCAACGATGCAACAAACAGTGGTGTGAGAGGGACCTCGGGAAAACTCCGCTGGAGATTACAACTAATAAAAGACCTATACCTCAATTACAGGCCCTCTACACATTGCACTCACAGCTAAGAAACTTACACATTGCATGAAAGTGCCTACAGGCAGGCAGTGGGTTAAACAAAAGAGAAATAAAAGAAAGATCAGGGACTCAGCTGTATGAGTTCCTGCTTGGAACTCTACCACTGGAGGAGGGAGGAGGAAGAAGGCTGTGGGAGAGTGCCCCAGGCCTCACTTGGTCCATGGAACAGAGGAAAGGAGGCCCACAGGTGGGGCATGAGATACTGCATCCACTTCACTTTGGCCCCAAGTGGTGCAGACTGGTCCACAAAATGCAGCAGCCAGACTTCACTCTGGTTCTCAGAGGAGGGGGAGCATCTGGATGGTGAGGAGCCACAGCACAAATATTCCGGCCAGGAACGAGAAGAAGGGAGGGGCTTCACACGTTTCTCAGCCCACAACCAGGACGGTTTGAAAGATCAGCATACAGGACAGCTGACCCCAAAGCTCAAGGCAGAACACGCTCATGGGGCAGACCCAGAACAGAAAGGTGCCATCACACCCAAACTCACTGCATGACACCCAGAGCCATAGGAAAGAAAACAAAGCCCAAAACCTCCCTCCCCACAGACCTCTGTCTGCCCAGTATCAGAAGCAAACACCAAAGAAATTATAGCTGGGCGTGTCCAGAGAGGCTGCAAAAAAAAATGACAAACCAGAAATTAAAGAGATGGGACAGGTGACTCATCAGAAACTAAGCTCAAAGCAATGATTATAAAACTGCTTACATAACTGAATGATAATTTCAACACAGAGATAGCAAGCATTAAAGAAGACTTACAAACCATTATAAAGGACCAGAAAGAGATAATGACTACATTAACTGAAATGAAGAACAGTGTAAAAGTCACCAAACTGTATGTAACAGAAGTACAAAGTAGTAATTTGCAGGAAAAGGTAGCAGAAAACTCCCATTTAGAAGAGACAGATATGAGAATCTGGAAAAATGAGAATGGTTTGAGATTCCTCTGGGACCATTTTAAGCAGAAGAATGTCAGAATCATAGGTGTTCCTGAAGGGACAGAGGAAAAGCAAGGGATCAAGAAATTATTTGAAGAAATAATGACTGGAAATTTTCCTAATCTGATGAAGGAAATAGATATACAAGTCCAGGATGTACAGAGAATCCCAAACAAGATGATCCCAAACAAGAACACACCAAGACACATCATAATTAAAATGGCAAAAGTTAAAGAAAAAGAGAAAGTTCTAAAAATAGCAAGAGCAACACAAGTAGTAACTTATAAAGGGACACCCATTCAACTCTCAGCTGATTTCTCACCAGAAACATTACAGGCCAGAAGGATTGGTAGAAAATATTTAACATGATGAAAACCAAGGATCTACAACCAAGAATAATGTATCCAGCAAGGCTAGCATTTAAAATTAAAGGACAGAAAAAGAGCTTCTCAGATAAGGAAAAGTTAAAGAAATACATCACCACCAAACCAGTACTACAAAGAATGTTAGAGGGACTTCTTTAAGAGGAGGGATGGGAGAGTGGGTAAAATAAGGAAAAGGGATGGAGAAATTTAGTTTTATTGTTAACATAGAATCAAAAGCAACAAAGAAATAAATCTCATAAACACAGTCAATAATTTAGTAGTTACCTGAGGGTAAAGGGGGAGAGAGGTGAGGGAAAAGGGACAGGGGCACAAATACATGGTGATGGAAAGAGAACTGACTCTAGGTGATAAACACATAATACAACACATAGAAGATGTAATGTAGAATTGTACACCTGGGACCTATGTAATTTGTACTAATCCGTGTCATCCCAATACATTTAAAAATAAATGTAAAACAAAACAAAACAAAAACTGGAATCACTTTTATACCAACCTAATACTTAATAACTTGTTTCTAAACTGTCTCCTATCATGACAATATAAGTTTTCTGAAAGTAGAAATTGTTATCTTTTATTTTATTTATAATATCCACATCTAGAAGAGTACCTGATGCATATTAAGTACTAATGAAAAAATTTGCATAAATGTGTTCTAAGTACTATAGAAAAGTAGTGGAATAAGACAAATTCACAATTTTTGAAAGGTAATAGCATAAAGTTCATGAAAACAAAATGCGACAATTTCTATAAAGTAGGTTTATATAAGGGAGCATACTGGAATAAACAGTCATTTCTGACTGGGGGTTTGACTTGAGCTGGATGAATGAGAATGTCCAGGGAACTCTCGTAGGCAGAAAGGAGGCATTCTGTAAAGATGAGTTAAATTAGATTGAATGGCAAACTTGTTCAATGGCTGATTCTTGGTCTACTGTGGATTTGGGTGGCTAGAGGAGGTTAAAGGAGGGAGAATGAACTAGACCAGAGATTGTCTGTTAATGTATATGAAGGCCAATTCTCTCCATTACTTTAAACCCACTTCCATTTACCCATCCTTTACAAGATTGCCCTATATTTTTTAAAGTGATATAAAATCATGTATGAAAAGACATCTCACACTCTAAGATCCAAATATCATTATATATCATTTTTATAATTTTGAACTGTAATGAATTAAGTTTTGATGTTGAGTTTATTTATATATCTGAAATAGATGCAGGACAATTTCTTGACAACACGTTAGACAAAGCCTGAAAACATGTTTTTAACCTCATGATCTCATTACCTATAGAAATATCCTTATAAGTAATAATTTACAGGATAGCTCCCAGAGATCCATACAACCAATATGTGGGTCAAATGGTAAAAATGAGTTAACTTAGCCCTTCCATGCCCTAAATTGCTACCTGTGTCTCAAGACCTATGCAAACATTTTCAATATTCTGTTTTATAGGATGTGGACAGTGCTACTGTTCACATTGCCTAAATGAGTTAACTCTGGTTCAAAACGGTCTCCAGTTGCTTGGCATTCTCAGAAAAGTGCACTTTGTATAATTTCCTGAATGAGAATATAAAATTTAAAAAATGGTTACATGGTGTAATATTAAACTAGGATGCATGCACTAGCAAAATAGTCACTCACTTCTACCCCCACTTGTGAATGGAAATATAGCAGCATGCCATCAGTGGCCCAGGAACGTGGCCAGCCTGCTGGGTTAGGAGATGGCAGAATTATGTTAGGACCAACTCTGTCTGACTTGCTAGACCCACCTTACTTGAAATTGACAAAAATATTTTTTTGAGCAATGAAAACTATCCATATAAGAAACTGTAACTATGTGGGCGGGGGAGATGATTTCTCAGGAGTTCTGGTGGTAAATAGGAAGGAAGGCAAAGGTGTGCATAGAAGGGGTTGAGTTATAGGATGTGACATTTGAAACCTGTAGAGTTCATTTTTAGTTGATACTTTTAAATCAGGCATAGCTTTTAAAAGCAAGTTATTTCTGACTCAATATGATATTGGCTGCTAAATAATTTCACAAATTCATGAAATTATACATATATGTACTTAGACATACACATATTTAGGGATATTACACATACATTTATATACACATAATTATAATAATATATCAAAGTTATTGACTTCTAAGTCAGTACTCACTTCATTGTTTTAACACTTAACTCCCCTTTTTTATATTTTTCTCCAACATGGCAGTCAGTTCTGCACAATGATTCGTAATATAACTTGAGAAGATAAAAAGGATAAATGGAAGCATTGAAAATATTTTTCATAACAAAGTCCTTGTGTATATTTTTAGGTTTCTAGTTTTTTTTAGTTCAGGGAACTAAGAAAACAAACTAGATTTATGGACCAAATATCTGCATTCTGGTAAATGTCAAGAAATAAAATTGGCATTTTTGATGTAGTCACAAAACAGCCACATACTCTCAGAAAGTCTTTTGTCAGTAATTTTAAAAGCAAAAAAAAAAATCATATTACTCATATTACTTCATCAAGTTCTGTCTTTGTGTTTGTACTCATATATATGCCTGTTTTGTTTTGTTTCACTTCAGTGAGTATCTTTACCTAATATTTGTGTGTCTGTGTCTCCTAGTGTCTTTACTTCTGCTAGTCTTTGACTATCTAATTGTCTTCCCTACACACATACTCTTAGTTTCCTTTCTTCTTCCCAGCTTCACTGCCTTCCTTTGTTCTGATTGCTTACATCTCATACACTTCCTCCTTCTCTCTCACCATTTCCTCTTTTCATGTTCTGCAAATTTCTACTAGACCTACCTTACTTAAAATTGACAAAAACATTATTTTGAACAATGAGAACTAGCCATAGAAGAAACTATGACAGAAATTGCCAGAAAAATAAACCAGTAAATATTGAAAAGGTCATCATTAATAAAATCTGTTCTAGATGACAAAAATAATATGACTCTCCTTACTAAGACATATATATACACACACACACACACACACACACACCTGATAAAACTATGTGTACATAAATTTTACCCAGAAGTAGTGAATTAATATTTCAAAAAGATATTAGTTTCTAATATGTAAGATATGGTTATAATTGTCTGTTGCATGTAAAAACATTTAATTCTTATATCAAATTTTAAAACTTATATTAAGCTCCATTCTCTGTCATTTCTCAATAAACATTCAGAGTCTGCTCCTTAGAAAGAGATTATGTATGCAAATCTTGGGTAAAAGAAAAAAATGTTCATATAAGAGAACAACAGAAGGACACCTATGCTTTATTCATTACAGTACTAATTAGACCTTGATGTTTCCTGATCTTCATTTCAAGCCCTGCTAAATTAACTCAATTTTACTTAGGTGGCCCCAGCTGGAGTGCTTTTGGAAGTGACTGAACCACAGTAACAAAGAAATTCTAAACCCCATCATTAGTTAATGATTTTTAGTTTGTGGATAAATGAGATCATTTTCATTAATAAGGATGTGTCTGCATTACAAACATAATTAGGAACTTGGTATTTGATCATTTTGGCCATGGTGCAAAATAGAGATAATTTCTTTATAAGTTGTGCACAATAAGTATTTTCTCCCTCCAAGTTGTCTGGTGAATTCACATGATTTTGAGTTTATTCACATGATCACAAATGAAATATTAATTACCTTTGATATTTTTGTTCAAAACTAATTTAGAGCAGATGCTTTTCTATGCATACGAGTACTTTACAGTCACTGTCGCTTATTCCATTTGATGTTTCCATTAAAAAATGAGAGCTAAATTAGAATTTTTGAAATGGAATTTTGCCAGTGTGTGGATAGTGCTTCTGCATTCTATTCAACAATCTTCATTAAAACTTAAAGTTCTCATTCTGATTTTTTTATTAAATTCATTGGAGTGACATTGTTAAAAACATATAAGTTCCGAGTGTACAGTTTTATAATACATCATCTACATATTGCATTGTGTGCTCACAACCCATAAACTAATTTCTATCACCATATACATACTCATATGTGACCCCCTTTACCCTCTTCATCCCCTGTACTGTTGTCCATGTCTCTAAGTTTATTTGTTTTGTCTGTACATTTGTTGCTGTTTTATAGCCCACAAATATGTGAAATCATATAGTTCTTGTTCTTTTTGTCAGACTTATTTTGTTTAGGATGATAATCTCAAGATCCATCCATGTTATCAAAAGTAGCAGTATTTCATCTTTTCTAGAGATGAGTAGTATTCCATTGTATATGTGTAACTACAGCTTCTTCATCCAATTATCCATTTAAGGGCACTTAGGTTGTTTCTATGTCTTGGTTACTGTGAATACTACTTCAGTGTCATTCTGATTATTAAATAATTGCAATTCATTTTGATCTCTAAGTTTAAGACTAAGTTAACTGTTTCTTCTTTCTTTGAAAGTGTGGTTGGAAGCACTCTGTTTCTCCTTAAAGTGCTTGCACAGTGCTTAGATGATCACAACAAATACTTCATATCCTTTAGTCAGTCCCAAGAACTATGCCACATTCATATATATAAAATATAAGTATAAATAAAATATAAATAAGTTGCAAACTCTGGGAGAAGACATACAGGATGTCATTATTCACCAAATAAAATAAAATAAGATGGTGATTAAATGGCAGGATAAATGAAGTTTTTGTACATCATTTATAGGGGTGATTTGAAAATAATATGAAGATACTTGTATTTAATATTTCTTTTTCTTTCACATTTGAAATTTGGAGCTTAAAATCCTTACCCCAAGGGAAAAGCTGAGCCAGTATGGCTGGTTCCTTCACCAAAAGCAGGAGGTACACTCGCAAACTATGCAGTCTTGTAGACCCAGCCTAGGGAAGTAGGGGAGGGAGGAGGAAGGAACAAGGGCACCTCTCAACCCCCTACTTAAGCAGCACCTAAGTTTTTTGCTTTTTTTAATTTAACCATCTTTGCAAGCATATACTGCTAACAAAATTTCTGCTTATTGCACAATTTCTACATAAAATTATATAAAATGCTGTGCTAGTGAAATTAGAGGTCACACTTAATTTTTTTCTAAAACTAGGTATTTGTGAATATACAAACAATGACTCTACTGATATATAGTCTTATCATATACTCACATAACATGCAAAAACACAATATTTTTATCTCCATTATTTTAGAATTTCACAGCTCTTATTATTTTTTTTTATTTTTTAATTTTTGGTTTGCAATGCAAACTTCAAGTAAAAAATTTACATTATTAACTAACTAAAATAGAAATAATCACTTTGAACTCAAGTTTATAGATGCATTTAAATTGAATTGTAAAGATTCTATTATTATTCAACCACATTTAATTTTTCAGCAGATACAATCTATAATAAAATACTTATCATAGATCAATTAAGATGATGCAACAATATTCTTTTAAATAATATTGTTTTTAAGTAGGGCATATTTTCAATACCTTCTTTTCAAATATAATAATTATTTTGGCAAAGCATTTATGAAGTATGTAAATTTCATTTTCATACTTCTTAATGATCAAAATAAGATCATTTATGTTTAATTTTTCTTAATCCCTTTAGTTTTATACTATTTGACAAAATTAATATAAGACCACATGTACTTTATTATTTTTATATACTTATAAGAAAGTAAATTAAAATAACAAGTAGTCTGGCTTTAATGAAGCTAAATTTACCAGCAAACAACAACAAATATATCTTTGCTTGTAACTGCTATCTGAATTCTTTCAATATCCTGATTCTAAAATCTATAAAGATTATCTCTTGGTTGTCTTTAATTTTCTAATTTTATCTTAATATATTCAACATGTGATTCATCATGTTATGTTTCTGAAGAGGCCAATGAACTATTTATATATTTCATGACTAAGATGTGGCTATACAATAACTGAATTGTTTAATCAATCTAAGGCCATTAAAAGGAATTCAAAGATACCTTCATTATTTAACTGAGATACATTTTTTGTCTTTGAGTATAAATTGAAGATAATTTAAAGCTTATGTTAGACTATATTGCCAATGTTAGTGCATTATTTTTTGTTTTAATGAATGATTAAGTAGTTGTTTATAAAAAATATGGTTCATGAGAGGATTTAATTATCTTTAAAAGTATATGATTGTTCTGCATTCTTGGAGAGCAGAGTTTGGAATTGAACCGTTTTTAATATCCTACTGTTTGGTCAGTCTTCATGTGGACCAAGTAGGATTTCTTGACTTTCTTGTACTGTTAACTTACCTCCTGTCTCCTTTTTGGCTGCCTAGCAAAAGCAGATCCTCAGTGGTAAGGGAGCTAGGAACAGAAGGCCACATCATCAGTGAACTCTTGTTTCAAGGAGGGTGTAAAACCACATCACCTGTACGTTGAGTGGATAGATTTTTGAGACATCTTCTGGAGAAAGGCAATTCCCTAGGTTCATGATTGCACCAAAGTAATTTGTATATGCTCACATCTGGGTGGAGTTCAACTTCAATGAACATATACTGAGCAAGTGTAAAGATATGGGCCGAATATTTTGCACAGAAAATATAAAATGGACAAGAAATAGTCTCTGTTTTCTGGCAGATGTTTCCACATTACTAAGAGAGAGAATTACATTTCAAAGGGTTAAGTTTTATACTTATGCTAAATGCCAAAAACTATATGGTATAGAAGCAATGTGTTTTGACAATATTGCTGGAATGACATCCCAAAGAAGGGTACATTCACCTGGCACAGGAGGGCAACAGGAGGTTTGTACAAAGTTCTTAGTTTCACTTAACTATTACTTCATGATTCAGAGCAAGTTATTATTATTATTATTATTATTGAGACATGGTTTTTAACAGTTCGACTATTTTATGAAAGAACTGTTGTGGGTATTATGCAATTAATTTTTCATTCATAAACTTAATCCCAAATAAATGAGGAAAAAGCATCTATCAGCTCTGGCCTATGGGGAAAAATTCTCCTCTCTAATAAACCTGATATTATCAAATAAACTTGCCAATAAAAATCCATATTTCATGACAGCAAACCAACCATCAATAAATAGCAACAACTTAGATGCTGAATTTATGACATGAGTAATAGGCAAAGCTGAAATTTTATAGGTTTAGTGTTCGGAGCATATAGATTGACATAGCTCTGTAAATATAACCATGTTCACAAGTTTCTAAAACATAGCTGAAATAGCTGGTTCATGAACTTCAGGTACTGTGCTGGAAGAATCAGCAATATGATAGAGGACGCCCTCCAAAAAACACCAGAATTCTCTACTGGAGGGAAGGCTCATTGCAGTAAAGGCTTCCCTGACTAGGTGAATGTTCTAGGAACCCATCTTCATTAGAGTACCAGCTGGTGGTGGTTGTGAGACACTGCCTTTAGCTTCATTGAATTTTTTTGGAGACTCTTTCAATGCCCATTTCATGATGGGTGATTTACACAAATAATATGCAGCATGACAACACACTTAACCAAACCGTGTTCAGTGTTCAGCAGTTTTTGACCAAAACAGCTTGACCCCAGTGCCCCACCCTCCCTATTAAACTGATCTCCTTACAAGTGACTTTTTTTGGTTCCTCAGATAAAAAAAGTCCTCAAAGGGAAAAATATTTTTCCAATGTGAAAAAGGTGAAACAAAAAATGCAGAGGCTCTAAAAGGCATCAAAACTGATGAGTTCAAAATCTGTTTTGAGCCGTGGAAAAAGTGTCTCCATTGGTGTATTACATCCAATGGAGAGTACTTTGAAGGAGATGACTGAACTTTAAACATATAAGATTAACTACACATTTTTTAATAAATAAATTCAGGTTTTTTTTTGGGGGGGGTCTCCCTATGTCTTTATAGTCCTCACTGCATAAAAGTAAATTTGTAATTTATGATAGCCTAAACCTCTCTTAGGAACCATGAGGCTTGTTTCAATGAACATGTGACTTTAACATTTCCACAGGCTCCCATCTACTGATTTCCTAGATGTGGAGTCACATAGCCATTGCAGATTGTCTGAGTATCCCCAGCACAGAGTGCCAAGTCAGAGGGTTTCAGGAAGGGAAATGACCACTTTCTCAGATTGAAAAAAAACAACAACGCAGAGAGAATATAGCATTGCATCAAATGTGACATCATGTGTGGGAGAAAAATAGCTATATATTGCCTAAATCCTTACCAGAAATGATTTATGCATTTAGGATAATTTGCTCATTTTATGAAATATATAGTGGGAAAATATTGAAAACTCAACTTCCTAAGGCATAATATTAACTTTTTTTAAATGAAGTTTTTAGATTTCAGTAGGTGGTATTTTAGATTATTTAAATAAAGCTTATCTGTTAAAATATGTGGAGAATATCCATCCTGTGTACTTACAATGTATTCTCTCATATATTGATGTGACACTCATTTCAAACATAGTTGCATATTCTGTCTTGTCAGTTATTGTTGTCTCAGGTGCTTCCTTTCTCTCTCCATAATTAGAGCATAAGTTCTTAGCAAATAGAGGCCATGTCTCACACTTTTATGTTTTATTATACTGATTTAACAACAATATCATTGGAAAAGTCACTGAAATATGTGAATTTCTTTTCAGATTTTAAAATTGAAACTATAATGATAAAGATTCTTCACAAATGACTATCCCAATAGAGCAATATGAAAACTATATGTCATAACAAGACAGTGTATTGTCAAATCAACTAACATGTTTTTCCACCACTGGCCTTTTAAGTCACATGCATCAATATCTCTTGGTTTCCTAAATGGATAATTATAATTCTGTCTCCCCCTTTTTGCTTCAATGGCACAAAGGGCAAACCTACATATTGCAGCCAAGACCATGTATCCTCTAGGCCATAGGTTTCCAAGCAGTGGTACATTTACCCCTGGGAGTATGTGCTGGGCTGCTCAAGCATATATAAAAAATAATCACTAATGGCAAAAAAAAAAAAAAAAAAAAAAAAAAAAAAAAAAAAAAAAAAAAAAAAAAAAAACAAAAAAAAAAAAACAAGTAAAAAAATGCAAACCTTTAGTTATGAAACAACAATATTAAGTTTGAATCATTATTAATGGAGACACTTCAAAATTAGATCACATTAGTGAATGATGATTAGTGAGTGCATGACTATGAACACTTTCCCTAAACTCTTTTACCAATCATTACACAGTTTCAGAACAATCCACTTACAACATTTCTAGAACTTCCCCAAACTTATAAATACATCCATAGTCAGACTGTTTGATCAGTTTAGTTACTGACTGAGTAAAAATAAGTTTGTTATCTTTCATTGGGATTCTTTTCAAGTAGTTTTTTTAAATTTACTGTTTAACAAAGTTTCAGTTATTGTTGGTGATTTTTAAGCATGTCAGTAATGGATCACCGATTGAAAACAAAAATGGTTAAAAAACCAAAATTTGATGTGGATTGTAATCCACCTCCAAGTACTTCTCAACATATGTCTCCAGCTACAAGTACATCCACACCAGGAGGTAGTAAAAAGGTACATGCCTCAGATACCACACAGAACAAAAGGAAATACTGTGAAGAGTATACTAAATATGGGCTTTCATCTGTAGGGAATGATGACTGTCCTAAGCCTTTGTTTGTTGTGTGTGGGTAAAGGTTATCCAACCATTGCTTGAAAGCCTCTCTACTCATATGACATTTAGAATCTAAACATCCTATGTATAAAAACAAAGAAACACATTATTTTTGGCACTTAGGAAAGCATCCAACTGTTACTTCATACATATGTCAGGAAAAAAAGAGAATGTTGAGGCATCATACTTGATTGCTTATAGCACAACTAAATGTGGTAAAAACCACACCATAGCTAACAATTTAATTTTTTCTTGTTTTAAGGATACCATTTTTTGTATGTTTGGGGAACAACATGTCTGCAAAATCAATACTATCTCTTTTTCAAACACTACAATGTCTTGACAAATTCAGGAATATCTGATGATGTTGAAGCTGGAGTAGTAGATAGAATTAGAAAAAATAAATCCTTTTTCATCCAGGTCAATGAAAGTGTAGATGTTGCTGATTTATCTATTTAGCTCATCATTACAAGGTACTTGGTAGAAAATGAATTGAGGAAAAAGTGTTGCTTTGTTACCCATTGACAGATATACCACAGGTGAAGATATTTTTAGTGCAATCAATGGTTGTTTCATTGAAAAGGACATTAGTTGGTCAAATTGTTGTGGTGTATGCACTGATGGAGGTAAGCCTATGTCAAGTTGTTTTATAGGCCTAGGTAGCTGAGATAAAGAAGTCGCTTCCCATGTACCATGGAATCACTGCTGTATTCACAGAAAAGTCTTACATTCAAGGCTCTTGCTAGTGGACTGAAAGATGTTCTTGATGAAGCTGTAAAAGTTGTAAATTTTATTAAATCACAACAATGAAACTCCAGATTATTTAAAGCACTGTGTGAAGAAATGAACAGCATTCACAGTACATTTCTTTTGCATATGCAGGTGAGGTGGCTATCTCCTGGCAAATACTTACACAGATGTTTGAACTTAGACATGAAGTCCAGGGATTTTTTTGAAGACCATCATTTTCCTCTTGTTCCAAAGTTTCAGGACAGTTATTGGTTTCAAAGTCTTACACATTTAGCAGATATTTTTCTAGAAATAAACAAACTCAATTTGGGACTTCAAAACAGCTCAATTATTATATTCAAAATAACCAACAAAATTGAGTCAATGATTTAAAAACTGGACTTCTGGAAAATATGTATTGAAAGAGGTCAGCCTGAGGTTTCTGAAACTCTGCACATCTTATCTGAGAATGATTTGCACCTATCCCAAAACATGAAAGGGAATATTGTAAGTCTCCTGGAGGATCTTAAAGTATCCTTTTATAAGTACATTTCTTAACATGGAAAAGAAAACAACTGGATTGCAGATCCCTTCAATGAAGAATTCTTCAAAGAAGCTAAACTATGAATCAATGAAAAAGAGCAGTTAATGAACTTTCCACTGCTTCTTTAAATTCTGGTTTTAAAAGAAAATCTTACCTTCTGAGTAGATTTCAGTGAGAAACATGAACAGGTTAGTGAGAAGGCACTCAAATACTTCTTGCCATTTACTAATACTGAACTAGTGGAGAGAGCATTTTCTTCTTACACCTTTATAAAAAAAAGTGCTACAACAAGCTTAATGCAAGTTCAGATTTAAGAGTGTATCTTGCATCTTTTGAGCCTAATTTCAAGAAACTAAGCACATCAAAGCAAGTTCAATGATCTCACTAACAATGTTTCAATTGGCTATGATCTGCATAACAATTATTACAGACTTTTCAGATAATACAGATATTATTATTAATAATAAATTCAAAGTTTGTTAAATACTTGATCATTATTATCAATATTTAATTATTACAAATATTGTAAAATTAAATTGTAGTTTGTACTTTTAGTGCAGTAATGTTTCTTTCCTAACTTATTACCTCATTTCCACTATTTTACATTCAGATAGGCACTGAGCAAAAGTGTCAGTATTTAAAAACAGCTGTTTTAAAACAAGGGCTACAATTTATAGAAATGGATTTAAAAGGAGGTACATAATTGGAAAAAGGTTGGGAACTACTATTCTAGCTCTCAGAACAAAGAATACAAGAGAGACTATATCCAAGACCTGTAGGTCAAGAGTGAGCTCCACAGCTCCCAGCACTTCCAGCCTAAGCCACTAGTACATGCATTCAGCTTCCAAGAGCTGATCTCATCACGTTCTTGCCCCAGGTTAGGTTCCCTGAAAAACAGACTGAGACAGGAATGTTAACACAATGAGCTTTTGGAAGCATGCTCTTGGCAATAACACCTGTTAGCAGAAAAGGAAGCAGGACTGGGCAGAAAGAGAGAATTACAACCCAGTTGCGTCAGAAGTCTCAGCCATTCCTCCTGGGAGCTCTGGGGCTGGGCGTGCCCTTCAGTTTGTTCTGCCTTAAGGCAGGGTTGAATATGGGCTGTGCCTATGGGGATGTGCTTTGCGGGTAGAGCACTGTTCGCAACCTGTGGGTCGCGACCCCTTTGGGGGTCGAACAACTCTTTCACAGGGATAGCCTAAGACCATCGGAAAACACGTGTCAGATATTTACATTATGATTCATAACAGTAGCAAAATTACAGTTATGAAGTAGCAATGAAAATAATTTTATGGGGGTCACCACAACGTGAGGAACTGTATTAAAGGGTCGCGGCATTAGAAAGGTTGAGAACCACTGAGGTAGAGGGTTCTCTCACTGAGGGCAATTTCCAGAACTGGATTCAGCTAAGATTTGTTAAACTTCTAACACTCTCAGCAAGTCGGGGAAATGAATACCTTACTTCTGAAGTGGGGAGAAGTTAGTGGCATTCCACAGTATCCACTAAAATGTACTCCTTCACAGTTCAAATCAATTTACATTGTAGTATATTAAGTTCACTGTCTATTTACTCTTCTTTCATTCCCTTTATCTTTGCCAAGTACCTCTGCTAATCTAGATGGCTTTCTTGGTGGCCTGACTCAGACCTTCATACCTAAGGGATCCAAATCCCTGGTCACCATAAATGGCCTTTAGATTCTCTGGCTACAGCACATGTTGCTTTTCTGTCAAGTGTGTACTCTTCTTTGTCACCAAAATGCAATGGTAATCTTCCTAGTCCCAGTGATCAGGGTCAATTACTCCTGCCAGGATATTTACTCTTTTCCTCACCTGTTTCTAAGCACAAGAAGCCTAAGTGACTGAGAGGTGTCAGATTTTAAAGTTTATTAGAACCCATATTGTAAAACCTGGTGGAAGTATTCATTCTTTGGGGACTAGAATTATTAGACCCACAGAGTCATACAAATTCTTTGGGTTAGTCACTGAGAGGCATGGTAAACCAAGCCACTTCTAATTTCACCTCTTATTTCTTGGATCCATATACGAGGGCTGTCCAGAAAGTAATCCAGCCATGTAATATGAAAAATAGAGGCATTTATGTTTTGTTTTGTTTTTTTCAGACATCCCTCATATTCAAATTCTCCAGGATATAGCAGTATAGAATGATCCTTAAGAGTGCATATTATCTCCCAGGAAGTTACTCCATTTTGGCAAGATATCACCTCCAAGCTAACATCTCAGCTATGCTTTCTGATGAAGATGGGAAAAAACATATTTGCTATGTCAGTGATTGCAAAACACATATTTGAGTCTGTGTTAATCTGCTAAAGCAAAGATTTCATATTTTGATCTAGCAAGTGCAGAAATACCTATTATTTCTTTTAGTTTGTATTAGTCCACTATTAATCACTAGGATCAATCTTATTGGGGTCCGTATTGGTAAATTTAATGTAAAAATTATAGGGACCACCAACTATGCAGCCTCTAAGTTTTAAGGGTGGCACTAATCTTTTCCATTCCTTCTAGAATATATGTTGGATTTACTATTTTGATGATGGAAAGGGAGAAGTTTTAGGGGATTCAACTTATGGATCCCATCTTATTAGCCAAGAAGCCAATGTAGGATTTTGCATTTCCCTGGAGATAAAAGAGCCTGAATATTTCTTCATTTGTGTATCAGTTCTTTTGTGATGTGCCTGCCCACATCTTTTTCACACTTTTTACACTGATTATCACTTTCTTATTTGGAGGAATTTTTTTATATATTCTGTATATATGAATGGTAAATACCTTCACCCACTCTGTGGCTTACCTTTTCACATTTTTTTATCTTTTAAAAACTGTTTTGAAGAGTGTAATATACATATAGAAGCATATACATATTGTAAGAATAGAGCTCAGTGAATCTTCCCAACCTTAACATGCTTGTGTAAACCAATCAAGAAACAGAATATTAATAGGAAGTTCCACCTACTGGTTGTTACCTTTTGGTAAATAAAGCTTTTAATTTTACTGTGTTCTAATTTATCAGTTTTTTTCTTTAAATTAAGGCTTTTTGTAAATTGCTTAAGAAGTCTTTGAAAAAGTCATGAAAATATTATCACATAGTTTTTTCTAGATCTATTATTTTTACAGTGCATGTTTTAAATCCATAATCCTTCTGAAAGTCTTTGTTGTAAGGTAGAAATCAAGACTTTTTATTTCATATAGATATCCAATTAAGCTAGTGCCATTCAGTGAAGAAATAACTATTTTCTCAATGACACCTTTGACATAAATTTATCATATACGACTGTGCCTATTTCTGGACCCAATAGATGAAATATCTATTTTGTTTTATTGGTCTATTTGTTTATGCTTGCACCAATAATACATTATCTTAAGTACTAAAGATTTATAATAAACTTTGACATCCAAGACTGCAAGTCTTCCAACCTTGTCATTGTTCTTCAAGATGATATTTGCTATTCTTGATTCTTTTCATTTTTATACAAATTTAAATTTTTGTTAATTTCAAAAAATATTCTTCTAAAGATTTTGTTTGGGATTGAATAGAATCTAATAGATAAATTTGGGAAGAACTGAAATCTTAGAATATTAAGTCTTTTATTCCAAGAACACTTTATATTTTTTCATTTATTTAAATTGTTGTATTTGGACAGCAAGTAATAAATTCACCACATTCAGAAAAGCCGAATTAGGAATCTTTATTGCAGAAGCTGGCAACCACGAGTGGACTAACATCCAAAAAACTCATGGCCCCTAGCAAACTCAGGGGAGAGTATTTAAAGGCAAAAACCACAACCAGCTGAGAGATGGAGATTAGCCAAGAGAGTTACAGAAGCTAAGATAAGCAGGTTAAGTTGGGCACACATGGGTGTTTCCTGGAATCTGATGGACTTGGATTTTTGGCTCTCTCAATGGTATGGGCGGGAAAGTCCCAGGGCAGTTAGCAACACAATACAGTTTTTAAATGAAGTATAGCTCATAACAAAATGGAGTACAATTCATAACATGGTGTCACTTATATCAAGGGCCCTTATTTCATTCCCCACCAGTTTTATGTACATAGAGTCAAATCATTGATTCATTTATATCTTGGTGATAGGTCTTTTTCCTTGCCTGGCATTTACTTGTGTACATAATAGACATTTAAAGATGGCTGTGTCTACTATTAAATTAAGCTTGGGAATATAGTATTTCTCCCTTAACAGCTCTGTTAACTTGGTAAAATCTAAATGAGTAGCCTAATGTAGTTAGGTAGCTATAGTCTGGCCTAGGACCTTGAGGAGGACAAGTCTCCCATGTGGTAGGATCCACCAACCTTCAAGGGAGAGGTGGGCTCCCTTTCCAGTGGCAATTTGGTTGTCTTCTTCTGAGTACTTGGGTTTTCCTGGCAAGTTGGATTCTGGAATAGGTAGCAAAATGTCTAAAGTCCCCACTGGTTTTAAGGCCACCTCTCAGGCTGCTTGGTCAGTGGCTCAGTTTCCTCTAGCCTCTATTGTGTTCCCTTTTTGGTGTCCTGGATAACGAACTAAGGCTGTCCTTTCTGGCAGCCAGATGGCCTCTAAAAGGGTCAGGATTTCTTCTTTGTTTTTTATTTCTTTTTCTGCCAAGGTAAGCAGTTCCCTTTCCCAATATATGGCCACATGGACATGTGCAATGGTGAAAGCAAACCTGCTGTCAGTGTATATAGTTGCAGCTTTTTCTTTTGACCACCTCAGGGCTTGGGTAAAAGCAATAACTTTGGTCTGTTGGGCAGAAGTCCCACAGGGTAGAGCTTGAACCCAAAAAGTCTGATCCAGAGTTACTGTAGCAGCCCCAGCACATCAGACTCCATCCTACACAAAACTACTGCCATCTGTGAAAAGCTTTTCATCTGGGTCCTCTAGTGGGACATCAGTTAGGTCTGGCCTGGCTGGCTGTGTCAAGTCCATCAGCTCTAGGCAGTCATTTATGGGTGCAGATGGATCATCATCAGGGAGGAAGTGAGTTGGGTTAATTGCCTGAGTTTTGCTGAACTTAATGTGGGGTTGAACTATTAATAGGGCCTGGTAGGGGGCTACTCTTGTGTTAGACATCCATTGTTCTGGGATGCTCCAGAGTAATGTCTCAACTGCATGGGAGACAGTAAGGATTAACTTGTGTCCTAGAGTTACTTTATCTGCCTCTTTCACAAGCATAGCTATGGACACTATTGTCCACAAGCATAGCTATGGACACTATTGTCTACAAGCAGGTAGGCCATCCTGATCCTACTGTATCTAGTCTCTTGGAAATATAAGCTATTGGTCTTCACCAGGGCCCTAGGGTCTGGGTTAGGACCCCTTTGGTGATTCCCTTGGTTTCATAGGTAAACAGATGAAAAGGCTTTAGTAATGTCTGGTAGTGCCAGGGCTGGGGCAGAGACCAGAGCTCTTTTAAGCTGCTGAAAAAAGCCTGTTGTTCAATCTCAGTCCAAACAAGGGCCTGCATGCCTCCTGTGCTGGAATATAGTGGTTTTGCAATTTCAGCAAACCCTGGAATCCAGAGCCGGCAATACCTGATCGCCCCTAAGAACTCACGAACTTGTCTCTTAGTCTTGGGGGTGGGAATTCTTAGGATAGCCCCTATTCTATCATGTGAGAAAGTCTGCTTACTTTGACAGAGATGATATCCTAGGTAGGTTACCTCAGGGGAGCAGACCTGAGCCTTCTTTGCAGAGACCTGATATCCCAGAGCCTGGAGGGTTCTGAGGAGACTCTCAGTAGCTGTCCAGAAGGTTGTCTCCATTCTGGCGCCCAACAGCAGGTCATCCACATATTGCAACAGAGTGCATTTGGGGTGATCTTGCTGAAATTCTATTAAGTCCTGGCTCAGGGCTTTGTCAAACAGGGTTGGAGAATTTCTGAAGCCCTGTGGGAGCCTAGTCCATGTCAATTGACCCAAGAATCCTGTCTCAGTGTCTGTCCATTCAAAGGCAAACATAGGTTGATTATTGGGGTGAGGGGTATACTGAAGAATGTGTCCTTAAGATCCAGGAGAGTATAAAACTGGAGGTCTGGAGGAAGCAGGCTTAGCAAGGTATAAGGGTTTGGCACTTTAGGATGTATACTCTCTGTCCTCTTATTTATCACCCAGAGATCTTGGACTGGCTGATAGTCTTTTGTCCCACGCTTTTGGACAGGAAGTAGGGGCATATTCCATGGTGATTGACAAGGAACCAGGATCCCCACCTCCCAGAGCCTTGAGATATGAGGGGAAATGCCCCTTTTTGCCTCTCGGCTCATAGGGTATTGTCTTACCCATACAGGTGTGGCATTGGACATCAGCTGGACAGCTATTGGTGCCTGGTGTTTTGCCAGTCCTGAGTGGTTACCTTCCACCCAAATGGTCGGGAACATCTGCTGCAGGAGTTGGAGGTATTTTGTAGGCCTCCCTTCAGGCTGATCTTCCTGGGTAGGCTTTTCCTGTAACAGATATTTCTTGGACAACGGACAGGTTAAGAGGATTCTTGTAGGTTCAGGATCCCTTAATGATTTGTCTAGTCCGACATCAAAGAAGGCCTTATCCTCCTCAAAGGATATGGTGGCCTGCATCTTTTGGAGTAAGTCTCGGCCAAGCAGAGGGTAAGGACAGTTGGGGACTACTAGAAAAGAGTGGGTTACAGTGTGTTCACTGAGGTTGACAGTGCTCTGTGAGGTCCGTGGGCAAAGAGCAGAATCTCCTGTAGCACATTGAGTAGAGGTTTTCTTAGCAGTTAATGGTCCCACAGGAGAGGTTAAAACAGAGTATGTAACCCCAGTGTCAATCAGAAAGTGCTGGGTTGCCCCCTACCTTTAGGGTCATCCTGGGCTCCTGGGGGCCTATGAATGGAGCCCCAGCCTTGTCAGTCCTCCTCAAGGTTGAGGACTTTAAAGGATTTCTGTCTAGAGTCCTATCTTCTGGGGCACTCACTTTTCCAATGTCCCTCCTCTTTGCAGTATGCACATTGATTCTTTCCTAATTTGGGCCTATTTTCTCCCTTTCTAAAGGCTGGTTTTTTATCTATCTCCTTCATGGCTGCTACTATTGCCCTGATTAGTTTCTTTTCCTATTTATCTGAAGGAGTATCCCTATTGTTATAGACCTTCTGTGGTATCTCTAATAGTTGGGAGAGATTCATACCTTGGAAAACCTCCAATTTCTGCAATTTCATCCTAATATCTGGAGCAGACTGCATCATGAAGGCCAAATTGATTGCCCTACTATTTTCAGGGGCACCAGGGTCAATTGGACTATATACCCGATAAGCCCCCCCTCCCCCGCAGGGGACTCCTGGGGTTCCTGCATGACCTTGGTTACCTTAGATAAATTTATTGGCTTTTTTGCTGCCTCTTTCATACCAGCTAGTAAGGCCCAGTGATATTGGCCAATGAAGCTTACCCTCCCACAATGTGTGGGTCCCAATCAGGCCTGGTGGAGGGGAAGATTTCCTCAACATGTTCTCTATTTTCTTCTACTGACCCCCCCCCCTCCATGGCCCAATTGCAGCTTTTCTTGTTTCTGTGCAGATTCAATCTCTCTCTCTCTTCGGAGGTGAAAAGGTTAACTAGAAGTTGCTGACAGTCATCCCAGGAGGGATTGTGGGTATGGAAAGTAAATTCTAGCAGACTAATAAGAGCCTGAGGTTTTTCAGAGAATGGTGGATTCTGAGCTTTCCAATTATATAAATCTCTTGAGGAGAAGAGGACATATACAAAGAAGAGGCTCCTGCCTCTGTGGGCTCTGCCCACAGGGGGAGCTTGTCTTAGGGGCAGGATCACCTCCAACAGGGCTGTCCATTTAGTGTCCTCTTGGAGGGTCCTGCTCCACATATGTGGAGGTGAAAGGGAATCCTCCTGTGGGGCTGAAGGGGGCTGAGAATGGGGGTTCTGTGAGTTAAGAAAAGAGTTGTGAGGATTGTAGGGAGGGGGCAAATTGGATTCTTCCAGATCCTGTGACAAAATTGGAGGACTTAAGAGTGGCGGGTCTTTTTCTTGTGGCCTGCTTTTTAGGGGTCGGTTGACAAGGATCCTATCACCCCTCTGCATCGCACATCTCTCCAGCCATGGTGGTGGATTCTCAACTAAGTGTCTCCATTGGTCAATGTAAGGATATTGGTCCAGGTGGCTGGGATTCCCAGTGAGTACATTCCAGACTTCTTGGGCATGCATGGGTTTGAAGGACCCTGTTTCTGGTCAATCAACCCCAAATGTGAGCCATTCTAATTCACAGAGGGCCATTAATTTTTCCTTTAGACAGTTTCACCCCATCATTATCATAAAAGCCTAATTGAAATGATCTAAAATACATTGGAGAGGGGTTTACAATGGAATTTCCCCCCATTGTAAAGCAGAGGGTAATGACACTCACTGACAGAAAGGAGAGAAAGAGGAGGCTTCCTGGTGACACCCAATAGTCGAAGGATTTCCAAAAGGTGTTCTGGGATCTAAACCCTAAAGGAAGAACAGGAAGAATTAAGAGTCTGGTCTAAAATACACAAAAGATTAAAAGGAAAGAGGAAAATTGAACTTCAGAAGGAGAAAAATTACAGAGTGAACCCTGAAAAAGTAGGTCCTCAAGCCATGTAAAAGAGACTCGGGAGACGGAGTGGACAGATGGAACCAGGAGAGGTCCCAGCATTGGTCAGTCAGGAATGAGAAATGGTAAGACAGGCAGTACGGTCAAAGAAGCCTCATAAATGATGGCCAAGATGAGACACAGAACCAGAATCAAACTGGATTTCAAAAAACCAGACTGAATCCCAGATAACCAGATAACCAGAATCAAAACAAGAAAACTCCCCGCTAATGTCTTAGCCTCTGGAGAGCCCACTGGGAGAGTATGCCGCATCCAGCCCCATTCCACAGTGTACCAGATAGACCGTCGGTCTCAGACCAGAAATGACTTATCTCTGGAGGATTTTCTAGTGACTCCGAAAGGTTTGATGAGCATGATGAGTGTCCACAGTCTGCCTGCCAGCCTAATGGAGCCCTGAAACATTCAAGTGATGCCTCCCCTGGAGAATGAGTGACCACTAGCAGCCTGACCGTGGAGACTGCCAACCGGTGATGAAAGGAACAGTGTCCAGAGGACACGGAGATCTCGCTGAGGCCTCCAAATGTTGTGTTTGGACAGTGAGTAATAAGTTCACCACATTCAGAAAGGCTGAATTAGGAGTCTTTATTCCAGAAGCCAGCGACCACGAGTGGACTAGCATCCAGAAAAAACTCACAGCCCCTAGCAAACTCAGGGGAGAGTACTTAAAGGCAAAAACCACAACCAGCTGGGAGAGGGAGATTATCCAAGCAAGTTACAGAAGCTAAGATAGGCAAGTTAAGTTGGGCACACAGGGGCATTTCCTGGAACATAACGGACTTGGGTTTTTGGCTGTCTCAGCGGCGTGGGCGGGAAAGGTCCCAGGGCAGTTAGCAAAGCAATACATTTTTAAAATGAACCGTAACAAAATCGAGTGCAATTCATAGCATGGTGTCACTTACGTCAAGGGCCCTTATTTCAAAATCTTCTTTAAGTTTCTCAAAATGTTATTGACTTGTATAAGTTTTACACATCTTTTGTTGTATTTACTTCTAAGTACTACTTATTTCTATGTATTATATGTGGATTTATTTTTTATTATTTTTCTAAATTTTTTACTGCTGGTTTATACAAGTTCAAGTAAGTGTTTAATAGTGACTCCACTAAATTTACTTCCTTATTTTAATGTTTTTGTTTATTTTATTATAATATTTTGTCTGTAGATTATTTTGAGTTTTCCTCAAACACAATTATGTCTCTGAAAAAATAATAGTTTAATTTTTTCTTTTAAAATCATTATAGCTTTTTCTTTCTTTCTTTCTTGAGACTTTTTATTCTTCAATTACATTTCACATACAATATTATATTGATTTCAGGTTTATAGTACAGTGATGTGTAATTTATATAACTTACTAAATCCTCATTTCAATACAATTGGTTCCCTCTGACACCGTACATAGTTATTGCAATGTTATTGACTGTATGCCCTGTGCTGCATTTATATCCCTGTAACTATTCTGTGACTATGAATTTATTCTTGATTTCTTACCTTTTTTTATCCTCCCCTGCAGCTTTCCTCCCATCACTCTAACAAATCTAGTATCCTTCTGATACCACACAAATTTACTGCTACCTTATTGACTGTACATCCTCATGATTATTGCCTTGTAACAACCAAACTAAACTTCTCAATCCCTTTCCCTTATTTTATACACTCTCCCATTTTTCTTTCCATTTTGAAGACGTCCCTCTGACATTCTTTATAATACTTGTTTGGTGATGTTGAACTCCCTTGGCTTTTTTTTTTTTTTTTTTGAGTAAGAATCTCTTTATCTCTCCTTCAATTTTGAATACTAGCCTTGCTAGATACATTAATCTTGATTGTGGATCCTTGGTTTTCATCAAGTTGAGTATTTTCTGCCATTTCCTTCTGGTCTGCAGTGTCTGATGAGAAATCAACTGAGAGTTGAATGGGTGTCTCCTTATAAGTTACTACTTGCATTTCTCTTGCGGCTTTTAGAATTTTCTCTTATGACGTGCCTCATGTGTTCCTGTTTGGGTTCATCTTGTTTGGGACTTTCTGTGTTACTGGGTTTGTATGTCTATTACCTTCTCCAGATTAGAAAATTTTTCAGTCATGATTTCTTAAAATAAGTTCTCAATCCCTTACTTTTTTCCTCCTCTTTCTGGTAATCCTATGATGCAGATTTTATTATGCTTAGTGTTGTCCCAGATGAATCTCAAACTATTCTCATTTTTTATATTCTTTTTTCCTATTTGTTTTTTTGATAGGGTGTTTTCTGCTGGCTTTTCTTGCATATCATTGCTTTGTGCTTCTGCTTCATCTAGTATGGTGACTCCTTTCATTCCATTCTTCATGTCAGTTATTGTAGTCTTTATCTCAGCCTGGTCCTTTAGAATGGTTTGTATGTCTTCCTTTATACTTGCTATCTCACTATTGAAAGTATCATTAAGTTCCCTGAGCATTTTTATAATTGTTGTTTTGAGCTCTGTCTCTGATGTTTTGTTTGTCCCCATCTCCTTTACTTTGATTGTGGGTTGTTCAGATTTATTTTGAGCTCCCTTTCTGTGGCTTCTCATTGTGGCAGCCTCTCTGTTTATAGATATTCTGCTCTTTAACCCAAAACTTACTGCTACAGTTTCTTTGGTGTTTACTGCTGATACTGGAAGGTCAGAGGTCTAAGTTAGGGAGAGGTGTTCACACCTTTTCTTTCTTTTTTTCTTTCTGGGACTGCAGGGCTACACAGGCAGTATGGGCTTATATGCCTTTCTGTTCTCTGTTTGCCCCGAGGACTCTGCCCTGAGCCTTGGGGTCAGTTCTGTATGCTGGTCTCTCAGACCATGATGGTTGTAGTCCAGGAAATATGCATGCAGCCTGCTTTTTCTTTCTTTTTCCCAGCTGGAATGAGGTCAAGCTTTGGCACCTCACTGCCCCTGTCACTCCTCCTCCTCTTGAAACCAGAGTTAACTAGGGATGCTGAGTCTCATGGCCCCAGTCTGCACCTCCTGGGGGCCAAAGTGAGGTCTGGTTGCAGTGTTTCATAGCCCCCACCTCTGGGCCTCAGTTTTTCTGTCCCACAGATTGAGTGAGGTCTGGAATACTCATGTGCCACCTTTTTCCTCTTTCCTCCCCCAGCAGTAGAGTTCCAAGAGGGAGGGAACCCACGTGGCCCAAGTCTCAGCACTCTTCCTCTTTCTTCTCCTCCATTTGCCACTTTGCCCACCTGCAGGTACTTTAATGTGATGGGCATGTCTCTTAGCTGTGTTTGTGCATGGCATAGGAAGTCCTGAGTTGAGGTATAGATGTTTTATTTGTTGTAATCTCCAGGAGAGTTTTTCAGGGGTCACTCTCACACTGCCATTTTGTTGTCTCTCTTGTTTCTTTATTTTTTTTTCTTTTTCATTCAAATTCATAGTTTCTGGTCCCTTTCAATGAGTCTCTGGTATTCTGGTAATTAGAAGAAACCAGTAAGAATGCCTGCTATAAATTTTTCATGGAACTAGAGCATGTAAAAAGTTTCCTGGGATTCAGGGGTTAATAACTTTCATTTATTTTTCTGTTACAATCTTTTTTGGGGGGTGAGCAGCAAAAATATCTATTGCTACAGCCACATTTACTGTGAAAAATAAGCATGAAAACTGTTCTGGAGCCCAGTGCTTATCAGACAAATTTTGGAGATCTACAGTTTCCTAACGTGTTATACTCTTTGAAACCTGAAAGGTTAATGAATTTGACTTCTAAACATACTTCCAGCACTGAGTATATTATTAATGTTATCTAATTGTTTTTCTGCCATAGTTTTTTGAATAAAATTTTAGCCATATGTTGTCATCAAAAGAAATTCCATTTCAAGTTAGAATTTGAGTTTCTAAGTGAACCATTTCTCAAATATGTAACCAAAAATTTCCCTTGTGTAAAAATACATATTTTTAAAGATATTTTAATAAAATAAAAATCACAGATATAAAATATGGTTTTGGAAGGTATTTGGTACATTGATGAAGTTCCCTAAGGGACTCTGGATGTTTAAAGCAACAGTCTGATTGAAAAGAACAATGAATGCAGTGGTGAGAGTATTTTTTCTGTCTTTCTCATCTACTAGAAAAATATAGATAATAGAGCTCATTTATTTCCTTAACATTTTAGAGCTCTGCAGATGGGAAAACACAACCCAGTGGAAATTATTTCTGGCAACCTTGAGAAAATATGTTAGCATTTTGTGGCATTTCTTTCAGTGACATGTAAAGCATGGCTTTCCCTCATTGCAGTGTCAGAGTGAAGTGTCACAATAAAGCCAAAATAGTGTGCCCTCAGGGAAAACTAAGGAAAGGGAACATTTTCCATGCACACACAAAGGGTAATATTTATTATACAGCCTTTCATTTTTAGCTCCAAATGCTTCCTGGACCATGGGTACTTCGCAATGGAGAAAAACGCACAGAGTGGGAGATTTAAAGCAAATGTTATGTATAAATCTAATGTAATTTATGTAAATATAAATAATATGTAGAAAAGAAAAATGCATTTATGAACATACAAGTATGCATAAATCTGCACATTATGGCAGGTGGAGAGTTCGTGATATTGGCATCATCAGAATGATGTGATAGAGTCCAAAGAGCACTGAGCTAGGAGTCAGAACAGCTCTATCATGACTTTTTTTTTTGTTCTTACCAGTACAGAGGTTATTTTTGTTATCTATAACTTGTGATATAAAAAGAATTATCCCTTTTTGATGGATGAGAAATTTGGTGTTCCAAAAAATTCAAATATTTGTCCCATTACACAGCTAATATTACTTAAGAAACCTCATACACAATTAGAATCAAATACAATAATTTATTCTAAGCTAAATTTGTACTTTGACAAAACCTGTATCTTTCCTCCTTGCCCAGTTATTATTTGGACCCAAGTACTGAACTTGATTTTTATTAACATTAAATGTCATTTCATTAATTTCATCCTACTGCTCCAGACTATGGACATTTTGTAGTTCTTAATTACGTTTCACAGCACGTTTTTCATTGTTGCAACTCAGTAGAATCTCCAGATCTACTACTGAGTGTTGTATATATGACAAGCATCTGCACCTGATAAGGCCCTGTGATAGGCAGCTTCCTTCCAGTCAGGGAGGTGGCTAGTTTATCCAGGCACTACTTCACCCAGATTTCAAATGCATGTGGACATTACTCAAATTTATTGTTCTAATCTGGCAACATAAAGGGGAGAGCATGAGTCTTGGGACCTAACAGAGTGGGATTCAAATATCAGCACCACCAATTCCAGGAATGTATTGCTTTCAGGAATGTAATTTGTCTTTGTAAGTAAACTTAATAATAATGTTAACAAAACAAAGTTTGTAAGCATCTTACAAGTTGTAGATCTGTAGCCTCATTCATTACCCCAACTATCAAAGAAAGAAATGGTATTTTTCTGACTGACCAATTCTTTTAAATCCCCTCCACCAGCACAGGTCTCATTGATCAGTGTTTACTAGCACTGACACATTTTCATCTTCATAAATTTCTCAGCCTCTTTCCACTTTGTTTCCCTGTTTTAATATCTGAATGACCTTTGCCAAGAGCCTCTCTCATTTTATATAAATCATTTTGGTTCAAGGTAATGGTTTAGTGGTCTTGTATATTTTCTGAGCATCTTTGATGGAAACTCACTTGATTTAAGACAATTTAGTTTGTGGAACTTCTTGAATTCTTTTCATATGATCAGAAAACATATCCCTTTTTTAATATGTTTTTCTATCCCTCCCTCTTCAAGAGTCAATATCCTTGATAAGAAGACAAGCTTAAGGGCAGTTCTGCTTCTCAGTGCTCACTCTCATTACATCATAACTGCATATTGTAGACTGTGTTCCTACCATGTTCCTACCAGTTCAGACCATGCAGGCCTTCCTTTACTGCAGTCTTCTTATAAAAGCATGTGTTGGTTTTTATGATCATCTGGTTATATCCTCTTTTGCTCCATCTTCTGTACATGACACTTTAAATTTGGGCTCATCAGGGGAATTTTGCAAAAGCACATTCATTTATTTAGAAACTACACTGTTCTCTTCCTCAGAATAATTTTCGATTCTCCAATTTTTAATCTCTTCTAAGAGATTTCTAACCCTCTTGAATTATTCCTCTTTCCAGAATCATTGTTTGTTTTTTATTTGTTTGTTTTCCTAGAAGGAATAGCACTTTTTCCCTCTGAATTCTTCATCTATGCCTATTAATATAATCAAATAATGTTCATGGGTGGACCACCATCTTTACATTGATGTTTCTAAGAGAATAATTTGAGGTCTTTGTCTATTTAGTAATATTATTGAGTATTTAATCAGTTTTTAGTGCTAGAGTAAGTAATATCTTATTACTCTGAATCTGGGATTCTCTTTTCTGAATTTTTTCATCTAAAGCTATTGTATTTTTGTTCCTAGAGCATTTAATAAATATCTCTCATAGACTCCCTATTGGCTAAACTCTCTGGTTTCCTGGATCTTGCCAAGAGAATATTTGTCTTAACTTCAATACATAGAATGATCTACATTAATTCTAAATGCACTGTATGTAGATAATCTATTTTGAAAGGATCGCCCTCAGGAGCATTTGCAAATAAAACCATATGAGAACAGGGGTAAAGATAAACTGTTTTCCATTTTTATGAAAACCAATCTCATTTCTCCTCCTTTTATGTGTATTTTCTGTGTACCTAATGGGTAAGAATCAAAAAGCAGAATACCACGTAGTATCACTTCACATTGTGTGTGTGTGTGTGTGTGTGTGTGTGTGTGTGTGTGTGTGAGACTGGAGATGGATTGATTGTTCATAACTTCATGTTTCTTTCTTTCAGCTCAAAGCTCAAGGTACAGTATCACAAGTTTGATAAGCAGCTATGGCGGAGATACACAATTTTGGTAGCAAACAACTAATGCAAAACCTTGTGACTTATTCATACTGAAGACATTTTGTTTTGTTTTGTTTCTGGTGGTATATTTTTCACATTAACTGTTTTTTACGATTAGCAAACCAGTGCAAATCTTGTTTCATTCCTCCCTGGGTATGTAGTATTGTGCCAAGCAAATCACAGATTAACATATGCTTACTCAGGATTTAGGATAATTTTTTTAAAACCTCTTTTGATAGACAGTAAAATAGAATCCACCTTTGATTCAGTGGGTGGACTGTTATTGTTGGTGCCAACAACAAACCTTAAACTTTTAGTCCCAAATTTCCACAGACTTTGGATTATTCATCAGGAAAGTCAAATGGCAAATAGCAATAAAATATTTTACTGTTTTTAATTTACCTCAATCACTACAGTGCTGTGTATGATTGTTCCATGACAAAGAAGAGGAGAGCGGAAGAGCAGGCTTTAGGTGTCCCAATCAACAAGAGGAAATCCCTGCTAATGAAACCTCGACACTACAGCCCAAACATGGACTGCAAAGAAGAACCTAACAAGATTGAGGCAGAGGAGGACGTTGGCCTTCTGGAAACCAATGATCAACCTACCACAGGTAGCAAGGAGAAGTTCCCCAAACTTTATATGCTCCCTGGCACCAAAGACTCAGTCTTAAATACAACATACAGTCTGTGTGGTTCAAAGCACATTCCAATTTGAAACAAAACCAAACATTTATTTCAGTATCCATTTATTGAAGAGCGATTTTGTTGTGAGAACTATGGAATGTCTAAAGATAAGTACCAGGTCCTTGCCCTGAGTTCATTTTCAAAGCACAGGATTGAACTGTGCCTCTTTTGAAGATAATAAAAGATACTAAGTCTTAAAGTTGAAAAATGCCTTGACTCCCTAATATGGTAGATGTCTAATGCCTGAAAGAACCCTTCAAAATAGAAGGACACATTTAAGCTTTAAAATATTTATGATATATATGAATAAAACATTTTTTGTTTTATAAACATATGTAATATAATGTAGTATGGGCCAATGCCAGTGGACTGTGACCTTAATATTTTTAAACAAATACTTATAGCAATGGACTGCAGAAGGGACCTAAAGTTGGCAGTCTAGATTCTCCTATAGTAGAAAAATGATACATTATAGAAAGTTTATCACTGTGGACATTATTTCCAAAACAAGTCATTTAAATTTACCTATAGGCACATATTATGTTTCATAAATTCAATTCTTCACTCACTCATCAAATGCTATTTTCATGCTAAGTGATATGTAGTTACTATTTCTAAAATTTAGGCTGTGTTTCTCCCCAGTTCACAATTACTCCCATTAATTCCCATTAGTTATAGTGCCCTTAGGAGTCAGAATATTACCAATTACTTTGTATATGGGACTGAAATTGAAGACATGCAAAATACCTCAAAAAATTATTCAAAAAGTAGAAGTCCAATACACTATCCATTACACTACAGAGCCACCTAAAATTATGAAAAAAATAAATAAATGGAAACCTAAAGTTTGACTTATTAGAAAATGAAATTAGGTGTACCTATGTTTTATTAAATACATATTTTTTCTGAATGTGTCTTTATAAGGAATCAAAATATACTAAATTAATTATTTGAAAAGAAGTATATATTATACAAACCAAAGGCAATGATAGTTTTAGATTATAAATATCTATCGTATATTGAATTATAGTAAGAGCAATAGATATTAATAGCAAAGACTATGTGAGTACAAATCTTAGATCAGAATCATCAGATCTCCAATAATCTTGACTTTCAAGTAGTTTGATATTCTATAGTTAAAACAAAGTTGTGTTCTGACTTGATAGTGTTTAAGTAAATTTTCTGATGTTTTTATATTTAGCATATGGCTTAAAGCATAATGATTTACTTTTGATATAATCGTCCATGACTTTTTCTGTTTCCTTGAGTTGGTTAGTTTTTTTTTGTAGATTTGTGAAAATTGCAGATTGAATTTAAAAAGTCCTTGAATCAGCATGGTTAGACTTGAAGTATAATTCATCTAGCTGACTTTTATTTGCCAAATATTTAAGAAAATGGGATCTTTTATAACCAGCACTTTCTTGTAAGTACCATAAAGACAAAGGCTATATTTTCCCACTAATTTCTTGCCTTCTTTTGTAGTCGTGTGATCATCACAGATGTTTATATTAATCAAGAAAATATTGTTAAGATGTATTCAGTTAAACATTCATTTATAAGCACTGATAAGATCTATTTGCAGGTTCTCAAATGTTAACTATTTTTATATTTAATACTAGAACCACTTCTAACAATGAATATGCTGAAATTATAGCAGTAATGGACATTAGTTTTTAATTTTTAATATATACCAGGCACATAAATTATATCACTTAATCCACCCAATAACAACATAAGAGGTACATGATTATGGCCATAATTTTACACTTGAGATTATTGAAGACCAAAGAGAAATAAAGCCTAAAGTAATGCATCTTATAACTGTTGGAAAGAACATGATCAGGAAACAATTGAAGGACAAGGAAAATAATTATTTCCCAGATAACCATGTTCCATATTCTCATTCTTCCCAAGCTCTGACTACCTTCAGAAAGTAGACCGAGCAAAGATTCTATGACATTAATCACAAAGACAAATTTTCAGAAATGACCATTCACAGGTGCACTTATCTCTGGTCGAAAGAGCACAACTAACTGTTAGTTGTCTTCAGTCCTTTAAGCAAGTTATCCCTCACCCTCCAAAGGGAAAGAGCTAAGTTAGTGCCCAAGCCCAGTGTAAGGGCTTTCATTTCTTGAGGGACTCAAGTACCCTAAGATCTTTACCTGGCCATGTATGTGCCCAGTTGTGTCTTCATCAGGCAGTTCAGATGATAAAGAAATGATAATGTACTCATGAAAGCTAAGACTGTGGTTGTATCCATTTGATGACAAAACTACACAGCACATGTTCTCCACTGGCTGTCTTTCAAAGAGCTGCAGTTGGGCAGGACAATGGACAAAACTGACCAGATACACCTTCACTGGGGCAAAGAGAAGACAAGCTTGCATACTACCAAGAGGAAGGTAGGACAAGCACACACTTTCCCAACGCAGAGAAAGAAAGAAAGGGTCACCTTGAAGTGACATTAACCCAGTTTGGGGTCCTCTGTTTATAGCCACATGCTCATGATTCAGGGAAATCTGAAATTATAGGAAAACAAGGGGCTGAGATGATATTTTTTAACATATATTATCTCTCAACACATAGCAAATAAGAGACAAGCCACTCAAATTTTAGAATTTTGAAAGACAAATTTATTTTTCTAAGGCTTTTCTTTCCAACAAAATGTACATATTAAAGAGGCCTGGAAAACTGATTTACCTATAAAAGTAACTCAGATATAAAAACAGAACAAAAATCTAATTATAATAAAGTCCAGTTATACTAAAGGAGTAAAATTCAAAATGTGTTACCATTTTCAAAGGATTTCTTTTAAGTTGTTTTGATGCAAAACAGCTTACATACATGCAAGAATCCATTATCACCATTCTTCTAGATTACGAGATAAGTCAGAGTAAAGACTGGTTTAAAGGAAATAAACAAAGGTGAACTTTAACATATTAGGTAAAAATGTTTATGTTTTTCATTCTTCAAGGAAAGTGTAAGTTCCAGCACCTTCAACCTCCCCTACTCTTTGAAATGCACTCAGGACTGAGACAGGGCTGTGCTTGGCACCTGTCCAACTCTCTGACTGCCTCCAGGAGTGAACACTAGGGATTTCATGACCTATATTGCTGTGGTATTAAAAAGTAGAGGTGGTGTTATTTGCTAGTTTTTATTTTGTGATTGTATTTGTTTTTATATATTTTTATTTGTAATTAAGGAATTATTGTTTTTTCATTGTACATTTGCTATCAATTGTATTCTAATATCTTTCCACAAATTCACTACAGAAAATATTCACTTTTGAAAATGGTAGGCTACTTGTATTCTGAACAGTTTATCCTAATGGTTGCTATATTTTGTAAACATCAACAGTGACATATGACATTTATAGGCTGTGGGATCTGGAGGTAGCTTGTTACTCTGTATAGAGCTGAAAGACAACCATAGGGCTGAAAGACACATGGCCTTGGTTCTGGATCTACGCTACTAGTTAGCTGTGTGATCTTGAGCAAGCCCTTAACTCTTTAGAACCATAGTTTTTTCTCTAAAATGGAGTAACTTTCTTATAGTTATCGTAGTGATTAAACAAAATAAAGAATTGAACACCATGCCAGGAACATATTTGTTTATTGTCTTAGGACGTCATTGGATCATCAATCATTAGATCAGTGGATCATCCTCATTTTAAAGATGAGAACCCAGGACTCAGAAGACAAGGGCCTGCTCAAGGTCACACAGGCAGGTGGTGCTTAACCAGCCACACAACTCCAGTCTCAGGACAGCAAAGCAATAGAGAAGGGGTGTCCAATCTTTTGGCTTCCCTAGACCATGTTGGAAGAATTGTCTTGGGCCACACATAAAATACACTAACACTAATTATAGCTAATGAACTTTAAAAAAGGTTGCAAGAAAATCTCATAATGTTTTAAAAATTTTATAAATTTGTGTTGGGCCACATTCAAAGCCATACTAGACCACACATGGCAAGCTTGCCATAAAGGTTTCCCTTCCACATTATTCATTGTGCATTGACCTTCCAGTTTCCCAGGGCAGTTGGTGAGCTTCCCCATAGCATGTGTGGCATGGCTGGTGACCTGGGCTGAGCCTTCCTTGCACTGTGGACTGTGCTCTTTCACAGGGCTCAATTTCACTACTTATTCTATATGATAAACACATCTCACCTCATTTATGTGGAGGGTCCTGTGTATCCTCGGCTGTTACTATCTTTTAAAATAATATCTAGGGAAGCGAGAAGAGAGCTATCATTTACTGAAAACCTGTTGCATATCACCTGCATTCCATGTGCTCCCAGGTGACCAGTGTGCCTCACTGTGCAAGTAAGGATGCCAGAATTATAAAGTTTAAGGGACCTGTCAGAGTTTGTGCAGAGATGACCACCAGGCTCAGAATCAAACCCATCTCCCTTTAACTCTACAGGCAGGAATTTTTAATTATTTAAATGGCAAAAGCACAAGATAAGTTCCTAGGTGCCTGGGGAAAATAAAAACAGATTAGCCTAAAAAATGTAGGTAGCCCATTACAAAGCTAGGAAAAACAAATGTCTCATCACAGATCTGTCTGATGCAAAAGTTCATTCAACTTTTATTTCTTATAATCACAGTGAAAGACAGGAAGGGTAAGTACATAGAAAGTTGGTTTGCAGATTTTAGGTTTGCAGACCATCCCTGGAAACCATCGTGTGCAATACATGTAGGCACCTCTATCAGCAAGACTCTTCTTTTTCTGAAGAATAATTAATAAATATTTTCTTTTAGTGTATAACAAACAGTTGAACCAAACAATTATGTAAACTGGAAATGACCCAAAATGCTAGCAGTTGGCAGCAGCACAGTGAAATGCATTGTCGTGCACATGTGCATTTTTGTCACTCCCGCCTCTCTGGTGATCTGCACTTAATAGGAATATTTTAAACTATGTAGCTAAGCAACAGAGGTAATTGTTGCTTTCTAGAGCTTTTGTTAGCACTCTAACACAGCCCAAATATGCATAATTAGGTATAATGTCTATAAATCATTATTGTACACATGTGGGTAGTTAAGTGGAGTGAGAGAATAGTTCAATAAATTGAGCATATTCACTGAAAATGCTTTTTATTTGTTTTCTGTAGTTCATAATACTTTAAAATCATCATAACCCTTTACGCATTTTCTTAATCACCAACCGTGATATTGAGAAAAATTTCATTTGCATTTTAGACTATGTTTAATATGTTATTTAAACCTGGAGTTCCTCTGATATGAATTCAGAAGAGGATAGGCCATCCTATCAAATATTATGGGCTTGTTTATCCAGCCTCTTTTCTAGGGAGTAAAATGTTAAATTTTTCAGTTTATGTTGAATAGATCCCAACAAAAGACTGCACCCTATAATCAGCATTATTTAAAGGGGCCAGTGTTGTGACTGAATTCTTCCCTTCGTCCAAAAATGCTTTTAGTTACTATGGCAATATTTACTTGATCCTGGCAGTCCAGTTCTGATTTAGGGAGATAATTACCAGAAAGGAAGATGATGGAGATGTATTTTTGAGTGTCCTTGTCAGAGACAATGTTTATAAAAAATTAAATGAGACAAAAAAGGACACATTGTCTTCTGCACAGACACTCTCTCCTGCAGCCCTCACACAGGATGGCTGTGCTTTTCTTCCCTCCAAAGATGTTTACACAGAATGTACTTCACTTGGTGTCTTTAGCAGTACTTAAGGGGCTTCTTTTGTGTTTCCCATCCCCCACCCTACCCTTTGACATACAGAAATGGTCCTCCTTCTCCTTCTTCCTATTCTTTTGTCTTAATATTTACTAAGTAATATTTTGCATTACTGGGTTGTCTGATGCATTTCACAGCTTGTTGTGTGCTGGGTGCCAGGTTCCCTAGAGTATACTTCCTGCTAGGCAAGGGTTAGGTCACCAGAGAATCTGCACCCTTAATTGGTGTGTTTGCATTGGGACAGGCTTGGGTAGGCTGACATACACACACACACACACACACACACACACACACACACACACACACACAATCTTGTCACTCCAACTGGGCCATTGCAGAGAGTGAAAGGGGTAGAACTGCACTAGGACCACAGAGATCCAGTGACTGTTCTAAACAGACTGGCACTTGGGAGCCTCTTTTCAGTCACAGGGCTCCTTAATTGTGAAGACTCTAGCTATCCCAGTACCGAGAACTAGTTAACATTCAACCAAGAACTAGTTAACATTCAATATCCTCCAACCACCCCCATCTTTTGTCTCATTTCCTTTTTACACAAATGCACACAAGTACCAGACCAGGAAATATGTTACTATTTACAATATCATTTGATCATGCTAATTTTTCTATTTGTTTGTATTTTTCTCAGCATGGGATTTTCATGTGACACTTGTGAAGATGATCAGGAAGTCTTGAAAGCTTCGGAATTATTTTAGTTATCTCTATGTAGATGTATATTGTATTTTATATTTTATGTAATATTCCATAAAATTTGAAAGTATATTTGAGAAACTATGAAGGTAGAAAACAGAAAACATAAATGAAATAAGCTTTGAGAAATATATTGGCATGCCAACAGAGAAATATGACGAATATAGTATTATATATATTTAATTTTGTTCTAGGTGGCTAAGATTTGAAAATATAAGAGGTACAGTAAAATAATTTTGCATTTATTTTACTCTATTACTGTTATGTATTTATTTCAGTACTCTACAAGCACTTAGGCCTTAATATACTAAAAAATTCTAATAGCTCATTTTTAAAAGGTAATTCTCAAAATATTAAAGTTTAAGCTTTGTTTTGTTTTAAGAGGATAAGTATTTTTCTTCCCAATGTTTTTAAAACTGAGAAAGCCTTCATACTCACATGTTTCATATATATTTTTTCTTAAAATATTTTTGAAAATATTTAAATAATTTTAAATTATTAAATAAACTTCTTGTTTTTAAATATTGGTTTTCTTTCTCTATAGATGAAATCCTAATAAAGCCCGTGGAAGAGAATCTTCATTCAACTGCACAAGAAAACACCAATGGGAAGGAAGACAAGAGCTGTTACCAAGAGCTTGTGGTCAAATCTTTAATGAACTTAGGGAAATTTGAAAAAAATGCATCTGTTCAGACTATAAATGAAAATTTAAATTACAATGGCATCCAGTCTCTAAAAGCAGGGAGTGAAGAAGTAGCTGAGTGCTGTATGATTCATTCCAATGACAGAAAAGACAAAATCAATGACTCCCAGCTAAGGTTCTGCTCCTCTGATGACAATGAAAGTAACTCTGAAAGTGCAGAGAATGGTTGGGACAGTAGCTCCAACTTCTCAGAAGAAACTAAACCACATAGAGTCCCAAAGTATATTATAGTGGATAATAGAAAAGACCTATTGGAAGTTCCTGAAATAAAAACTGAAGGTGACAAATTTATCTCTTGTGAAAACAGGTATGGTTCTGAAACAGAAAGAAGAAACTCACAGAATACTCACATGGAACCATTGGATGGCAAAGCTGAACCCTCATTCCCTGGGATTGAGGAATATGATAACCAGTGCCTGGCAGTGATGACAGAAGAGTCTGTTGACCTAAAGAAAGTGAAAAGAAATTTAAGTTTACTGGAGCAGGCAATTGCTTTGCAGCCTGAGCGAGGCTGTGTTTTTCATAACACCTACAAAGAGTTAGACAGATTTCTACTGGAGCACCTAGCGGGGGAAAGAAGGCAAACCAAAGTTATTGACATGAGTGGAAGACAAATCTTTAACAGTAAACGTAAGACATGTTTTTGCTTTCATTTTAGAAGTACAATTGTTTTAAGTTTGGGGAAAAAATTTAGTAAGATTTGATTATTCCCAAAAGATAGCTTTTTGACAACTTATAATTTAAAAACTATATTATAAAATAAACAATTTTTCCCTACTCTTTAGATTATTCTCAGATCAAACTACTAGACAGTTTTGCAGTGTTTTCATAATAAAATGGGAAAAATGATCATTGCCTTGATTTTTTTTTTAATTTGCTTCTTAAAAATACATAGTCCTTTTTTTAAAAAGTACTTTATTAGACATGTTAGAAGTACATTAACATAATACTTACTGGATTTTAAATCATTGTATCAGTCAGATCAATTCAAGAAATTTATTTTTTCTTTCCTGCCCTCTTTCTGAGATCATTTGACTACCTTTCAGCTTCAAAATAATGTCAAACTACTTGCAAGTCAGGCAGGATGATCTGATCTTTCTTAGGATAAAACTGGATTTGATGCTTTATAAGCCTATGTTTTTTTAAAGCTCTCTAACCCAGGGCCCACAAATTTCTAGGCCAAACTTGAATGAAAGAGTAAATGTGCTTGGAGAAGATTAAAACCGTTCCTCCAACTTTAGGGAAATTGTGTCCCTTCTCTCATAAAGATAATCCTCTTCCCTACCCTCCAAGCCTTGTTTCAGGTGGACCTGGTGATGATACCTACAGCTAAGTCGTTTCCCAAGTGATAACATTTAAGGACCTAGAAGACTTGTTTAAGATGGGTATTTCTTAATGTCTCATCAAACTCACTGCTCCAGACTCATTTTTTTTAAAGCAAGTTTCTCAGGTGAAACTTGACACCCTAAAAACTGAGAACCACAGAATTAGGGAGGAGTATGTTAGAGAAAATCAAGGTTGTGGTCCCGAAGTGTTTATGAGAATAATGTATTAGCATGGCTTAGATGATCTGATTGCTGATCTTTATGAAGAAATGAATCATACAGTTTGTCATTTTAAGTCAGTTTTAGTACTCACCTGTAGTCTTGTCAGGTATTGTCTTGCAGCTCAGAAATGAGAAAACAAAAAAATAATGTAAAACAAGTAAAATAATGTCATGTAGTGAGGAGCAAGGTAATGCTATGCAGACATACTGCCAAGGTTGGAATGGAGACAGAATATTAACACTGTATGTAGCTCTGTTTACTCCACAATATGCAACTGTTGAACTTACCTGCATGTGTGGTTTTTTTTGCATGTGTTTTTTTAATGAACTACAAAATCAGAAATAAAAAGATGAAATTTACTTAAAATTCCCCCAACTCATAATTTACAATTTCAACACTTCCAAAATCAGAAAGGTGTAGCATAATTTAATTTTTGATAGTTTTTTTTTTCTTTCTTACTAGCACACAAAATAATGTTTCATCTTACAATTGAGGATATCTTCCAGTCAATGAAATCCAGTATTTGGTGAAACTCATTACTTGTGCTATAGGGTAAAACACTTGACATTCCTTTGGACATTTTTGTAGACTTTTAAAACATTTTTGTTTTCAAGAATTGATGAAACAATAAGTTCTGGGCTTGTAGACACTTCATGTTGGAGACTTACTGAATTACTGAATGGGGCTGCATGAGTCAATAGAATGTTTTATTCCATAGGGCATGATCCTGCATTAGGGTGTTAAAAGTCTATGCAAGGAGATTGAGACCATGCTAGTATAAAGCAGAGGGAAAAGAAAACAAAACCAAAAACAAATGTGGAGCTCACAACGCAGGAGAACTCTATAGGCTTAGCCCAGAGGATGCCTGCAAAGTCCAAATTAAGTATTCACTTCCACTTTCTTGTTCCAGCTGTTGAAGCCAGTGGAAAAAGATGTACTTTTTCCTCTGGCATGCATTTCATGCTTCTTGTCCCAAATGATAGCCATGCTCTCCAAAATACCATCCTAATTTTCCTACACCTTGGGCATGTGACTCTGCTATTAAGGAGAGAACTTTAGGATTTTATAAAATCATTTTACCCAAGTCTTCAGACTACTCAGCAATTCCAAAATAAATTTTAAAAATTGCTATGCTTTTGCTACAAGCATTTACTGAGACTTTAGGTTACAATATACTCATTAGTAGAGTCACCATATAATTGTACTGCTTAGGATACTTTTAAAGTGAAGGAGAGTGATATGAACAATCACACAAGTATATTAGCTATGAATAGGACAGTCCCAGGCAAACCGGAATATAAAGTCACCAGGATATGATGTCACCATCATTATGCAGCTTTCCACGAAGAAAATCAAAGAAGAGGAGCCAGGCCTGAGAGTCACAGAAGCTCTGGCTTCTTATTGTGCATACAGGTTCTGCCCTATAGAACGTTTAATCAGCCACAGAGAGTAGCTTGCAGACAAAGGTGTACAATGGACTGTCAGTAGACCACACCTGGTCAGGTGCCAGACCTGCCTTATCTCCCACACCCTCTCTGGCTTCCTGTAGACAAATAGTGTGGCAAGGAGGGTAAATGCTTGGCGCCAACCCTTTCAATGTGGTTTAGAAATGTGGCCTCACCTGGATGAGATCTAAGAGAGGAAAGGCACCAAAATACACATTGCTCTTTTTTCTAATTCATGCTCAGATCACTATCATTAATCAAACTTCCAAGATTTTTACTAGTAATCTACAGTATTATATGCACAAATCAATTTAATATTATGCAACATTTTTTGATTAAATAAAATATAATCCATAAAAATCATAGATTGTGTCAAAACTCTTAATACATCCCTTTGTCTCTTATAGAAAACAGAATACATTTCAAAATCATGACATTTAAATTCTATTTCTCATTAAACAAAAATGCCTGCTACTCAAGGCATGCCTATCTTTTGACTGTTCATTTCTTACAACTTAAAGCTTTTTTTCTTTTTTTTTTAAATTCATTTTTATTATTAGACTTATTGGGGTGACATCTGTTAGCAAGGATTACATAGGTTTCAGGCATACAATTCTACAGTGCATTGTCAACTTGTTGTATAATAAGTTCACCACCTAATGTGACTTCTCTTTCCATCACCTTATATTTTAAAGCTTTTTTTCTCTCTGTTCCTCCCATCACGACCCATGCGTGATAACTTGAAGGATCCTTGACTCCTCCCCTTTACTGAAACTATGCCCCCAAATAATTGCATTACATACAACCTGCTGTGCCCATCTGCCCAGGACTGTTTATAATCCAACAACTGGAGTGGCATGCTATCACAGAGGCATGCCTGCTCATCACAATATTTGGCCCTGGAGACAGCTGCCACATCTCGCGACATTGCCCTGCACTTGGTGCCATGCTTGGAGCAGGAGTATATGTGCCCTTGCATCCTCCAGGCAGAACCCTGCCTGGGATTTCAGCAGCAGCAGCTTTCTGGTGACAGGATAGTACAGATTATTTATTTTCACTCTCAGCATCAAGTGTGTCCTTCTTCTTTATACTTTATGTTCTGAGAAGCCGGCAGCTGCTTCCTTTCTCCGACACCCCCATACCAATTCAGCTTCTGGTTCCTCTAAAAGCCTGAAATGCTGAAGGAAAGCCTTGCCCCATTGACTGGTATTATCATTCTATGCAAGAGTGAGGGAGGCAGTTTTGGCTATAAAAATATATTTCTGTTTTAAATTCATCTACCACCTCAATCATGGATATGAAAATTGTTAAAGAAGGCCTTTTCTGTGTTAGCTCCAACCTCCAAAGTATTCATGCTAGTCCTGGTTTATTTTACTTATTTATAGAACCCTTTATCTAACCCTCAGCAATGTGTATGCCAAAAAATTAACCTTCCTTTTAGCCCTCTCCCTCTAAGCCACTATCTCAAGGCAGACTGACAATGTATGTTACAAGGTGTTCCTGTTCCTCACTTGGCTGCACCTATGACCCCCACCCCCACTGCATGTTTTTGGCAGCGCTCTGCTCTCCAGACCACTCAAGGCAGCCTCCACTCTTTGTATTTCTTTTCTCTCTAAGTCTTGCACAAGAACATTTACTTGCCAAACTTTATTCCTATTACCTCAGTTTTTAGTTTCTGCATTCAAAGTAAAATCAACAGCTTCTTCTCTGTAGTTACTGCATATTGATCCAAAATGGCAACCCATTGGCATTTTGAAGACTTGGGCCTCTGCAGCACTGCTAATTAGTTGGCATTCTTGACTCCTTGTTCTGAGTCTTGTCAGAGCAGTTTCCACACATGCCTAGGAGTAGCCACTGGAACCCCAACCCTAGGGCCACATGCTTCTAGGGACCCACAGTGACAAGGCCAGAGAGGTATTTCTTAGATATTGTGGCTTCTTTGTTTTGTAATTTTGTAGTTGGCTTTTTTCAGACTCTTTCAATAGGAGATAGCTTTGCGTTAAATAAATTCTTTCTCACCTTTTTTTTTCTTTTCAGGAGCCTGTGCGTCCTATGGTATGGAATTGATTTTTCATAGAGAGGCAATAACTACAATCGGTGACATAACAACTTAAAACCATCTCTGTGTTTTAACATTCCTTTGCCCTGTGTCAGCCTTTGCTTAGGAAAGCAAGAAAATTGAAAACATGTTTTATGTTTCCAAAGGTCTTAGTTGAGGTTCTTATTCACGGCAATGTGAGAAGAATGTTTATGATGATAAAACTGAATAAAGTGAGAGTGTCACCCTGCAAGGCCACTCTATTGAAAGAGAAAGGAAAGAAGAATAACCAAATGAATCTCTCAATTTAATTTTTCTGTAGATTCACTGGGGCCCGAAAAGAGGGAGACCAAGTGCCCCATCCCAGGGTGTGATGGCACAGGACATGTGACAGGGCTCTACCCCCACCATCGCAGCCTTTCAGGGTGCCCCCACAAGGTGCGGGTTCCCCTGGAAAGTGAGTACTGCTTAGTCCTAAAAGAAGTAGGTGCCTTGTTATACATGCCACAGCATCACAATGTTTTCTGTCTCCTGTAATTTGGAATTAGTAATGGAAATATAAAGTTTTCTGTGTGTCAAGATAATTTTCATCCAGTCTGGTGTTTTAAATATATTGTGCTATTACTAATAATAGAAAACTTGGGGTTTTCTATATTCAGGTCAATAGATCAAGAGATGACTTAGATTGAGAAGATAATTTGTTACCCAAGAGGAGGAAGCAGGCCATACCAGGCGTGACCACCAGTAAAGTACCAGGATTAGGGGCAGAGGGAGAGTGATCATGGGCAAGAGCCTTCATTGTGATTTCCATGGCAAGGAGCAGAGTAAGCAGGTTTAGGATTGGAGACTTTGAATTCTTTCAGTGGGCTGTAGGGTTTAGGGACTATCTATATTTGTCTGGTTGCTAACCCTGGGGATTAGGACTGGTGGAGCGTGTCCTGAAATAAAACAGCCCCATGAAAGAGGCAGTTGTCAAAGGTGTTCAGAATTGGTTGGTTTGCATTTGTAAAGTATTTACTATCTCTAGGAGTTAGGTGTCTCTGGGAGGGGTAGTCTCTCCAGGGTTAGCAAGGCCTCAGATGTCAAAGTATCAGAATTCAGAAAATAAAAAAGATGGTTAATACACTGTGTGACTGCACAGTCCTTTCTATCTCGGAGGTGTAGCTTCCTTAAGCCCATAGGCAGTGTTAGCCTCAGTGCATCACTCACCAAAGTCCACCTGGCCCACTCTGCACTTAGGGACATGGGATGTCTGTGATGTTGCCCCAGGATATTCTACAACAGCTAAGGGCCCTGATCAAAGAGTCAACTTGAGTTAGTCTCCCTACCCACAGCCTGCAGTAAGCCAGGAAACTGAAGGAAAAGAAAAGGGCTTCTTCGTACATTTTGGAGTATCTTTGTCACATCTTCTACTTTTTGAACCTATTTATTGAAATACCTGTTTAGTCATACAAACCACTATGATGCCTCAAATTACCCTTCTCAAAAGCACTTTTCTTTAAGCACTTTTTCACTGGATTATCAGTTCCCCAAACTGTTTACCTGATTGTTCACTCAACCATACTCTTTCACCAATAATTCAATGGCAGTGAGGGTGAAGAGTAGGAGGCAATCGACGAAGAACTCAAATAATACCTCTTGGGAAATAAAGAAGACTATATTCAGAAATTCACACTGTGGGGAAAAAGATAGAAAGAACTACTATTTGACAAATAATGGTTTCCACTTGACTCCAGGGAAAAGCATATAAATGTGAAAGGAAAGTTATGAGTTTTCTAGTTTAAGTATAAGCAGAATAGTCTCATTTAAGTTTAGTGCTAACCATAACATGAAGCTTAGAAAAACTAAAACTTGAACAACCTTGCTGAATTTAATTTTTGAAGGCCTTACATGCTCATTTGTTTCAACCCAAATGTCTATGGGGAGGGAACATGGTCGATTATGTAACTAAATTTATTTGAGTGCAAATTGAGAAATCACTTTGTTAATGTAGTATGTATTTATGATATGTTATTTTTTCCTTTTATGTGATATTTTGTGCTTAGTTCTTGCCATGCATGAAAATGTTCTTAAGTGTCCCACCCCAGGATGCACAGGAAGAGGGCACGTGAACAGCAACCGCAACACCCACAGAAGGTAATTGTGATGAGTTGTTAATCTTTTACATTACAAAAAGAAGTGAGAGAAACTTTGCACCAAGAAACTAAGGAAATAATTTATTATCAAAATCACTAGATCAGTATTAGGTACCTTACCAGTTGAAATTCATAAGTATTTGTACAGAGTATTAACAAAAAAGGACCTCATTATTTACTTTCCTTGAAATTTTCATTTAGCGGTCAATTATGCTAACAAAAAAACGTTACGTTTGAAGACAAGGGTTATGCATTGATATAGGCATACAAGTACAACATGTTGTCTTTTGCTCTGGACCCTCACCATAGCTGCTTTGACATTGAAAAGAGTTGCTTCAGGGTTATCTTGAATCCCATCCACTAAGCTTTTAAAAGGTACCAAAAGACTTTGATATACTGTGGTTTTTACTATAAACCAGTATGAAGGTAAACATTATTTCTTTTAGATTCATCTCACTGAGATTGCAACTAAAAACACAAATGTGCATTGATATAAAACTGTATTGATGGAGTTCCCTGATGGTGTAGTGGCTTAAGGCTTCGGCGTTTGCACTGTCAGCGCTGGGGCCTGGGTTCGATTCTCAGTCAGGGAGCTACCCACATACCAAAAAGCAAAAAAAAAAAAAAAAACCACTAAAACTGTATTGAGTATATGTACATATTTTGGGTGAAAATGTTTATTGTTTTATGTTTATTTCATATTATGTATAGATTCTATGGTCCTGAGATAGTTTGATTTATAAGCATATTGTCAGAAAACTTTATATTCTATTCTTTCAATTTAAACTATGGATATCAAACTAAGTCTCTACTATTTTGCTAAAGATCCTTAGATATATCACAGAAATATCATGCTAACATTTATATTGGACACAGTGCAATTGGTATGAGCACTTTCCACCTAAAATATTATGAAGTTTCAGCATAATGTAGTTATTTCTTCCTTATGTAATATTTTGATTTAAAAAATGAGTTTGTTATCAATCATCTCTAAAATGGGATTGAGGGACAGATGTTGACACTGTAGTTTGCAAAATGCTTTGGAATCTTTTAGTATGACAGTGGTATAAGGGAACTCATAACATGAATTAACATTTAATGTGTACCAAGTATGTTGTGAGGTACATGCCACAGCAAATTACATTATGTTTTTAACTCAAATCCTTCCACTCTTTTTTTATACAGTCTTTCTGGTTGTCCAATTGCTGCAGCTGAAAAATTGGCAATGTCTCAAGACAAAAGTCAGCTTGATTCTCCCCAAACCGGGCAGTGTTCTGGCCAGGTTCACAGGTATGACCTTCCCATGATGTCCCTAATACTCTATTCACGGCCATGCTCCTACACAATGGCTTTATCACCCATCATGTGCCAGTTCACTATGGCCTGACCTTCATTTTCAGCTACCGATATTCACTTGAGAGGCTGGTTGAGTTGGTCATACTATACCTTAAAGAAACTTCTAGATCCTCCAGAAGTTTCCTTTGAAATTAATATGTATGCAAAGGTAGCAAAATCTAGATGAATCTAAAAAAATAAAGTATATGATAACACATATTAATCAAAATTCTGCATCAATAAATGAAACCTATACCACTAGTTAGGTAAGCTTTTCTTTATGATTGACTTAACTTTTCTTTAAGAAAAAGATCTCATTATAAGTCACCCATAACCACTCAAACTTTGTGATGTTATATAGTCATCTTTCCATTCCACATATACATATAGTCTTTAAAACAAAAATTTATTCCATGCATTGATAGCTATTAATAAAATATCTTCTATTGGTCCTAGGCGCTTCACAATATATAGTAGTTTGAAAGACCTTACTTATTCCTAAATAATAAACTATATATAATGCAACTTAATGTGGTTATACATTTATTAATATAAAATTTATATGTGTTACAAAAGTGATTTCATGATTAAAACAGATGACTAGATCTTTATTGTAGTTCCTGAGACACTGAAATGCAAAATAATAGGAATATTTTTGAGATACGATTTCCCTTAATATTTGCATCTATAGATTTAATTAAAAGAGTCAAAATTGGCATTTGAATCACATGAGTGAAGAACATATGCCAAGTGAAGAACATGAATTACTAAATAACTAGCAATTAAAAATTTTATAACAAGATTCTTCGGTAGTATTACTGTATTCTCTAGTTTCTCCCGAAGTAGGTTATTTATCAGGTATAGAAATACCATTTAGTTTCATTTTGCTCATTTCTTTAAAAATATTGTTTTAGGCTAGAACACATATGCAGCATTAGAAATATTGACCAAGTTATATATACAGTAACAAAATCAACTGATCACTCAAATATTTCTGTTTCAGCTAAAAATTCTTTTTACCAAATCCAAGAAAACTCATCAGAACTTTAACATTCTGATGAGTCAGGCATGTGTTGGTAGAAAACAAAAAGCAAAAAATATATACTTTTAAATATTGTTTAATTCTTAAAGGTATATTTGTTTATGTTCATTTGCCATGCACAGCACAACATAGCACAACATAGCACAACATTTTGTTCTCCTTGGCTGTAATTAGCACTATACAACTATAATGCCCTTGTTTAATCCAAATATAGTAATTTTCAAGGAATATTTAATTAACATTTAGCTGGGATTGGAATAATTTTGTTGAAAAATATTATTATAATACAGTAATTTTGATTCATACTGAAATGATGGCAATTTAATATATAAAATATTGAAATCCTATTGAAAATATTTAAATTAACAAAAACATTCTGACTGAAGTGGGCAAGAAAGATGAAAAGCCTAAAAAGAAACAATTCAGGAATAAAGTTTCTGGTGCCTATACTGCCCCTGTTCAGTGATAAGCTCCTGCTAGGGTTGCTGAACAGAGCAGAGCTCAGCATTGCTTCTTCTGAACAAAATATAATGACTTTTCCTCACCAGTTACAATCATGACTTTTCACTGCTAATTTGATTAACTGTTCTAATAAGCAGAATATGCATACCTTGTCAGTGTTCTAATATAGTGTACGGCACTTTTCTCTAAGGAGATTGAAGTGCTAACACAGCAAATACTAGCTCCTCATGGCTTTTACGTAGCATGAATGGAAGATGCATATATCTTTTTTAACTGAAGCCTCACCTTAGCTACCCAGAGTTCAAAGTGCTTCCTCCCTATCTCTTACTCCTGGTGCAGAGCTTTCTGTTCTGTCATGCTGTGACCACGGCTCTTTTCCACATTGCAGTGTCTCTGTGGGTACCTAGTGTCTACAGACATGACACATCTGATCTGCTTTAAATTCCAATGCTAATATGCTTGCCCATAGTTTCATCACATTTCTTTTGAACTCTTCAGGACAAGCTTGGTGAAGCAGATTGAATTCAATTTTCGATCACAAGCCATCACCACTCCCAGAGCCACAGTGTCAAAAGAACAAGAGAAATTTGGAAAAGTCCCATTTGATTATGCCAGTTTCGATGCCCAGGTTTTTGGTAAACGTCCCCTCATACAAGCAGGTCAAGGATGGAAAACACCACCATTTTCTGAATGTAAGCTTTGATTTCTAATATTTCTTCCAAAAAAAATGCATAATGTATATGTGCGTGTTGAGGAGGAGTGAGTTTACTTAAATATGTTTCTTACTGCTGGAAAGAGAGAAAATATATTGTACAGTGAAATAAAATAAAGAAGACAATGATAAGTTGATCAGTTACATGAAGTTACACTGAATAAGATAAATAGTTAATGAATTAATTATTCTACAAGTATGGTGCCATTGTTGAATCTAAATACAGTAATTCACATTTAATTCACATTTGGGTGGGATTGGGATTAATATATTAAAAACAGTAATAGCTAGTGTAATAAAGTAAATTTAATTCATATTGAAATTATAGAAATTTAATAGGTAAAATATAGAAAAACTACTTAAAAAATTACTTAAATCAGCAAAAGTATTCAGACTGAAGGGAGGGAGAAAAGTAAAAAGTCTAAGAAGAAATTCACTATTTAGGAATCAGTTTTTATTAGAGAGGTCACATTAGGTGGCAAACTTATTATATAAATTGACAATGCACTTTAGAATTGTATGCCTGAAACCTATGTAATCCTTGCTAACAGATGTCACCCCAATAAGTCTAATGATAAAAATACATTTTAAAAAAGTGTGGCTGTGGAGATGTTTATCCACAAACTTAAGAATCAATAAAGAAACATTTAAAATGTGTTAATACCCTAATGCTAACACATCCACCTAGAGAAGATATGTTTGTAACTCAAATATGCTATGATATATAAAACATGGTATTTTTACTAACACATTTCTTCAAGTTGTTTAGATGCCTTGGATATTCTAATGAAAAGGAGAGAAAGTTAATGATAGAAATAAACCCAGGAATGATTTCAGCTTTATGATAACTTAATTATAAGGGACACTTGGTATTTTCCATAGACCTTGAATTTTATATATTCTACAATTCCATGGAATTCCTTTGATCTGACCCTAGTTACCTAGACTGAGTGCTATTAGGGACACAAAGTATGTGCTTCATTCTGTGAGGCCTATCACCTCTTTCAAAGAACTAGAATACCATATAAAACCCAACAGTGGATAAACAGACTTGAAAGGAATTTGCCCTTCAATGAGAAATACATTATACTCCAAAAGATATTTTACTTATTTCCCAAAAATAGATCCCAGCCAACATAATTAATGACTGAAAACCTGTTAGATTCAAGAAAACTTATATACACACACAGTATGTCTTGTATCTATCAATCAATCTAGACAATTTTATGTAGAGTATTATACAGTTTTATTATACATACACAAAATAAATACACACATATATGTTTAATTCAAATGAAGCTATTTAAAGAGTAATCTATATACTCATATAATATGAATATTGGTTAAAAAATGCAAAACAGTGAAATTTTCATATTTTTATAACTATAGGAATAACATTTGGTAATGTTTTAAATCTTCGTTAAGGAAAGATAATGATCAAATATTTAAAATAGATAATATTTATAGCAAAATAAATAGCTAAATGCTCTTATATGTTCCTACTTGAAATCTTGGGTGTTTCTCCCATAACCCTGAATGATGTGTACAAACACCCAGAGTAAAGAGAAATATGTTTAATTTTATCTCTCAGCAATGCCTTGGTACCCATGACAGAAACATAAAACAGAAGCTCAGCCTTCACACCTAAATTGCCTTTCTGTTTACCTTGAGAACATTTTCTCATCTTTATTCATTGTGTTCTACCTTAATATGCAAAACGCCAGTTCCCTAAAGACTCTGCCACCTATTTAGTTCCATCTAGTTAGATGAAGAACAACTTCTACTGGTTTAAGCACAAAACAAACCTACATATCAAATAATAAAAATGCAATTTCATATCTAAAGATAACTTGTTATTGTAAAACAAAATATTGAAAAGATACTTTTTTTTTTCCTCTACTAGAATTCCTGGTCCTCACACATGCATAATTTGTAAATGTACAAGCCTTAAGTCTCTGTAGTCCCTGATATGTTTTGTTAGTGTAGTTTTCAATATACAATTTTTGCCACAAATGCTGCCAATGCACCTGCCCTTTAACATTAGTTATGGTGTTTTTGTCATAAGAAGTATAAATACAAAAAAAATATATTAAGAGAATAGACATTCTTTCTGAGCAATCACATCATTTGATCTGTGAACTTCTGTGAAAACCAATCTGAATAGCCTTCATTTAATGTACCAATGGATAATGGATGATGTTTTAATTTATTCTTCACATATTTTAATGCAAGAAGTTATATCTTTAAAACCAATCAATTTAATGACTAAAACCACATACATGCAATTGCTAATCAAATCTCTTTTCAACAGCAAAGCATCTTTCAGATCCAGGAAAATTTCCTAATCGACTGCCTAGTACAGGCGCCCACACACAGAGTCCTTGCCGTGCCAGCTCTTACAGCTACGGTCAGTGTAGCGAAGACACCCACATAGCGGCAGCTGCTGCCATCCTGAACCTTTCCACCCACTGCAGGGAAGCTGCAGACATCCTCTCCAACAAACCACAGAGCCTGCATGCCAAGGTAGGCCAGTCCAAGAGCCTGGAGGGCGGGCCAGAGACTGAACGGTGAGAATAAACTGCCTTTCATGTTCGTACCACATTCACTACCATGCTGCTCCCCATCCTAAAGCACAGCCCCTCCTTGCCTTAAGAAGAGGCTCGGAGGAACATTGACAGAGTTAAGCTTGAAGGCTTCAAGGAGTGAAAGAGTGGTGTTCTTGAAGGTAGTGTACCAAAGTTGGGAGACAAGTGAGTTATGGAGACTCTTGGGGGAGATTTTTAGATTTCAAACATATTTTTGTTGAGGAGTGTGGCACACAAGAAAAGAAAATGCATTTAAAATCAGTCTGAATAATGGAAGCTTTACGCTGTCTGTGAATCAAAGATGGTAGCGAATGATGAATGAAACTGACTTGTAAAATATTTGCAAAATCAACTCATAAACTTCATTATTGCACATGTTACTATTGTATAACATAAGATAGCCTGAGTTGCCCTACTATTCTCAAAGGATATATAGTAAATCAACAAGAGACAATTGAGGGGCACTTGAGAACTGAGGGCATCCAAAACTAAATTCTGTGAGGTTTATGAAGATGCCACATTTCTGAAGTCCCTGCAGTTAACTACATTTCTCTCATAACCTTGCTTTTCCAACCCACAGCAAGTCCATATCCATGGTTATGACACCTTGATGAAAATAAGAAACAGAGATCCTCCAAGTCTTGCCTTTGAGGAGAAGGATTGATTGCTACAGTCACACACTGGTCCTTGGAAGGAGGGTAGGACCTGATCCTGCCATCAGCAGCAGCTAGTAACTCCTATCTACACAAGGGCTCAATAAAAATAAATCATTTTGCTACCTAGATGGCTGAAACCAGCTCAAATAAAGTGTGCAGGCTTATTTGAAAAAGAGATTTTACCCCTTCTTTAAGTGGAAGATACCCTTGGTTAAACTCTAATCCTGAGACTCAGGCAATTAAAGGGTATAGCTCTCTTTTTTCCTTTAAGTGCAGCCCTATCCCTGGCGTGGTCAGCTGCTCACCTGTGCCTTGCCAGGCCTTCAGGAAAGCGGGAACACAGTGCCGTGGAGCATTTGACAGAAGAATCAGAATTAGCTTCTGGACAAATCTAAGCCAAGTAAACCCCAGGAAGAGATGGTGGCCAAAAACCATTCACAAACAATTTTTAAACAAATGAGGTTCTTAAACAAAGAAAAACACATCTCTAAAAAACACACACAAAAAATACCAAGCTATCCAAATACAAAGGAATTCAAGTAAAAAATTATTTATATAAATAAATTACCTAGGATACTTTAAAATGCAACTTTAGAGATTTTTAAATTCATTTTTAAAAACCTGAATAATGTTTTTCTTTTTAAAGAGATATTCTAATGTGCAGTTAGTTGTAAAAATACTAAAATATCTTCCTTCTCAGGGACTTATTATTTGTTTGTATAGGCTGTTCTATGAAAATAAAAACAATGTTATAATTAGTGCTACTTAAATCACTTGAGTAAATTTTTCTAGGCTGAATGCTTTTCATCTGCACCTGTAGATATTTTTTGGTTTCTCAGAATTCTGCCTTTAACTTTTCATGTTCTATATTTTATTAATTGATGATGCCAAACAATGAATCAAACAAAGTTAACTAAAATTTGAGGGCATTTTCCCTTATCAATATATGTTCTTCTCTTTTTAAAACTCATTTCTATTCAGAAAAGTGATGGTCAAATTGGCACATTTCAAAAATTCAAATAACCAATTTCCTGTTTATGTTTTTATGCTCCTATTGGGAGCACTCTGTGTGCCAGTGTTGCCCTATGGAGCAGGTATGCCTGCTCAGGGTGAGAGGAACTTCTGCAGGTCTCAGCCTCCAAACTTCGAACCAAGTCTTAACTGCAGAAGCCAAACCATTGATGTGATGATGAGGATGAAAGAGACAGAACATGCACAGATTGACTTTTAGAATAAGTTTATTGTTCTGGCAGCTTTAAAAACCATTTTCCCATGAAAATTGTCTCATTGACATAATGGTTATTAAAATGGGATAAATATGGCACCCTACAAAGTCATTTCTGCAGAATCCTTCTTTCGGGCGTGCATTTGAACACAACTGTAACAATTTGTAGAATTCTGTCCTACTTGGATCCTACTGGCTGAACATAGAAGAGAACCTCATAAATTCTAGAAATCACAAAAAATAATTATGGTAGCAAAAAATGAGAAAAAGCCAAAGTAATCAATCCTGAAAAGTGGCCTCTGATAAAACAATGCTTGATGTGGGCCATTTCTGTTGTCAGTGCTGCTCTGAGCCTTCTATTTAACATTGGATTAAGTATAAACAAACTTCCCCTCCACATTGCATGTTACCCTGATTCTATTTCCACTATGATATTTTTCCTCCATGGCAGGTTGTTGGTATGTTTATTTCTGATAGCGAAAATCCATAGAGCTGTTGAGTTCCCTATTTACAACAAAGTATGTGGAGGTGTACAGCTTTTCCCTACTCTTGACTTCTATCACCAAGCATTTTTGATTTACTAGAGAGACATTTTGACTTTAAGCTATACCAACCAAAAGGTGTTTAAGTACTGGACTGCTCAAGTCCCAATTAGATTCCATCACAAACCCTGCCTTCAAGGAGCTTACAGACAAATCCAGGCCAAAGAAGTGGTTGTTTCAGGTAGAGAGCTAAGTTTTCAGAGATAACATTCCTGATGTCCACAGGAGGTATGAGTGGCTTTCAGGGAATTTGATCAGTACTTGAGTGAAGTCTGATTTCTTATTTTGTTTCTGTCTCTGTCCAGTTCTTTCTTTTACAATATAAGTTTCTGTGAAGTAGATTAAAGAACCCAATAGAAGAATAAATTACAGATCATGGTATCTTATGAGCACAACCTTTTTAAAATCAAGCCTAAGGACACTAACCATAAAATTGCCTTTATACCCACTCATTGGGGCTAATACATTTCTTCTCAACTGATTGCAAGTTTAGTGAGAGATCTGAATTAGTGATTTTCAAAATCCCTGCTCTTATGGAAAATAAAGGAAACAGAGGCTGTTTTCAGAGGGGCAAGAGAATTTTGAGTTCCTACACACTAAAAAAAATGAAGGACAGATGATAGGGGTATTCTAAACTGCCCTTTCAAAGCTTTTTGGCCTCAAGTGGCTGTCTACTCAACACTAGAACACTGTTTATCAGCTTCTTCCCAATACTATGCTGAGAATATCAATGTTAACATGGCCCATTGCTGCCCAAACTCAATTCTGAATGTAAATTTTTAAAGGGATTATTCTTTAAAATACACTCCAGCCTTACATAACACATCTGCACTGCCAAAGACCACCTATGTGTGTATTAAGTACCTCTCAGGAAATCAAGTCAAGAGAAAAGATTAGTAGTATCAATACTAGTATATATCATAATAGTTAAAGGAATTTTGTCTAAAATATGAGCTCTCCTAATTCTAGTACTTTTATTGCTTCTAAGATTTCTATAATGTCCTTTATTTTAATTTGAAATTAATATGTGTTTATAAAACATACATGGACCACAGCTTCCCTTTAGTCTGGCAGCTGTTGCTGCTGATAAGATCCCAGCATTCAGTCAAAATGGGCAGCAGGCACAGAGTGAGCCTCCAGGGTTTGTTGAGTTTGCTGAGCTCTTTCCACCAGCATGAGTCTGTGCCAGCATGCATCAGGGACAGTCCCTATTTTTCATCCTTCCTCCCACCCTCATCAACAGAGGTAGAAACATACTTCAGTCTATCTTTATCCTCATCACTGCTGCTTGCCAAGCATTCTGTTGTTTGTTTTGGTGTTTTCCCCACCTGTTTAGACAAAGTGGCATATGCACAGTGTGCCTTAAAAGAAAATTAAAAATTAACACTTGCTTGAAATGTTTAAAGTTCAAAGTCTGTTTTGTGCTTGAACAAGGCCTAGAAACAACATGATATCCCATTGCCATTCTTGCTGCCTGAAATCAGGAATAGCCTGGTGGTTTTCAGGATGCTTAAATTCCAAAAGTGGCCTTTTCAATAACTTTAACAAGACAAACTATATACTATATACTGTTAGTGAAATGTTATGAGGAACTCAGGTCAAGGATTTCATGAAACTGACTAATACATGTGTAGGAAAAATAGAAATTTAATAACTGACACTTTACCTCTGGGTATGTAGTATAGAGACATGTCTCTTTTGGTATTCAAAAACCCCATCAGATTATTATTATTTTTAGTTGTCATTTATTGAGTACTTACTATGTATCAGGCACCATAAATAAGTGTTTTGCCCACCTTAATCCTTTTTAGTCCTTCTAGAAACTTGGTAAAACAGATATTATCCCATTTTTACAGATGAAGAAACAGTTTTGTTAAACTCAGAGATATTAAATAATTTTCTCTCAGTGGTACAACTATAACTTTTGGAGCTGAAATTTGAATTCATGCCTGTTCTACTTCTCATCTTCTTAAAGATCTTGTTATTATGTAGTATACAAATTGCTGGACCACCCAGTTTTCACTGACTATGATTCCAAGTTCCAGACAAAGATTTTTGGGAAATTGCATCTTAATTTTATACCTTATAGCAGATACTTATTTCACCTCTAATGACCATCTTGTTTATATTGAGTGCATTTCACAAGTTTATACTCTTAATTTAATAGTTGTAATACTCAATTGCTATTTAATAACAATTAGATATTTTCATTTTATTTGTTTATTGTTAATACCCTGCCTGCTTTGAAAACATATTTCAGATATCTGGCTTTCAGTCCCCAAAAGATAATCCCGTAAAGCAAGAATGGACAACCGAGTGGGGAGATGAAAGCCAGGGTTAATTACAGCAGAAATCTAGGCTGAGGGACACTTCATTTTACATTTCCCTTTAGCCAAGTCAAAAAGGAAAAAGGTGATGGGGTGATCTATCTTGTATTAACGGAAAACCTGCAAAAGAAAGAAAACAATTATTTCTTATTCTATCAATGTTTTGAAAATTAATAATTTTTATAATCAGAACATTAAAGTAAATATTATAAATTTGCTTTATTTAACTTCATCACCATTCTTAAATACTTGATAAAATTGTAATTATTCAAACAATGTAATATTATAATTTGCCTGGAAAATATCAGAGAAAAATAGCCACAAGCCTATTCTCTAAATGCAAGTCAATAATATCTGTATTTTCCACTTTATTCTTCAGCAAACAAATTTCTATCTGTTTTCCTACTTGTAAACATAGTAGGGATGCCAGGTTGTTTCCTGCTTTTATGATATGTCTTTTCCATGTTGCTATAAAATCCTCATAATTATTTTACGGTTGCATAACATGCCATTAAATAGATATAGCATAATTTCAGTAAGTATTTCTCTTTGCTGGACCACGGAGACACTTTTTTTTTTTTGGTCGTTCCCTGGCTGGGAATCGAACCCAGGCTGCAGTGTTAAGAGTGCCAAAGCCTAGCCACTACACCACCAGGGAACTCTGAGACACTTCTTATTTGATAGTGCAGACAAAGATTATAATGAACAATTTTCTCAATTTTCAGTTTAATAATAATTTATAACATTATTAAATTACCTTTTGCTACAAATCTCTTATATGCATAAAACAAGCTCCTTGAAAGCAGGAACAACATAGTTTTCCATTTTCCTCAAACTATAGTAGCTTGAAAATATTCTTTCTCAACAAGTTAACGTATAAATAAATCATAGGTATCATCTGTAGCTTGAAAGTGGATGAAATAAATGGTCTTTGATATGCTCCTACGTTGGAAAGTATATGAATAATGTTAGACTGATGCCTACCTTCAAAAAAGCTTAAATTTAAATTTAAATGAATAAAATAAGGATCCCAAATAGCACTTTGAAAAATTAGAATATTAAAAGTCTAGGGGGCAGGGCTCCGTGTCAGCTGTTGGGCTATTGCCTCCTCCTCCTGCAGCTTTGTCCTGCCATTTGGTGTTTCCAGCACAGAGAAGTGATTCTGTTGCTACTGCACTGAATAAAAATCTATGCAATAAACGTGTGATCCACCCATCTATGGGCAGAAAGGGACCCTTCTCTGGTACTCTGTGTAATTGTTGAATGCATCTGTGCGCTCACTTAAAGCCCATCTGTACCCTGCTACACAACCGTGTGGCCCTGCTCTCTCCCAGTCAGTCAGGTGCTCTGAGCAGCCGGCCTGGGCCCAGGCTGTAGAAAAGCACCTCTTTTAAACATTAGGAGTAATTTTTTTTCAGCATATGATTACTCAAATGTATAACCATAGCAACTCTAAAATTTTTTAAATGTATGATTTGGAACATGTTTTCTATAAAAACTAAAATATATATTAGTGTTGTCTTGGAACAATTGATATTTCTTTTCAGCAAGATTGAATCAGCACTATTTATGGGTTTTGTAGTATAAAAGCCTGCAGCTCAGTCACACTGCTTCCTTTTCCTAAGCCATCTGCCACAGAGGTCTGGAATTTTATGTTCATGTTTGTTGTGCAGTCTTAACCCAAGTTTTAATTTTTTTTATGAAAAAATGTCAGCAACTACAGTATTTAGCATTTTACTTTACTTGGTTATTAAGCTTGATTACTATAGCTCTGTTTCATTGCTTCTGTTATATATCAGCTATGAAGCCAATAATTGTTTTGATATGCTCATGACAGAAGACATTATCATATCATAGAGAGAGAACATGGCACTGATATGGTTAATATTTTAGATTTTTGTAAGTAAGGCTTATTAATGCTGGTATAAAAATGTATTTGATTTTATACAGATGGCATAAGATGTTGTGGTTACTAAGTTATTATCCTGGATAAGCTGTACTGTCAAATTCAGGGCTTAAAACTATAACCGGAGATTAAATTATTTACTAAAAAGGACAGAAAGATATGGCTAAAGCATCTTAGTACAAACATATTAGAAGTATGTTTACCTCTCACAAATATAATAAAGCATATCTATCTCATAGGCTGAGAGATTGAAATAGAAACTTTACAGGTAAAACAAGCAAACAGAAGAGGTGCTTTTGTTTTCTAAATCAGGGGCAAGCAGTGAGTAAGCACTAAACCCAGCTACTGTGGACCACTCCTCAATGGCAGCTATTGGGGCAGGAGTAAGGGGTAATGGGGAAGTGTGGACACAGTGTAAATGGGGAGCTAAAATCAATCCCCTAGGAAGTAACTGGCTCCACATGGAATCTTGCTGACACCTTCAAAGAAGACTCCTGCTTTGTCAGCCAAAAGGAGAAAGAGTAGAGAAGTGGTCTATAAGGTAAATGTGGATTGACAGATAATGGTGAAAATGCCAGAAAAGTATTCATTGACCTACTTGGGAAAATGACAAGCATGCTCTTCCCAAATTCTGAGAATTGTTGCCTGGCAATGTACACAATTTATGATGCCATAAAACCCATCCTATAGCACATACCTTGTGAAATGTCTGGAGTATGTGGGCAGTTTGTTGGAACATAAACCTAAAAAACAAAAACAAACAAGCAAAAAAAGTTTAGCCAAAAGTATTCCAAAAAGAAATGCTGTGAGCAGAATTAATTTTAATTTTCATACTAAGTATCTAGAAAATTATGACCTTTATTCTGAACTTTTAACCATAAAACTTAAACTCTGAGCAGTCATGCCAGCAGTTGCTACTTAAAGTCCCCCAGAGTGAATTATGATTTGCACGTCTGCCTCCCCAACAGGCCCCCCGACAATTCAACAAAACTTTTCTGGTTCAAATAACCCAGGATAAAATGCTACTTTTATGTAGATTTAATATTTCAATACAATTTCTCTTCTAGCTGGTTATTTTTCCATATTTCTCCTGTTAGATTACAATTGTGATTTGGGGGGAGGGCAAGTAGCATCATGCCTTTTTATAAGCTCAAGTATTAATGCTTTAAATGATGAATTGGGAGTGGTATTTCTGCAAACTAGGAAAGAAGATTTAAAGCTAAATTAAAAAAATACATATAACAGGTTTAGCCAATACATTTGGTATTTGGAACACCTTATTTATGTTAGGCTTACTTAGTTTAAACCTAGAACACCAAGCTCACTAATGGGGGCTGCTCTTAAAAGTCTACCTAACAATTGAACATTAGCCAAAGCAAATCAGAAAACTAGATTTAAAGTCAGATATACTTACATAAAAGCTTGCATTTAAAATTATTTCTTAAATGCCCCACATGGCTAAGCTATGACTGCAAACTGCTTAAATGTTTTTTTGTTTCCTATTGTATACCAGGGAGCCGAGATAGAAGTGGATGAAAATGGCACATTGGACTTAAGCATGAAAAAAAATCGAATCCTGGACAAAGCTACATCCCTAACTTCTTCTAACACTTCTATTCCAACTCCTTCCTCTTCCCCATTCAAAACAAGCAGCATTTTGGTCAATGCAACATTCTATCAGGCTCTCTGTGATCAAGAGGGCTGGGATACTCCTATCAACTATAGCAAAACTCATGGGAAGACAGAGGAGGAAAAAGAGGTATTGTTTCAATATGTCAATAAGTTTAAGACATAGCTTGATTGGAGAGAATTATTAGCATTTCTCTCCTAAATTATTTTGCACATTCCTGTTTAGATAATACATTGTTCTCTACCTTGTTTTAGATTTTGGTAAAGTAATCATTTGCAATTTCAGAAGAAATTTACAAATGAATCTAACTTTTCCTGTCATTTGCCTAAAATGATAATATATTGAATTTTATCCCCACTATGGCTGCAGTTGTGTGTACTGCTTAAGAAATTACATTGTATATCCCTTCAGACATAGCCACCTGTAAGGAACAATGTATCACTTAACACTGAATTGCCAGCTTACAAATTCTTTCTGAACCAGAGGACAGAAAATGAAATCAATTCAAAAACACATGAGAATTGTGTCAAATTCATTTTCTTGGTTTTGTGAAGGAACTTGGTTAGCATAACTGTGTACAGTTGGTCTTCCCTATTCCACAGGTTCTGCATCCATGGATTCAACTAACTGACAATAGAAAATATTTAGAAAAAAATGTTACATTGCTGCTGACATGTGCTATATAGTTAAACCTCCGATAGTTGTGTCTGAAAACTATTTACATATTATTTACATTGTATTAAGTGTTATAACTAATCTAGAGATTATTTAAAATATAGAAGAGAATGTATGTAGACTATATGCAATTACTACACTATTTTATATAAGGGACTTGTGCATCCATGAATTTTGGTATCTGTGGGAGGGCCCTGGAACCAATCCCCTGCAGATAGTGAGAGATACTTAATATAGGGTCATTAACTGAAGTATTGTATCATGAATGTTGGATGACTGAGTTGTATCAATCCCAAAGTCAAGGAGATACATTGTGTGTTTGATTATCTTGGAGGTGGTTTTACCCCTAAAAGCCAGATGTCGTGACTGTGCACAAATTCGTGAAGACTTCATCTCCATAGTTTGAGCCACCTGGCTTGGCCTGATTAGCATGAGTTAGTATCATTCAAAAGAATTGATGGCTGGAACCCTCTGTGGTTTAAACTCTCTATCATGATAAATATAACCCCATTTACTACAATAAGTGATTCTGCTTTGCTGTTTGTCAGGCAAGTTATTGATACTTGCCATTTTACATGTTTAAAGAACTGAAATAGCCTTTCTCTTTGGAAGTGTGCATCATCTTTTTCAGCTTTTTAAAGTTCAGAGACTTTGGGGGGACGACTCATTTGATTTTAGCATATGTTTTCACATCTCAGAGAATAAGTAGACATAAACAGTGGTAATCACAAGTTCGAGATGCTTCCAGTTCTTTCCCTGCATCCCTCCCTTCCTCCCTCTTTTCCCTTCTTCCTTCTTTGAGCACACTTACATTGCCATTTCTATGTCCAGACAGTAAGATAGGTCCTGAGGATGCAGCACCCATTAAGACATGCTTCCACTACATGTGTGCTCAGAGTCTGGTAGGACTGACACATAACCAAATATATTGATAAATGGATATCAAAAGCAGGCATGAACATAAAAAGGAAAGAATGGCCAACTCTGTGTGGCATGGCTGGGGACAGTTGATTGTTGACCAGATTGTGGCAAATCCCACTTTTTACCACTAAAAGGGAGCCTCATCCTAGTTACAAGATGTTAATGGAGTTTCAGTAAAAGTCATATGTCACATGAAGTACAGTGCTGTAGAAGGTACACATAACTTCATTCTTATTCTTGGATGAACCCTACTAGAATAAAACTCACCATGTTTGAAAATATCTCAAGGTCATGTGCAGGATGGGACTTAGGTTTTCTGTCCTCATCCTTTTGACTGTGGCATAAATAAGCTGTGCTCAGTGTTCACCAGAGATCTCTTTTCTATTTGTACACAGTGTCAGACATATGGATCCAGTTCTCAGGCATAACTAAGCAAATTTGCGACAAATAGGCTGTTGTTTCCATTTTAAGGTCTTGTGTTGTTTCACATTAGTTATAATTTTGTGCCTTCAACAGCAATGTCAACATTGGACCTTTTATATTCTCCTGTTTGGGGGTCTAGTTAGTACATCAGGGACCTCGTTGGCTACATTTCTTATCATTCTGCCAGAAAATGATGTTTCATAACAAATATTTTATCTTTACTTTACAATCTCATTTTCTGCATAATTCAAAAAATTATGTGGATTCACCTTGGCAGCTTTATGGATTCAACTGGAGTGTGTTTTTATCTAATACTTATATGTCTGTGACTGTGTTTTATTTCCCAGCAAATTCATGGGGAAAGAGGAGATGGATTTGTTTAAATCCGGTTTCTGCTCTTTTCAGAATGGCTTACCTTCTTCAGGTTCGATAGTACAGATTTTTACTGCTACAATTTGAAACCTAAGTATTCTGAAATCTGAAATTTAGAAACTGAAAATTCAATGTCATTAAGAATAACAAAAGAGTAATTTGGAGATGCTAACTGAGTTCTTGGAGGCAAAGTGCTTGCCCTAGGTTTGATTTGACAAAATATTTTTTAAGCTTAATGCATCTTGTCACAGTTATCTGAGCATGGATGACTCATTGATTGGGGAAGCTATAGCCAATAGGGTTGTAAACAAGAGTGCTTCTGGATCACTGTAACTCCTGAATAAAGTTTCTCACCTTTTGTTCTTTGTTCCTTCATCTGTGTCAAGGCAATCTACTAATGTAGAGTAATTTTTGCAACCTGTTCTGAATCTTAAAAATGAGAGAAATGTGATACTTGAGAGGTATTATTTTGAAAAAGTAGATTGTATTCCATGTCCTAGTTGCAAATGTAGCAGAGGAATACCATGTTCAGTAAGAATAAAGACAATGGATCTCTATATTCAGTGTCTCTTTATCTTAACTATCCTGAGAAGTAGGATTATTATCAAAGTTTATAGAGGAGAAAACTGAGGCTCAGGAAGGTGAAGTTGTTGGTTCTCGATCATGCAGAAATTAAAGTAATGGGCCTGGGCTTCCTTAAAGTGAAGAAAAACAAAAGAGAAAATAGAGAGAGGGAAAAAAATACACCACAAAATGGAGGAAACTATGGAATATTGAGAAAAAAAGGAAAGAAAAAAGAATAATGAAGAAATGGTATATGGCAAGGAGTGTTGAAGTCAACAGTGGTCTAGAATGCTTTTCAGGACAGCATGACCTAGATCTGCAGGATATAACAACTTGACCAGTTATAGGGACTTGTCCATGTATGTCATTTCCAACGAGATGGACTGGGATGGCTGCATATGGCCCAAGTGATATACTGAAGACTAGCTGTGGTCTATTCCTACTCTTACACATCTGTTCTTCCCACTGCCACCTTAACTATTCTCCTACACCCCACCTCATATTGGTACTCACACACACAGACACACACACAACCAGAAATTGAGTGATCATTTCTAATTCATTGTTATCTACCTCATATGCACAACAGTTGCTTAATTTTGTCAGTAATTTTCAAAAAATATTGTCTGTCTCTACCAGTGAAATAGCCTGTCCAGATGCCCCCTAAAAAAAATCCTGAATCTGGAAAAAACTCAAAATATCTTGAAAAGAAAGCACTGAGAAATAACTAGGACTGTCAGTTTCATTCAACTGTCAGTTCTCCAAAGATTTCAGGGCTTAAAATGTTAAAAGTGCCAGATGCTATTATCTGTTATTCATGTTACCATTATGTTCCAGTCTTTACTGAAACCAATATAAACTTCCATCTGTGCATTAAAGGAATTTCATTGTACCCATATACTGTCAAAACACACACATATATGCCACACTCTCTTTTACATATCCATAAGATAAAATTATTATTTCCAAAAGAATACTTTAAATTTTGAAAACATACTTATAAATAATATTGGCTCATTTTTTTACTGGTGCTGTTTAGGAATTTATCCATTATAAAATGCTTCTGTAACAAAATGAAGAATTCTCTTAGTGATGATCTCCTGTATATTAATACATATGCTCTTTCCAAGTTCTTTAGAGGTAGTATGCTGAGCAAAGAAAAGGGAAAAAAACAATTATTTGATAATACAACTGCACATATAAGAGTGCATAGTTTTTAAAAGAAGTTACAAAATACTTAAAAGGTCATAGCCAATATAAGTATCTTATTAAAATATTATGACATATTACTATACTAAATTAAGTACCATGTGTTCTGCAAGCATTACATTTATGTGCATATTAGTGAAATAATAACAAACTTTCATAATTGATCATTTCTTTCAAAATCTCCTATTACTTTGCTTTCCATAATGTATAGATTTAGCAGTCAAACAGTAGCTGACAACCTTTATATGTTCATCTGTATATATACATGACTCCTTAGAGATACTCTGTTCTTAAATTTATAATAAACAAAATAATAAAAAGGCTCTTTTTTGCTGTATGCCATTTTCGTGAAAAATTCAATGTCTAAACATAAAACAAAGGAGGTTCCACACTGAGACTTAATATTGAATCTAATATTTGTATATAGTTTCCAAAAGCCAAGACACTTATAAATTATCATGGAAAATACTACCCAGGCTGAATTCAGATAACACCAAATGAAATGGATGGTGTTATTATTAAATTTAAGGTCTTATAATGAGGAATTTTGTCATGTTAGGCATTTATACTATAAAACTTGAAAAAATGTGAGCATCATTCATCTATTTTGCTACAGATTCTATGGAATTTGCCATTAAAATACCTCTTCTCTTTGTATCTTAGTAGGCAATGATTATCAAGCACTCATTTCTTTTTGTTTTTAAATGGTATATGATTATCTGCTACTATTTCTAAATATTTATCAATAGAATAAAATGGAATACTTAGCACTATAAATAATGTGAAGAAAGAAATTTTGCCAAACCAGATTTATTAATTTGGTCTGAAGAAAATGTTACTTGAAATAGTTTGTCAATGTATTTACCACTGTATGGTCTTGTGTAAAATAATTGATTAAATTGTTATCCAAATAATTAATGAAAGAAATTGTATTCTCCTTTATGACTGAGATCAATGTTTAGAATTTTTCTTTGGTTGGAAAATTTCAGGGATTTTGTTTTTTCATTGTTTTTGAATGTAGATTCCAGATTATTATAATTGTATTTTGCCAATGCAGTGTTTTTACATTTATTTAACTTAAATGAGACTTACCTTGAAACATTCAAAATACTTTTATCACCTTAAATAGATCAGTAATTTTGAGAATTAGAATCAGTTTTCCATACTGGTTAATCTCATTTGAATATTAAATCCAGAAAGTATTATACTTACCAGGTATAAACTTAATGATAAAGTAAACTCATCATGTGATTAAGCAAAACCATCATTAGTTTTCTGTAAGATAAATTATTTCAAAAAATTAAGTCTTCCTTATGAAATCAAAATCAGTATTAAGCTTAAAAGAAGGCCATGAAATTTAGTGATAATCCAACAAGAAATTTCATCAAATAAGTAAAAGCATTACAAGATGCCAGTTTACCAAAAGAGTAACTTAAGAAAAGCAAGAAGTGATATAAGAATAAACGCAGTTATCCAGCAAAATCAAATTAAATGCCTAAGGATTCAGCTATGATATACTTAAACAAAAAATTTAAATCTTAATTATTTGTATATTGAAAAGATACTGCTAATCTAAATTTACTTCTTCTTTTTCTGTTTATAAATTTCTGTGATTTATTTTTGCAGTATTTCTTTTGTTTTGCCAATGACTGCTGTGTACATAAAGAACTAGTCCTACATTCTCTGGGAGACATGCATTATACAATGAAATCTGAACTATATTAAATTAATTATATAGCACAAGAAATTCCCTTGTGGTTATATTTGTCAAAACGTGAAATTTTAAAGGTGTTCCCATAAATGATCATTTCTCATTCTTCACTGTGGATAAATGTCCATAACAATCAGTATATATCCTTATACACATTATCTTATTTATTTTGTGTACAAATCTTAATGAGGAATTTCAGCTGAGTCTTTAAGCCAAAACTCATATTTAACACTGATGACTTCAAATCCAGCTGTCTTTCCAGGGTTCCCTAATGCCTTCTGTGTTTCTGTAACTTTTTTTTCCAGAAAGACCCAGTGAGCTCTCTAGAAAATTTAGAGGAAAAAAAGTTTCCTGGAGAGGTCTCCATTCCAAACCCCAAACCCAAGCTCCATGCAAGAGATCTCAAAAAGGAACTAATCACGTAAGTGGTCCAAAATGGCATACTCTGTGAGATTCTGGAAGTAAGAAACTCAAGTTCATAATTTTGAGTAATAATACCTTGGCTTATATAGTTGACTTTAGGGATGTCTTAAGGCCTTTTCAACCAGTCAATAGTTAAATGTTCTATGTGTACCTAAACCTATGCTTAGAACTACACAGGTTATAAAAATGAAATAGTGTACATGACATGATCTCATGCTACAAGAATTAAAAGTCTAACTGATTAAAAAATGAAACAATATAAAACAATTAGAAATGTTTATGTTTTGATCAGAACTTCTTAATCTGACATCTACTGATCGAAGATCATCCCAATCAGGGCTCCAGGAAGCCCATAAACCTTTTCAAGCTTAATGCAAATTGCTATTTGAGCAAGAGAGTTCATGGTTTTCATCAGATTCTCAAAGGGTTCTGTGACTCAGAAGAGTTTAAAAACCAGGGCACCAGAGAGCAATGAACACTAGTTAAAACTACAGCAAGAGTTCTGAGACGGGAGGTCAGGACACCTGGAGCAGGGACAAGGCTTTTTGAAGAGGAAGACCCTGAGCTGACCCCTAAGGACAAGCTGGGCCTGGAGAGAGAGTGCAGGCACAGAATCCAGCCGCATGGATGAGGGCCCTGAGAAGAGTGCCCTGGTGGTAGGTTTTTCATAAACAAGCTATGCAGTGTTTGAGCAGAAAAGAAAACTAATTATATAGTAGTTCAGGAAGAGTAGTGTGAAGAATTATGCTGAGGCTGGATTCACTTGGGGACCGTCTGGAGTAAGGAAGGTCATCTAACATGTTGATGTAGAGATTCAAATGATACATAGAGGAAGGAAGTATAGAATGAAAAGGACAGAGTGGTCAACACAGAATTGGAGGACACACATTCTGCTGGGACCTGAGAGGGAAGAAAAATAACACAGAATACAGAAATGAGGTCACTTAGAGGAGAACTAAGGAAATAGTTATGATGGGAGCTAAAAGCTGAAAAAAATCTCAAAATTGGGCTTTCAATAATATTAGACACCTCTGGAAGTTCAAAAAGGTTAAATTAGAAAAGGCTCAACAAATCTTTGGAAAAGAGTCCTATGAAATAATAGAGGCCAGTCAGCAGGTGGAATGTAGAAGAAGGGAAGGAAATGAAGAGCAGTGTGTGTGCAAGTACAGCACAGGTGACGCCACCAATTACTGCAGTAATAACAACTAAGATTGCAAACTTCCCCCAGTTTACACGTTATTTTTTTTTTTTGACCCTGAAGATCTCTGTGCGTTGTAAGAATTGAGAGTGTAATTTATCCAACTTCTTTATGAATGTGAGTTCATCTGGGCCATTGCCGGGACAGCAAGCCATCCAGAGCTCCTTCTTCACCTCAGCTTCCAGTTTGTATGCAGGGAAGGTAGAGATATCAGGGTTAGATACTAAGTAGGGGAGGAGGAAGAGAGGAGGGCATTTTAGGCAAAGATGAGAGAAACCTTGGCATTTTTTTGCATTTATATCCTCCGCAGGTAGGGTCTTGCCTGTGTTGTGTTTCACATGAATGAGTAAAATGTAGGAAATATTTTCCATGTGTAAATGGTTAAATATTAAAGTAAATTCATACTGAAGTATATTTATTTATTTATTTTTGAAGTATATTTAAAGCTGCCAATTAATAAAGGTTTCTGGCAAAGAGTTACCTGTTAACTTAGGAAACAGTGTCTGTACTCTCTTTTGTATATTGCTGCATGAAAATGTGTTTAAAATTTTCCAGTAAAAATTATTTTTAATCCCTCTCCTGGCCCAGCTTCCAACAGACCCTGTCTCTCCTTCCTTTCACAGCAAAACTTCTCAAGAAAATTGTCACTACTGTGTGACTCAGTTTCTCACCTGAGTCTTTCCCAGACAGACTTTCACTCATTGTTGCAGAAAACCATTCTTAAGTTCTCCAGACATCCCCATCTAAGGGTTGTTGGTTCTTTGTCCTCTTGTTCCTACTTGATGGGGCAGGATTTGACAGAGCTTATCACTCACTCCTCCTCAATCTATTTTCTACACTTGGCTTGTAGGACACCACACCTGAGAACTTTTTTCCCACCCCACCTGTTATCCCCTCAAAGACTCCTGTCCAGCCTCTACAGATGGGAATGTCTCAGATCTCAGTCCTGACTAGAGATCTCTCCTCTCTATCTACACTCACTCTTCCTGACTCTTGTGTTAAAACCATCCCTACACTGAGCACTCCCAGGCTGCCATCACCAGCTGGGACCACTAAACCCATTTCCAACACCTCACAGAGGCAATGAGAAATCCCCTCCCTCTGAACCAGCCACCCTCTTCTCTGTGTTTTCCCCTAAGTCCGTAAGGCCTTACAGTTGCTCTTCCCTCTGCTCAGAATGTTCTTCCCACAGACCTATATAGGATGCCATCTTCTCATTCCTCAATTCTTCTCTCAGCTGTCACTTAGCTAAGAGGTCTTTATGGCTACCATAGTCCCTTTCCCCTCCCCAGCCCTGATACTCCTATCCCCTTTTCCCAAACATTTTTCCTTTAGCAATTGTCACTAGTTAATGTGCTTATATGTTTTACTTCACCTATATTCTCTTTTCTCTCCTCCTCCACTAGAATGAAGGCCCCAGGAGGGCAGGGGTATTCTTCTTTCATCCATTTTGTTCTCTTTCATGTCCATACCATTGGTATATATAAATTTTTTGAGGGCCTAAAAATTAGTTATATTAAATAATATTTTAAAAATAAAAGAATTAGAGTGTTATTGAAATCTGTCTCTAATATCAATTTGCTACATTTCTACAGGTAAAAGGAAGTATTTTTTTATTGTTAGACTTATTAGGGTGACATTGGTTAGCAAGAATTACATGAGTTCTAGGTGTACAATTCTACAGTATATCGTCAACTTGCTGCATTTTAAGTAATATGAGTTCTCTTTCCATCACCATATATTTGACTCCCCATCCCTCCTCTCCAACCCCCTCTCTCTTTTCTCACCCCCTCCCCACTTGCCCCTGAATAACCATTAAACTATTGATGGTGTCCATGGATTTTGATCTTTGTTTTTTCTTTGTTGCTTTAAGTTTTATATTCCACATATGAGTGAAGTCATACAGTTTTTTATTTTTTCTGTCTGGCTTATTTCACTTAGCATGATGATTTCTACTTCCATCCATTTTGTTGTAGATGGCAGTATTTCATCTTTTCTTATACCTGAGTAATATTCCATTGTGTATATGTACCATGGCTTCTTTATCCAGTCATCTGCTGCAGGACACTTTGGTTGTTTCCATGTTTTGGCCATTGTGAACAGCACTGCAATGAACATGGGGGTACATATGTCTTTGTGGACCAAGGTTTTCAAGTTTTGGGGTAGATCCCCAGAAGGGGAATTGCTGGGCCATAGAGTAACTCCATTCCCAATTTTCTGAGGAATCTCCACACTGTCTTCCATAGTGGTTGTACCAGTTTGCACTCCCACCAGCAGTGTGCGAGAGTTCCCTTTTCTCCACCCCCTCCAGTACTTATTATTCCTTGTCTTGTTGATAATATCCATTCTAACAGGTTTGAGGTGGTATCTCATTGTTGTTTTGATTGGCATTACCCTGATAGCTAATGAGGATAAGCATTTTTTTTTCATATATCTGCTGGCCATTTGTATTTCTTCTTGGAAAAAGTGTCTGTTTAGTTCTGCCCACTTTTTAATTGGGTTGTTTGGGTTTTTTTGTTGTTGTTAAGTCATATTAGTTCTTTATATATTTTAGATATTAGACCCTTATCAGATGTGTTATTTGCAAATATTTTCTCCCATTCAGATGGCTGTCTCTTTGCTTTGTTGATGGTTTCTTTTGCTGTGCAGAAGCTTTTTAGTTTGATATAATATCATTCATTTATTTTTGCTTTTACTTCCCTTGCCTTTGATGTCAGGTTGATGAAGTCATCCTTGAGCCCTAGGTCTATAAATTTAGTACCTATGTTTTCTTCTATACAGTTTATTCTTTCAGGACTTATATGAAGTTAATTTTTGTACGTGGTAAGAGTTCACAGCTCAGGTTCATTCTTTTTTGTGTTTTTTTTTTGTTGTTGTTGTTGTTTTTGGGGATGGGGTAGTTCCCTGGCTGGGAATCAAACCCGAGCCATGGCGTTGAGTGCACAGATGCCTAGCCATTACACCACCAGGGAACCCCTTCAGGTTTATTCTTTTGCATACGTTTTTCCAGCTTTCCCAGCACCACCTATTAAAGAGCCTGTCTTTTCTCCATTGCATATTTTTTGCTCCTTTATCAAAAATTATTTGTCCATAGATTCATGGATTTATTTCTGGGTGTTCAGTTCTGTTCCCTTGATCTATGTTTCTGTTTTTCTGCCAATACCAAGCTGTTTTGACTATTGATGCTTTGTAATATAAAGTGAAGTCAGGGAGTGTAATACTACCAGCCTTATTCTTTTTATGTGGTATTGCTTTGGAAATTCGAGGTCTTTTATGGTTCCATATAAATCTGATTATTCTTTTATCTATTTCACAAAAGTATGATTGTGGGATTTTGATAGGCATTGCATTAAACCTGTAGATTGCCTTGGGAAAAATTACCATTTTAACAATGATAAGTCTTCCTATCCATAAATAGGTGATATCTTTCCATTTCTTCATGTCTGCTATAATTTCTTTCAAAAGTATCTTATAGTTTTCCATGTATAAGTCTGTCACGTTCTTTATTAAGTTAATTCCCAAGTATTTCATTCTTTTTGTTGTGATAGCAAAACCAATTGACTACCACATTTCTTTTTCTGAAGATTCATTGTATATAGGAATGCTGATGATTTTTGTGCACTGATTTTGTATCCTGTGACTTTACTATATTTATTTATTTATTGTTTCTAATAGTTTCCTGGTGGGGTCTTTGGAATTTTTTTATATAAAGGATCATGTCATCTGCAAATAGTGACATTTGACCTCTTCTTTCCCAATTTAAATACCTTTTATTCCTTTCTCTTGTCTGATTGCTTTGGCTAGAACTTCCAGTACCATATTGAATAGCAGTGGTGACAGGGGGCATCCCTGTCTTCTTCCTGATTTTAGGGGAATAGGCTTCAGCTTTTCCACATTCAGTATGATGTTAGTTGAGGGTTTGTCATATACGGCCTCTATTATGTTGAGATACTTTTCTTCTACACCTATTTTATTCAGTGTTTTGATAATAAATGGATGTTATATTTTGACGAATGCTTTTTCTGCATCAATTGATGTGACCATATGGTCTTTATCTTTTATTTTGTTTATGTGGTTTATCACATTGATTGATTTTCATATGTTGAACCATCCTTGTGCTTCTGGGATGAATCCCACTTGATCATGATGTATAATCCTTTTGATGCATTGTTGTATTCTATTTGCTAATATTTTGTTTAGGATTTTTGCATCTGTGTTCATCAGAGATACTTTTCTATAGTTTTCTTTTTTTGTGTTGTCTTTACCAGGCTTTGGTATTAGGATAATGTTAGCCTCATAGAATGAGTTGGGAAGTATTGCTTCCTCTTCAATTTTTTGGAAGAGTCTGAAGAGGATAGGTATTAATTCTTCTTTGAATGCTTTGTAGAACTCATTGGTGAAATCATCTGGTACAGGACTTTTGCCTCTAGGGAGATTATGGATAGTCATTTCAATCGCTTTGCTATTGATTGGTTTATTTAGATTATCCAGTTCTTCTTGGTTCAGTCTAGGTAGGCTATAAGTTTCAAGAAACTTGTCCATATCTTCTAAGTTGTTAAATTCAGTGGCATAAAGTCCTTCATAATATTTTCTTGTAATTATTTGTCTTTCTGTGGTATCAGTGGTGATTTCATTTCTAATTTTGGATATTTTGTGCCTTTTCCTTTCATCCTTTGATTATTCTAGCCAGGAGTTTGTCAATTTTGTTGACTTTCTCAAAGTAACATCTCTTTGTAATATTAATTTTTTCTATTGTCCTTCTGTTCTCTAATTGGTTGAGTTCCACTTTAATTTTTATTATTTTTTTCCTTCTGCTGACTTTGGGTTTTGTCTGCTCTTCTTTTTCTAGTGCTTTAAGATGGAGTGCTAAGGTGTTTACTTCTGATTTTTCTTGTTTCTTAAGATAGATCTGTAAAGATATAAATTTTTCTCTTATTACTGCTTTTGCTGTGTCCTAATTTGATATGTTGTATTTTCATTGTCATTAGTTTCTATGTATTTTTTAAATATCTTCTTTTATTCATTCTTTTATCCAGTCATTTTTTAATAAGATGTTATTTAATCTCCATGTATATGTGGTTTTTTTTCTGCTTTCCTTTTACAGTTGATCTCTAATTTCAAAGCATTGTGGCCTGAGAATACACTTAGTATGATTTTGATCTTCTTGAATTTGCTGAGGCTACTTTTGTGTCCCAACATGTGGTCTATCCTTGAGAATGTTGCATGTACACTAGAAAAGAAGCTATAGTCTCTTTTTGCTGGATGAAGTGTCCTGTAAATGTCAATTATGTCCAATTGCTGTAATGTGTCATATAGAGTTGATATTTCCTTATTTATTTTTTATTTGGGTGATCAATTGATGGCTGTTAAGGGAGTGTTTAAGTCTCCCACAATGATTGTGCTTTTGTCAGTTTCTCCTTTCAGATCTGTTAGTAGTTACTTGTACCACAGCTTTTTTATCCAGTCTTCTATCAAAGAGCATTTTGGTTATTTCCATGTCTTGGCCATGGTGAACCGTGCTGTGAAAAACATTGAGGTACATAAGTTTTTGTGGACTAAGGTTTTCAATTTTAGGGGTAGATCCCCAGAAGGGGGATTGTTGGGTCATTGCCAATATTATAAGGAACCTCCACACTGTCTTTCATAATGGTTGTACCAATTTGCACTCCCACCAGCAGTGTATGAGAGTTCCTTTTTCTCCACATCCTCTCCAGCACTTGTTATTCCTTGTCTAGTTGATAATAGCCATTCTAATACGTGTGAGGTGGTATCTCATGGTGGTTTTGATTTGCATTTCCCTGATAGCTAATGAAGATGAACATTTTTTCATATATCTGCTGGCCATTTGTATTTGTTCATGGGAGAAGTGTCTGTTCAGATCTACCCACTTTTAAATTGGGTTGTTTGGTTTTTTGTTATTAAGTCATATTATTTCTTTATATATTTTAGATATTAGACACTTATGTATTTTAGTTATTTGCAAATATTTTCTCCCATTCAGTTGACTGTCTCTTTGCTTTGTTGATGGTTTCTTTTGCTGTGCAGAAGCTTTTTAGTTTGATATAGTCCCATTCATTTATTTTTGCTTTTACTTTCCTTGCCTTTGATGTCAGATTCATGACGTCTTCCTTGAGCCCTAGGTCTATAAGTTTAGTACCACTGGTATATATTTATTGTGCTACCTCTTATTTACCCAACTACATGAACAGTGACTTAGGATCAGAGAACACATTTCATTCATTTTTGTGAAATAGAGAACCTTGCATATAGTAGGTGTTCAATGAAATCATTTTTAGTCCAAAATCAGTTTGCTGTCTTGACATGTGAGCAGTTTTTAAATAATTGTAGACTTTACATCCTTTAAGGATTTCATAGGCAAACATTACTGGCTCAAATATCATGCTTTCTTGTGACTTTAATATTCACCTGAAGCCTGGCACCTGAAGCCACATGATGAATGATAACAAACCTACTAGAACTTCAGTTTCACTAAACACTGTTTCTTCCCAAGAGTTGAGAAGTCAGCCATGTATTTATTCACTCATGGAGCTGCTATTCAAAATTTTAAGTCTTTTTATGGATTTCATTTATTTCTACATACTATTTTAAATATCTTCAAAAGTGGTAAAATTTTTATCTTTTGAGATAGATTTTTGGAAATTTTCAGTCATTCCAAATTCAGTGTAAAAGATTGGTAAATGCAGTGTAAAAGATTGCTAATTAAGTTGTATTACCATTTTGGACAGAAAGATGAAGTATGATTATTTTGTAAAGGGTATGCCTTATTAGCTCAAAGGTAAATACAAAAAAGAGGGGGTTCTAAAAAGATTTTTAGCGATTTTTGGAATACATTCATGAATTCCTAGAAAATAAACTTCCTAGAGACTTCCTGGTTCTTATGTTATTTTATAAACAGGTGAGTGTTTTAGTAGATGCCATCTATATGTGTCTGTATTGGTACACTGGTTTTGTGAAAGTCTCACTACTTTACAGTTTCACCCTTTTCTTATTATTTTTATAGTTTTTATTATTTTTAGTTTCTAACAGGTAAAACTAATAGGATTTTTTTATGTTGTTGATTAGCATAACTTGAAATTTGAATGTCGCTTAGTGAGGTAACTAGCTAGTTTCCTTTCTCTGCAATACTTTCTCTTTGATACTTTCATTTGCAAACCTTCCCAGAATATATCACCCAAATGATATTGGCACATGTTATTGTGTAAGATTTTTCATTGAAGATTTTTTATTTAAGCCAGCTGTCAGAATTTGAAACAGAGGCTTTTCCAACTATACCCTTATCCTCAATCCTTTCTTTATTGCTTGAGCATTTATACCTTTAGACTTAAAAAATATAATTAGTAGATAATTAATTGCACACCTTATTATTATATTTTCTAAGTAATTTATATCTGACTAGTTTAAAAATTATCAACACCTCTTTGCCTCTTCTGGCAGTATTAATAGGAGTATTAAAAAAGAAATGAAATAAAGTAAGTGCAATGTTATTTTTTAACACTAGGTGGCACTGTATTTCCAACATGGGAATTAGCAGGTCGTTACAACACTCACCCTCTGATATTCCAAAATTGTGTAATGTTCAGAAAAGATTGTTTCTCCATTTAGTGAGTAAATGGCACTTGGAAGATAACTCAGCTCAAATGCTAATCATTGTTCATTTTTTCTATACCTGTTTACATGTAATTATAGTTTCCATATTTTCCTTTCTGTTATCCCATCTGGGAAGATGGTGAAGTAAGAGCTAGATGACTCATCTTGGATCAAGCCCTGACAAGCAAACATTTCTCTGAGATATGGAAATGTTCTCACTTACTGTTTTTGGTTTTGAGGTTTTTTGTTTTGTTTTGTTTTGTTTTTAAAGATTACCGGAAAATAATTGGAAGGTAGCTCATAGGGGGGAAAATACTTAGAAGATGACATTTTAGAAAATCTTGGGTTTTATCAATCTCTCCCTAAGTGTTTCTTCAAAAGGGTATTCTACACATATGGATTTGCCTTCACTTTAGGGAAGGTGTCCGAAAAAAACAGAGGCATGAATGATATAGTCTTCCTCTGACTATTACCATCACCACAGATAGCACTGAGTAAGCTGGAGTAAATCTGTTTACTCCAAATAAGTGATTTTTGAACAGCATCAGAGGAAAATAAAAGACTGAGAAACTGAGGAACCTACTAATTATGGATGCAAAACTGCTCAGGATAATGATCCTGTTATGTTATTTTAAAAACACACATAAGATGCACAGAACATGACCAGCTTCTGAAATAAAATGAAGTGCACAGACACAGACTGTGGTCTTCAGCACATGCCCCGGAGAACCTATTGCTTAGGTTAGTTGTTAATTAGCAATTGTCTTTGTTGGGGTCAAGCTTTGAATGAAACTGATCACAGACTCTTACTTAAAGCTCTCTATTTCTGGTCAGTAACTTTCCCATCTAAAATGTCAGTTTACCTTTCAGTCATATGTAATATTTTCAAAGATTATTTTCCTTTTCAGACATTTTCTGAAATGTTTATGAAGTTACTATTGCCTATCTCTTAAAAGTTTACATAAATTTTTTTATGAAATCTCTTATGTAATTGGTAATGGTGTTCCTGAGAACCACTATCATTATAAAGCATGGGTTTATAATATTAATTTTTTATAACACATATTTTCAAAGAAATAAAATACCATTGATTGTTGACTCACAATATCACTAGGACATATATTTTAGCATCATTTTACTACATAATTTGAATCAGAGAATTGGATGTGATGCTGAGAGCTAATAACTTAAGACTATGCCAGTTTTCTTTTAGCTAGTCACCAGTTCTTATATAACATAAATCCTTAGTTCAGTAGCTTTTGCATGTTATACTGTGTTAATTAATTCTGAAAAGAGAAGCTACCTTGTAGCAAATCATTCAGAACAAATGAATCCATGAAATGCACTTGACTCTAATTATATATATTTTTATTGACACAGCTGTCCAACGCCAGGATGTGATGGAAGTGGCCATGTCACAGGAAACTATGCATCCCATCGCAGGTACCTAAAAATCTGGTGTTCAGACAATTTTTCATCATCTTGTTCCAATTTAAATGCTTCTTCTTGCCCATTCTAGAAAGATATTATCTGGATCAGGAATTGGACAGAGTTAGTTTTGGTTTCTTTCTTTCTTTTTTTTTTTAAATGAAACTAAGTTAAATCTTTAGTCTTTTCACTTACATGGTAAAGACATTATTATTTGTGGTCAAAAATGATTTTCTGATCGTGTAGTCCAGGTTACAAACCAAAATTTAGAGTTTACGTCAGGGCTTTGGTTGTATCTAGCTTTAGGACTCAAGCGAAACAAAAGTAAGACAGCAGAGTGACTGAGATTGACCATTTATTCCGTACATGTGGCTTCCTCAGGGCTGGGCAAATAATATGTAAGTGTTTTAGAGAGGTTCAACAATGACAAAAGGCTGTGTTAATCTTTCCACTGACCTTCATAATTGATGTGATTTGCTTTCCCTTTGAGCACTGACTTAAACCTTTAAGTCACCATCCCTTGGTGATACAATGAGAATGGACTTCATGTAAGTAATGATTGTATCACTGAATTCTAAAATTGGGGTGTCTCATTGGGTTTTAGCCTTTCATTTAATAAATAGCAAACCTGAGTCTATGAGAAATAATTGAGGTGCCCCCAGGCCCAAACTGGTTAGAGTCAAAAAGCCAGATTTCAAACGCATTTATTTTTTTCCCAATCCCCAGTCACCAGTAAATTTAACAGATGTTCACAGACTCAGGGTACCATTTGAGTTGGATTTGTATATGTCAGTGTTGTGTGTTTTGTTTTTGTTTTTCTCATTCCTTTTTAGTGTTTCTGGATGTCCTTTAGCAGATAAGACTCTTAAATCCCTCATGGCTGCTAACTCTCAGGAGCTTAAGTAAGTGTTCGAAGCATGGCCTCCTTGCCCTTTGTCCACTATGTTAGAACTCTCCTCATTCAGGACCAGTGTGTTGGTCACTAACAAGTAATAAATTGTGTCTCACTAAATTATAACCAACGACTCTTTCACCAAAAAGTTCAAATGACTAAAACCAAATCACCACAAGTTATTTAATTCACTTACTTTGAGGGTTTTGTTTTTTATAGTAATTTTAAAAGCAATGATGTAATAGTTAAAATATTTTTCCTTTTAATTTCAAAATTTGAGTAGACCTAGAAAGCTGTGGCAAACCATTCTCATCATCTGATTTTTTTTAAATTGCATAATATTTTCTCTTATGACCATTTTAAATCATATGACTGCTTTTCACTTTTGGGTGCTAGACATATTTGGGCTCATTTCAACCTACTCTATAGAAAGTCAGAGTCACAAGTATATTAACTTTTGCTTATTGATTTTATTTTTTCCAGTCTTATCTTTTATTCCAAATTTTTTACTTGTTTATTTTCATATCTTATCATATTATATATAGATTAATGAAAAAGTATCATTTAAAACCCTTTAAAAATATAATAAAGCATACATTTTTAAAAGATAAGTAACATTAAATAAAATTTATTTGCAAATAAAAATATTTTAGGAAGAATGGGAATTACTAAGTCTAGTGATAAAAATATATTTGTAAATAGTAGAATCAACATTTGGTATCTAAATCACAGGTAAAGTTTCAGATATTATATTTTCTTAATATTTTGTTATATTTCCATTTTCTAATTTGTTTAAACTTTTTATCCAAAAATTATAAAAAAATAAGTTTATGAACAAAAGATATACAAATTCCAAACTTTAGTATCAGAAATAGTAAAGGGAAATATGAAATACACAACTTGTTCTCACTTTCAAAGTGTAAAGTACAATGATTCTGAAAATCATTTATTGACTGCTACTTTTCCAGACTGAAATATAAAAATGCTAAGTAAAGACTAATAATTAACGGTTGAAAAGAAAGAAGTACCAGGAATACTTAGTTTCTTCTTTCTTCCTCCTCATTCCAATTTCTTCTTTTTTTTTTCAGCAAACCATTTATTCATAGAGCAAAAGAAGCTTTACTTTAACTCAATCCAGTCTAAAATTCATATGGATGGGGTTTAGAGGGTCCCACATTCAGTCAAGCTATTTATCTAATCAACTCTTAGTTGACCCCCTAAAGAGAGAAGTATTCACAAGGAGAAGTGTTCACAGAGTGCTAAAAGCACTTTGCTTTCTTTCAGGGATACAGTCAGTAATTTTTTTCATCGTTCCATTTGCAGTTCCTCAGAGGGTAGAGCAACAGGTGAAAATATTTGAGTTCCAGGACCTAACATTCCCCAGGGCTACAACAGAGCTATAGTCGCTCACAGGAACCCTAAGAGTTTCTTGCTGCCTCAGACATCTCCACGGCTGGCAAGAGAACACACCAGTGCTTAGGCTACAGTGACATGTTGTTTCCAAGAACAAATTGTTCAGTGGGAGCTCCGCTTTAGTGTGGAGCTCTACCTCAGCAATTCCAGCCCCTTGGGAGCCAACCAGTAGAATCTTCATTTAGGAAACATTATAACACTGTGGTGAAAAGCATGGTTTTGAAGCCAGTCTGACTGGATCCCAGCTCCGCCCCTTGCCAGTTTTGTGACCTTGGACAGGTCACTTAACTTCTGTGTGCTTCAGTCTTCTCATCATGAGGCTCAGATAAGAAAACCCCTATGAGCATGCTACCTGAGACAGAAAGAACCTGCTCAACTCTTCAGCAGTTCTGGAAACTCTTGGGCTGCTCTTCGGTTTAATGAGCTCCAGCCAGCTCACACTGCTCAGGCAGGTGACAGTTCAACATTCACTCAGCTGACTCCCAGCGGGAAAGGGGACAAACTGAAATGCCTCTGGGTCAATGTGGTCCTGTTCCTGTTGTTGGAGGGATGGCATCACGGGAGGTGCCAGAGTCATACCGGGAAGGATTAAGCTGTGAGGTTTTGGTCATTCTGAATTTAATGATTGATTGTCAATAATAGTTATTGGTAGATTTTCCAAAAGGCCATTTATGTTGTGCCATGAGGCAGAACAGACGGGGTGCAAATGAGTTAGCTTCTTTGGCCACCATATTAATGTGCCAAGTCTCTAGAATTCACATACCTCACTGTTGTTCATCTGAATTTAATGGATTATCATAGTATTGGAATATATCAAAAAATAAATTATGCACAAAAATGATGTGGAAAACATTTTTTTAAGTGAGAAGTTAGAACTTGGCATGTAGACAGAAGCCCAGCAGTGAGTTGTGGGCCAAAATTCTAGTCCTTCCAAAATAAGGTTTCAAAAAAAAAAATGAATGTCAGATAATAACTAATATGTTGTCTACCAAGCATTGTACAGTAATTACATGTCTTCACATTTTCTTTAAAAATAGATTCTTAGCCAAAAACTGGTTATATTTATGCAAAATGTCCCACAAAAAGCAGCTCATTCTGTTTAATTCTACTTGAATGTATCATGATTCCTCTTTCTCCACTACAGCCATATAACCTGTGCTCTGTTCCTGTGTTTTCCAGGTGTCCAACCCCAGGATGTGATGGTTCAGGACATGTGACTGGAAACTATGCTTCCCACAGAAGGTAGGCTTCATCCCAGTTCTGAGAAATAAAATCAAAGTGTCAGCAGCAGTTGACCATGGAGATTACATGGTTTTCTTTTGTTCTTTGTTGGGTACATATTTTAGTTTGTCTGGCTGCCCTCGTGCCAGGAAAGGTGGTGTCAAAATAACTCCTACAAAAGAAGAAAAAGAAGACCCTGAATTCAAGTAAGTGCAGCGATTGAAAGAGCGGTATCAGGATTAGAAGTAGCTTGTTGGTCAAATGGGTGGGACTTTGGTTGGGAAGCAACTGAGCATTGATTGCATTTCAGGGAAGGTGTACCCTATTAAACACAAGGACCCTTTGAAGCAGCAGTCAGTGTTAAGAGGTTTAAGAAAATTTTCCCATTCCTAGCTCTGTTTCCACAGTTCTTAGATAATATAAAAGAAAAAAGGAAAAGATTATATATTTTTTTCCAATTTTTAAGGAAAACAGCATTGCAAAAGTGCTATAGAATGACAAATTGACAGCATTTTTACCTGGAACTTCAATTTTGCTTAAAGTGAAATGTTATCTAAATTAAATCACCATCCTCTGAGATATATGCTACCAAGTCTTGGATGACATATACAGATGTAGATGTAGAAATTTATTTATTTATTTATTTGATTGTTCCCTGGCTGGGAATTGAACCCAGGCCGCAGTGTTGAAAGCGCCAAAGCCTAGCCACTACACTGCCAGGGAACCCCCAGATGTAGAAATTTAAATTGCTTGTTCTACAACATTTCTAAGTACAATAGACATTGGGATACCAAAATTTCAGTTCTATGAGCAATGTGCTATGTAACATAGAGCAAGGCAGTAAACATTTGGTCTTTTTGTTTGGAGGAAGTCTGACATAGTGCTTATCTGATTGGCTAGGGCTTAAAAGTGTTGGCATGAACTTGCCCCACTTCTTATAAAATGGATGGCAAGTTACCTAAACTTAATAAGCCTCATTTTCTCCACCTATAAAATGGAATAATAACAGTCTCTGCCAATAGATTTGCAATGAAGATTACAAAAGATAATGTATGAAAATCGCTTAGCTCAGAGCTAGTGCACTATCATTACTGCTAGTACAATGTTCTTTTGCTAGTGGTAGTGGCATCTTTTAAAAGTAAAATTTCACCAGGCTCTGGATGGTATGGAATCACCCTGCCTTTTTATTCACTCAGTTACTGCACTTCAAGTGAGTTATTCAGTTTCTCCCAGCAGGTAATGTCTCTGCTGTGTCTCTCTAGATGTCCTGTGATAGGGTGTGATGGTCAAGGTCACATATCAGGTAAATACACATCCCATCGCACAGCTTCTGGCTGTCCCTTGGCTGCCAAGAGACAGAAGGAGAATCCTCTCAATGGGACTCCCCTCTCCTGGAAACTGAACAAGCAAGAACTACCACACTGTCCCTTACCAGGCTGCAATGGGCTGGGCCATGTAAATAATGTTTTTGTCACCCACAGAAGGTAACATTTGTTCTCTTTTTCTTGTATTTTTGTTGTGATTGTTTTTTACCTGGGCTGTGTGTGTGTGGGAAGGGCCCTCTTCAAGGTCATCAATTATAGCACTTTAGATAATAAGTCTTTCCAGATAGATACTTGACACATTTGAAAAATAAAAAGTATTTTCTCTATTTGTAAAAATTCATTACACAATTTTCAAGTGTTCTAGATATTGTGCACTGCTTTTCTGTATTCTAAAAATACTGTTTATGCTGTTTTTTTTTTAATGGTTCAGTCTTTTAATGGTTCACTTCAGTTCCAAGTGGTAATATCTACTCTATTATGTTGTATAATTGTAAAATTTTGCTTTATGCCATTCTTTTTCTCTCATGAACTAGTTCAATTTCAGGCCAAATTGTAGTGGTTTTGCTACTGGGAAGATGTGACTCATCCCCAGCAGCCAGAGAGAAAATGACACAGCCACAGGATGAGAGAGATGTAGAAAACCCTTTATAGTTTCACAATAACTTAATTCCTTTATCACTGACTGTCACCTATTTCAACAGAGCCCTTTGTGGGTACAGTGATCTTAAGTCCAGCTTATTGGTTCACATTCTACCTAAAGGAAAGAAGCCAGAAGATGCACTGCACACTTCTCCAATCAATGAGGGCCCTTCTAGCCTTGTGCACCACCGCACGTGATATGGATTTAAAATCAATGAAGCTTTAGTGAGCCCTGATGTTTTGCTTATGAGCAGAATCAAATTGAGCAAAACTAGGGAATTCTGACATTTTGTTCATTTTTAAAGATACCTATCAATAGTATAAGAAAATGAAACCTTCCAAGAATTGCTGATTTAAGGGGATATCAGCAACATCTGCTTATGGAAAAAAACCTGACATTTTTAAGGTTTCTTTTTTGTTTCTTTACAATTTTTAAATGCCTAGTAACTTCCACAATAGTATTCATTGTCTTATTCTGAGTTTGAATCATTTTGTATTGAGAAATGACAGTCACAAATTGAATGTGCCTAATATCACATTTACTACATAGTAGCTTCACTTTCTTATCACAACCTGAGCAATATCCACATTAACACTGGTAATGAAATACTACTGCTGTACTATGGGAGCACATTCCTCAATTAGCAACAACAATTACCTTTAAAAATCTTGAAGACCTTTAAAATGATGACACCAAGGCAAGGTGAGGTGCAAGAGGAATTCTCATAAACTGTAGGTGAAAGAGTAATTGGTAAAGCTGCTTGAGGAAGTTGCCTTTAAGGAGTCAGGTTTAAAGAGCATATGAAAAGTGCTCTGCTATCTGGTCAATAAGCTGTTAGGCTTATGCCTCAGAAAATCCCCTGCATGGTGGAGTCCAGAGACATGTCTGAGAATGTCTGTGGTAGCCTTGCTTTGCTGTCTCCAAATAGGAAACAATCCACTTGCCCACTACCAGTCAAGAGTGTAAGTGAACAGGTTGACACACAGTGTGAAAATGAAGGCACAGCATGGGTGAATTTTAGAGCACAATGTTAAGTACAAAACAGTGCTGAAGAAAATGTGCAGTATGATTCTGTTTACAAAAAGTTAAAAACATGTCACAAAATTACATTTTAAAAGACTAAGTGATTATTAACCTGTAATTCAAGTTAATGATCTGGGCGGGGAGGCACAGGAGACAGCAATTGTTGAGGAGTCCGGGGAGATTCAAAAACATAATAAGGCATGCTCTATGTGTGAAGGAAGTTGGTGTTCATTTTAAGAATATTCTTTAAACTGCAAATCTATATTATATGTACCTGTGTACATATTATATATTTCATAATACAGAAAACAAAATAAGTTCAAAATATATAGGCTGCAAGATTAATGCCAAGATATGATTTTCTAAAAGGAAAGCAATTAAAAATTTAATCAATGAATAGTTCAGATTTCACTCTTCTTCACTAGAGATTTCTCTTGCTACTTAAAATTTTTAAAATGCTGAAATTATTTGGGGGAATTCTCTTTAAGGTGGAATGCTTTTCTTAACTATATATAGAATTTAATAAAATAATATAACAAAATATCTAGCTTATTGCCTGGCACATCATAGGTATTCCATACAGGGTCTATCCTTTATTTTTCTTAAAAATTATATTAGTACACACACACACACACACACACACACACACACACACACTAATGTGTTAAAGTTAGAATTCCATACTTGAATACCACATTCAAACCTACCATACACTTTTATTTGTTATATATTTTGAACCTAAAATCCCTGAGGTTGTTCAGTACTCTTTTCCATCACTGTCAATAGCTGACTAATATACGTCGTGTTCCAGCAGAGAGCACTATTCTAAATAACTTACATGGTTTATTCCCTTCATTCTTTATATAACCCTATAAGCTATGGAGACATTGTAATTATTCTCTGTGGACAGAAAAAGATATAAGCACAGGGATGGTCAGGAATGGCCCCTGCCAACAGCATTGGGACACCAGAGCCCCTTTTGTGAGCACTGTATCATTGATTTCCCTGAATTTAGATCCTTCCAGGTGTCAGGCATGAGCACATAGTTTCCTCAGCCATTCTGTAAAGTAAGTTTTGTCTTTTTCTCATTTTAAGATTTAGCAGAATGGGAATAATTACAAAACTTACCTTATAAGATGGTGAACAACAATTTTATTTGTTTTTTTACATCAGCATCATGTTTGCATACTGATTACTTTAAAACCTTGCTTTAAATCTTTATATTACAAACTTCCATTTTGAAAAAAATTGATCTTAAAAGACAGTTGATACTATATTAAAACACACACACACACACACACACACACACACACATCTTTATGGATGTTTGCAGCTTTAAAACCAGAAGTTCTTTAATAGAACTCAGTGCTATGTCATAGCTTTACAGTTTTATTGAGGCTTATAAAGAGTAATGTCCACTACATAAATTCTATCACCTGCTATTTTACTTTAATAAAGCAGATATAGTTTCAAATTGCCTTAATATGTCTTAATAGAATTGCAAATTTAGTCAAAATCACATAAGCATATTTTTCTGGCCTTTGCAATATGGATCCCAAAACCCCACAGGGACACCCCAGCCAACTTCCACCTGTTCTCCATAAGTAAGATGGAGCTTCATGGAGGACATCCGCAAAAAGAAAAAGACTTTATAAATATTTTTCCACCCCATTTTTTTAAATTTAAGATTTGCTTTATATCCTGGAAGGTATAACTAATTGGAAGATACCAAATATCAAGTGGCCTTTTTTTATTGTTAAATTCATTGGGGTGATATTGGTTAGTGAAAATTACATAAGAGTCAAACACATGGTGATGGAAGAACTGACTCTGGTGGTGAACACTTAAGGCAACACATAGACAACATACTATAGAATTGTACAGCTGGAACCTATCAAGTGGCCTTTTTGAAATCAAGCCTCACTTTCATAGCTTAACTATACTCTTTGGTGCTAAGTCACATAGTTTTGGATGCTTTGTTACCATACCACTTTCCATACCACTGTTACAACTGGACATTTACTGCTGTGTTGTCTGAACAAAGCAGATCTTTTAGGAGAGAGATAAATTCTCATGAGCTATTAATTTTCATTATGTTACAAACAGACTTGCTATAGGTCACTTGAAATTTCAACTTACCAACTAAATATTAATTCTGTTCATGACCATTTTCTGAGGACACAATATGTGACATAAAACAAGACATACTTGTGCAAATGTTCCAGAAAAACAACATAATAAAGCTTACATAGAACACATTTGAAAGAGAAGCTTCTAAAAATAGAAAAATCAGGTTCAAATTTTGTTTGGGTTTTTTTATTATTTTTTTCTCTGTAAACTATTTCATAGTTTATCAAATTTTGGCAAACCACATAACCTTTTTATGTATAATATTACATACCTATTATTTTCATAATTTATATAATCTTTATATAGAATACTTTAAATTTATTTAAAAAATACATTCACTCACCATTTATTAAAGGCTTTGCTTCAGAAATATTTTCTTTCACTTGGCCAAGTATCCTAATCTTTGGATTAAAAGTAGTTGTTTTATACATAAATTGTAATCAAATATCTTCAGAAAAATATTTTAAATGGCTGATTGGGATGATTTTTATTTAAAAATTGTATCTCCAAAATACAACAAAATTATGAATTAATGGGTGCTTAAAAACAACCAAATCATCTGTGTACTATGGAAGACAAGGTTTATTCAATGTCATTATCATTTTGGTACACTGTAAGTAAAACAAACAGCATTAAAGGAAAAAAATGCTGCTGAAGAGTAAAATTAAGGAACAATATAAACACCACTGTAGGACAATACACTGCCTCAGCAATTATTGTATCTGAATATTCTCATAGTGGTTTCTTCCATCATCCTTTCAGGGTAAGAATTTAAAACAATGTTTTTAAAGTTAAGGAGTAAACTATACCACAAACTAAATTTGTCATGGAGAAGAAGAGTATTATTTTGGCCTTGTAATAATCTGAGTCATTCTGTAAAGATCAGACTACAATATGTATAAAGACAGAAAGAACCAGATTTTGCTTTATTATGCATGAAATTTTGACTAATTTGGAATTATTGTTATTCATAATATATATAGAATTTCATGTTTACAGAAAATAATCACTGCTAAAGAAAGTCACTTATATGAATGCAGAATAGTAATAATTTAACAAAATTAATGAAATGATAACATCAACAATAGTTATTTGTATTTTGATTTAAGAAAAAACAAAACATTTTACATTACTTCAGGGTCTTTTGCTTCTTTTAATAGATATTTATGTGTTATTGGAAGAAACTGTAGATTATAATGTAATTAGCAGGCAAGCAAACATTTAAGTAGTAAGTAGTAAATAAAAAATTGAGTTTTATACGAAATAATGTTTGACAGATCGATGTAATTTCTATTTACATAGCTTATCTGGATGTCCTCTAAATGCACAAGCCATCAAAAAGGGCAAGGTTTCAGAAGAACTAATGACCATCAAGCTTAAAGCAACTGGAGGTAAGAGCTTATGACTGGGGTTCACCATCCTCATTGAGATCCAGACTGCAGCTCCCCAAAGGGTCTGCATTCCAAACTATTTTTGCAATTTTATTGAGATTCATTAATATATCATAAGCCTCATGTGGAAAGTGTAATTTTATACAAGAAGGAAGCTTTCCTCACATTTGAACTAAAACTATAATTTTATCTAAAAAAGAATAGCTTGGTTTTTTTCTTACTTTTTTATAAGGATCCCCAACAGAGAAAATCAGGTGGAACTTTTGTCTTTCAGTCCTCAAAATGAAGTTTGCATGAGCACACATACATATGTGTGCATACGTGTGTTTGTTCTTTGTGTAAGCTCTCTACCAGATTTCAAAAACTACAATTTCTGTCATTTATATTTAAATCCTTAAATTTTGTTCCATACTCAAAATAATAGTTGTGTGGTGAACCCAGATGATTTAAATTTATTATCTATCTCTGTATTTCGCTACATGTTTTCCTAGTGTTAATCCCTGATCAAAGTTAATAAACAGTTTCTGCACTCTATATTTGAATTTTTCAAATTTCCTTTGATTATTTAGTGCTTTTCTTTTCTGTATTTATTTTTTTTAGTTATGTTTCTTTCTCTTTTTTTTTTTAAGGTGGAAACTGTTTTACTTTTTGGCTTCTTATTTTTACTTTTTCTAATTTTTTTCAGTTACATTTGACATTCAATATTATTTTATATTAATTTCAAGTGTACTTCATAGTGGTTAGATATTTATATAATTTATTCTTTCCTTAAGATTTCTCATCAGCGTTACATCAGGCATGTGTTGCTTTCCATTTAAGATCATTCTAAGTCATCTGAGATACAATTATTTTGTTCTGGAGGATTTATTTGATGGTGTCTTTGGCACATGACTAGAATTGAGCTGGAGACTTTTAACTGTTGTAATTTTATTTCTCTGAAAACATTGCTCAATCTTTTTAATTTGCATGTGATTTTTAAAAATGAAGACATGCAATATCCAGGAAGGCAGCTCTCCTGAGCTTCCTGTTCTTTCCCTCTTAGGCGTCACAGACATTATTTAAAGAGTTCTTCCTTCATGGGCGCTCACTCCTGAAAGCTGAGGGAGGTCAGTATGCTTGTGGATGAGCACTCTCATGTTCTCCAAGGTTCAGATGCTCAGTAAAATTGCTTTGATTATTCTTTGGAAATACTCCCCACTCTTCAAATGCCTCCTAGCACACTTTCAGTGAAATTGGCACAATTAATATCTATTTATACATCACCTTATTTCAAATAATATTTAAAGGGTGGGGAGTGCAAAACTACATTTAGAAAAAGAGTTGCTTAAAAATTAATTCAAAAATGAGACAGAAGAAAATCAAATATATGAAAGCAAGATGGGACAAGCCTAAGGATACTACAATGAGTGTGTGAAGCAAGCCATTTCACAATGGGTAAAAAAAGAATCTCAAACTTGACTATCAGCTTTTTAGAAGCCAAAGCAAAAGAAGAATATAATCACTATGAGAATCACACTGTCAGTAAGTAAATTCAGAGCAAAACTATATCTGAAACTTGAGTCTTTGAAGAAATACTTCCTAAGAGTCTTCATTATATTACCACCAGCAACATCTTACATTAAATACAATCTAAATCAGAAGCTGTTCCTAATATAGGTAAGAATCAAAGAGTAAGCCAGTGGCTTTACAGCAAATTATAATGAAACTTTTATAGGAGGCCAGAATGATATGGACTGGTTACATGCCTCTGCTGGTTTGTCTGAGCCCACTGGTACACTGTTATAACAACCTGGCAGCTGAACTGACCACATAAAGGCCCTTTATGAATACAGCATCTTCAGCTGAGCTTTCCAAGGTTGTGGAGCAGCAGTGAGATGGGTGGAAAATATTAACAAGTGAAGTTATTCTAGATGGGCCAAGAAATCAGAAAATTACATGTTTTTACAATCTAAGGAACTAGGGGCTGATGTTAATATGAAGCTTAAGAATCTCTAATGACTTTTGCATAAAGAAAATTTTACTTGAATTCAGGTCGGTGGTCAGTTGATGGTTAAGGAGTAACTAAAGTGATTTGAGGTCTGTTCTAATAGCGTTCCACCCCCACAGTCCCCTACCTTAATGTTTGGCCACAATAATTATACCCTGAATGATTTATAAAGCAGGTGTAAGCCAACACTCCCTGACATTAAAAAAAAAATTCAAATTGCAATAAGTGTAAAGTGTATGTATTTTTAACCTTTTTAATGTATTATGTTAAGTTAAACTAGGTACAAATCATTCACGTAATTGGTTGAGTTTGGTAACATGGCAGGTGACTATTTCCTACAAACCAGTTAGAACATGAAAAGTCTATATCAAAAACTTTACATTAATTTTGGAAGAATTGGTCTTCTGTTCTCCATTCTTGCCATAATTAAATTAACATACTAATTTTTAAGATCACTGCTAGTCCTTGCTAATAAAATTTGATCATCTGTATATAAACAAATGCTTGCTACTCTGGAGTTTGTGGTACAACTAAAAGTTATCATAGTTGATGTACATATATGTTTTTACATTTAGTGTCCTAGTTATTCCCTTGTAGCAAAATAGAATGTTCTAATTATTTCTATATATTATTTCTTTCTGGATATTGTGTCTTCACCTCTGTAGTAACAAAAATAATCAAATTTATGTTAACTCATTTTCCCCAAAATAAAAACAGAAGTAAAATTTTAGTCTGTAAACCAAATATAAAAATAAAGGTTCACTTTAAAAATATAATACAATCTGTTTGAAATAAAATTAAATTATTTCATTGGTATAATATGAAAAAATAACTTATTAAAGCCTCTTATGAGTATACCTGCTATATACAGATATATACATCACACATATTTATATAGAATAGAAGACATTTTTGTTATATATTATGTAATTCCTAATTATGTAAATTAGATTAGTATCAAGTAAAAGAATTATTGAATGAAAAGAAAGCATATTCTTTTGCTTTTGAATAGATGTACTCTATGATTAGTTCAATAAGACATTTAGTGGAAAGTTTATATAGTTTCCTTCATCAGCAATACCTAGCTAATCTAACATTCTAGGTAAGTATATCAGTGCACACATTTTACTGATACTTTCAAAACAGATTAAATCTGTGTGTAAAGGTAGCATTGTAATAATTAAAAGAACATTCTAGAACTAGAAAACTTGTTTTGAATCTCAGCTCTACCAGCATACTAATTAACCCCTTCATGCCTTGGTTTTCCATCCATAAAATGAGGTAGTAAGTGTATCTACTTCATGGTGTTCTTAAGAGACTCAAATGAATTAATATTTGCAAGTACAGTATAAAATTCAAAATTGATGTCATCCTCCCAGCTGCATGCAGTGGTGAATGAAGGCTCTTAAAGAGTGTATGTGTTGAGATGAGTGAGTCAGATAAAATACATAAGGTAATATATTCACAGAAAAAAATTACGAAGAGATTGACTGAATTTCCTTCTATAGCTAAAATATCTTCCCAGATCCTAGAAATCATAATGAAAACATAGTTCACTTATTTATTAATTTCATGAGAATTTATGGAGTACCTATTGTGTATTAGATTCTACTATAATGTTTCTTTTTTGAGGTACCTCTTCTTAGGTTTCTAAGCTCCTTTTCTTACTAAGCATCTTCCAAATGGCCCCTTCTTAATGAAGAGGCATGAGTGTCTTCACTAACATTGGACCTCAGGGAAACAATCCTAATTAGATCTCAGTACCAATAACTCAGATTCTCACTTAAACAGTCTTCTCACAAGCATCATATTTAGCCAACATTGAACTCTTCATTTTTCTGCTACAAATTGCTGCTCCCTGAGTCTTCCTCATCCCAGAAACACCACTAACAAGCTACTCAAGCAGAAACAGATGGTCATCTTTGATTCCTCCCTTCTCTCATTCCCTTCCTCTAATCCATCACAAATGTTGCAAATTCTACCATCAAGTTTTATCTTGAGTCCACTTTTATTACTTCTGCTTCCACTTCCATGGGGCAAAGGGCCATCAAACCCAGCCAGGACCTCAGAAATAATGTCTTAACTGGTCTTCTGGCTTCTGCTCTGTCTCCCCTTCAATCCATTCTCTGCTCAAAAATGTTGGGTATGCTTTTGAAAAGTCAGCCAGAACACTTAAAATCCTTCACTGATTCTCACAGCAGTTAGAATAAATGCAAGCTTCTCGTGAGGTTACCTCATGACCCACTCCCCTCACTCATCTTGCTTTCTTCATTCACAAGAGCCTTCTTACAAAAGTCCCAGGAGCATTTTCTTCCCACCTCATGCCTTTGTGCTTCCTGTTTCCTCTGTCTGGAATGCTCATCTCACCCACTAGCTTTTCATATGCCTGCCTCTTTCATATCAATAAAGTGTCAGATTAAATTCGGGCTCTCCAGTGAGGGACCTTATAGTCTCTGCTTGTTTCCTTCATAGCTCTTCATATTTTATAAGTATTTCCTTGCTTATTGTTTGCCTCATGAGACATTATGTAAGAAAACACCATTCCTTGAAGTGGAATTTGATACCAAAGAGTCAGAAAGAAAAAAAAAAAAACAATATGTCAAAGGAATATAGCAAAAAAGATTTTCATTTGCTCAAATCAGAAAACTTTTAAGTACTGATAACACTGCAAACATCAGTTTAATTGAGAATATTTCAATCCCTATTGTCTGAGAGAAGATTCCGCTACCAGCATACCTACCAGTTAAATATGATGCTGAGAATGCATTATGATTCCTTAGATACAGCAGATCCATGTAGATTAAATCCTGTGTCCCAGATAGGTTCTGGGTAATTGCTTATTGTTTTCTTAGTAGCTGTGTCATGCTCTTGACTCATATTCAAGTTGATCTAGGTACTAAAATTCCTAAATCTCAGTTGTGGCTTGCTTCTTTTTCTGTATTGAATCTCAGAACCCACTATTAAATCAATCTAATGACACACTGTCTTCATTGCTCCCTGTATGGCCTACTTTTATTCAGGTAGTGAGTTACGTATAACAAAGCAAGAAATACCTACAAAACGGCTACCTGGTTTATCATGCTGTATGTAAATCTTTAGGGCTTACTTTTTTTCTTGTAATATTATGTTAGCAAGAGGTACCCACATTGTTTTGGGAAGGCATATTGAATTGTTTACAAGTTGTACTTTTTTTTAACTTTTTATTTAAATTACGTTTTACATACAATATTATAATAGTTTCAGGTGTATAACACAGTGATTACTCATTTATATAACTTCCCTTTTTTTTAAACATAACTTGATAGCATTTTATTTTATTTATTTCTTGTTATTCTTTTACTTTTTTTTAATTCATTTTTATTGATAGACTTTTTGGGGTGACATCTGTTAGCAAGAATTACCTAGGCTTCAGGCATACAATTCCACAGTGCATTTATATAACTTCCTAAATCCTCATTCCAATACATCTGGTTCCGGTTTAATACCATACCTAGTTATTACAATGTTGTTGACTATAGGCCCTATGCTGCATTTTATCCCTGTGACCATGATTTTGTACTTCTTTATTTCTTCCCCTTTTTTTTTTAAATTCATTTTTATTGTTAGACTTATTGGGGTGACATCTGTTAGCAAGGATTACATAGGTTTCAGGCATACAATTCTACAGTGCATTGTCAACTTGATGTATAATGAGTTCACCACCTAATGTGACTTCTCTTTCCATCACCTTATATTTAGCTTCCCCCCTCCTCTCCCACCCCCTCCCCTTTCTCCCCTCCCTAACCCACTCGTCCCCAAATAAACATTAAACTACTGATTGTGTCCATAGGTTATTTGTTTGTTCATTTCTTTTTTTCTTTGCTTTCAGTTTTATATTCCGCATATGAGTGAAGTCATACAGTTCTTTGTTTTTTCTGTCTGGCTCATTTCACTTAGCATGATGATCTCCAGGTCCATCCATTTTGTCGCAAATGGCAATATTTCATCTTTTCTTACAGCTGAGTAATATTCCATTGTGTATATTTTAACCCACCCCTTTAGCTCTCTTGCCATCACATCAACAAATCTAGTACCCTTCTAACCCAGCACACAGTGACTGCATTCTTCTTGACTATATTCCCATGTTATACCCTCTATTTCCATGATTAATGACTTGTAACAATCCAACTAAACTTCTTCATCCCTTTCCTTCATTTTACCCACTTCCCCATCCCTCCTCCCATCTTAAAGAAGTCCCTCTAACGTTCTTTATAATACTGATTTGATTGTGTTGAACTACTTTAGCTTTTTCTTATCTGAGAAGCTCTTTATCTGTCCTTCAATTTTGAATGCTAGTCTTGCTGGATACATTACTCGTGGTTGTAGATGCTTGGTTTTCAGCACATTGAATATTTTCTTGCCATTCCCTTCTGGCCTGTAAAGTTCTGATGAGAAATTTTCTGAGAGTTGAATGGGTGTCCCCTTGTAAGTTACTACTTGCACCTCTCTTGCTGTTTTTAAAAATTTCTCTTTCTCTTTATCTTTTGCCAATTTAATTATGATGTCCCGGTGTGTTCCTGTTTGGAATAATCTTGTTTGGGACTCTCTGTGCCTCCTGGGTTTATATGTCTATTTCCTTTGCCAGGTTAGAAAATTTTCAGTCATTATTTCTTCAAATAAGTTCTTGATCCCTTGCTTTTCCTCCACAGCTTCTGGTAGGCCTATGATACAAATGTTTTTACATTTAATGTTGTCCTAGAGGAATCTCAAACCATTCTCATTTTTGGGGGGTGAATTCTTTTTTTCTATTTGTTGTTCTGATTGGGTGTTTTCTGCTGGCTTTTCTTGTAAATCACTGCTTTGCACTTCTACTTCATCTAGTTTGGTGACTCTTATTCCATTTTTTATTTAAATTAATGTATCATTGTCTCTGCCTGGTCCTTTATAATGGTTTGAATGTCTTCCTTCATGTTTGCTATCTCTCTGTTGAAGTTATCATGATGTTTCCTAAGCTTTTTTATAATCATTGCTTTAAGCTTTGTTTCTGATGGATCATCTGTACCCATCTCTTTTACTTTTTTCATCTGTTGTTTGAATTTATTTTGAGTTCCCTTTCTCTGATTTCTCATTCTGGCAGCCTCTTTGTAGATATTCTGTTCTTTAACCTGTCATTCACTGCTGAAGTTTATTTGTTGTTCACTGCTGATACTGGGTGGGCAGAGGTCTGTGGGGGAGGGGCATTCGCACCTTTGTTTTCTTCCTGGGGCTGCAGGATCATGCAGTCAGTTTGGGCATAATTATACCTTTCTGTCTGTAGGGGCAGGCGACCAGCGTTTCTACCTTTGTTCTCTTCCTGGGGCTCCACAGTCGCATGAGTAGTACATGGGCTTTTGACTTTCTGTCCTCAGTTTGCACCAAGGACTCTGCCCTGAGCCTTGGGGTCAGTGCTGTATGTTGGTCTTTCAGACCATGCTGGTTGTAGACCTATAAACACACTCGCAGTCCCCTATCTCCCTCTCCTTCCTGGCTGGAGCGAGATGGTGCTGCAGCTCCTCACTGACCCATCACTCCCCGTCTTCTTGGAAATGGAATGAAGTTTGGCCACTGCATCTTGTGAACCAGTCTGCACCACCTAGGAGCCAAAGTGAGGTGGTTGAAGTATCTCACACCCCCGCATCTGAGCCTCCTTTTCTCCATTCCACAGTCGGAGAGAGGTCTGGAAAGCTCTCCTGCTGCCTTCTTGCTCCTCCCTCCCCCAGCAGTAGAGTTCAAAGTGAGGTCCCATGCATGGCCCACGTCTCTGCACTTCCTCTTTCATTTCTCCTTTATTTAACCCTCTGCCCACATGCAGGTACTTCAGTGCAACAAGCAAGTTTCTTAGCTGTGATTGTGCATGTGTAAAGGATCCTTGGTTGAGGTATAGGTGTTTTATTTGTTGTAATCTCCAGGGGAGTTTTTCAGAGGTTCCTTTTATGGCACCATTTTGTTGCTCCAACCCTCCAGGTTGTACTTTTGTAAACAATATGCTGCATACCTCTCGCACATGCTTCCTATTGTCTCCAGTGTTTATCTAGGACTAGAATTGCTAGATCATGAAGCCTGTGAAGTTTGCCTTCAGTAAATAGTGAACTGTGTTCCAAAGTAGTAATGTGAGGAAAGTATAAGAGCCTAGATCTCTTTCAAACAAGCTATCAAGTCTCCTTAACCTGCTTTCATGAAATCAATATTATTTAATATAAATACAAAAGTTTCATTTATTCCACTTAATTGGCATTCTTTGGTTTAGATTCATCATTCTAGACTGTTGAGATTACCTTAAATTTCTGACATCTTTAATATTAACTACCTTTCTCACCTTTTAAAAATATTTAAAATGTATTCATTTTCACAAAATAGTGATGGGAAAATAACTTCTGTTCATTCAGAGCCTACTCTGTGTTCAACACTTTATATTTTATTGCAATGATTCACACAACATAGATTTTATACCTCTTTCACAGACAAGGGAACTGAAGCACAAAGAAGTAAGTTTCCCAAGTTCAAGAACAAGGGTCAACACTAGCATTCAAACTCCAAAGCCCATGTTCCTTCTCTTAGACTGCATTGGCTCCTTATCCAAGTCCACGTAGTAAAACCAAAATTTTGTATCCCTGCATGCTGACCCACCTGCTGGAACCTCAGCTCTGTCTCTATAGTGATTCATAAAGTCCCCGTCAGTTAACAAATGTATATTTAATCAGCAAAAACCATGTTTTAACTGTCATTGCAGTATTGTATTTGAGGGAATGAATGCATGAACTTTGAAATTCAATCCCAGCTCTGCTTCTTTGGACTCTGTCACTGATTAGCGTGGCCTCACTTAGCCTAAGGCTTAGTGTGTTCATATATGAAAAATATATACTAGAATATGTACCATAGAGTGCAGTAACATTTAAATGAGAAAACATTTATGAACATGTCCAGCAGTATTCCTAGAACATAATGGATAGGGTGACTCAACAGCACCATTGTTTTCCATCCCATTTAAAATGGTACATCTGGTTAGTCTAATAATGGAACAACAGTAAGAGGTGGTACTTTTATATACCTTTTTGCTTACAAAGGATTTAAATACTGCAAATCCTTTTACCAACCTTTTTAGAATCTTGGATATGGATTTGGGTTAAAAATTCAACATTTTAAACTAAAGTTTAATTTTCATTTTACAAACCACAAATTAAATGTAAAATTACTCAAATTTGTCACAGTGTTCTATTTTCAGTTTGAACTAAGCCTAACTCTTTATAGGTATAGAGAGTGATGAAGAAATTAGGCATTTGGATGAAGAAATAAAGGAACTGAATGAATCCAACCTTAAAATTGAAGCAGATATGATGAAACTTCAGACACAGGTAAAACAAATTTCTCTTCATGGTAAAAATAATCTTTAATGGAGGCAAAAGGTTGAACTGTTAAACCTTGTGATAAAAAAAGAAATTCTGATACCTTACAATAAATAGGTGGATCATGTCTTAATGACATGATTATTATAAAAATTTGAATACTGATTTGGTAGATGAAGGCAAAACCACTCATGTTTTTTATTTGGGTGCATCAAAGATTTTTATAAGCAAATAAAGAATATCACCCTATAATTATAGAGTTCTATAGAACATGTGGTGCTTTAGAAAAATTGTTATGAGAAGATTTGAGTAGTTTTTTTCAAAATTCAGGTAAAACAGCAACTTTTTAAATTAAATTTATTGAATCATGGTTATTATCAACATTATTATTATTGACATTGGTTAGTAAAATTAAATAGGTTTCAAGTGTACAATCTACAATACATCGTCTATATATTACATTATGTGTTCACCACCCAGACTCAGTTCTCCTTCCAACATCATATATTTGACTCCCTTTACCCTCTTCTACCACCTCCCCTCCCCTCTTACCCTGTGATAACCACTAAACTGTTATTTGTGTCTATGAGTTTTTGTTTGTTGGTCTTGTCCATTTGTTGCTTTCAGTTTTATATCTCACGTATGAATGAAATCGTATGGCTCTTGACTTCTTCTGTCTGACTTATTTCACTTAACATATTACTCTCAATATCCATCTATGGGCTCTTGAGTCATTTTTCCTGCTTGAGCCCACTCCGACCTCTTAGGAGTGTACCTTCCCCTTGCCATTCGAGGCCCTTGAGCCACTCCTGCTCAGGCCCACTCCTACCTCTTTGGAGTGTTCTTTCCCTTTTAATAAATTATCTATTTGTTTCACCTCATTTTCCTTTTAATAAACTGCTTCTTGGTTTCACAGCTACACACACACACACACACACACACACACACACACACACACAAAGAAAAGAGAAGAAAAGAAAAGAAAAATATCCATCCATGTTGTCACAGATGGCAGTATTTTATCTTTTCTTATTGATAAGTAATATTGCATTGTACATATGTACTGCAAATAAAATGGGGTAAGTTTTTAAATTTAATTTTTTTCTATAACACATCTGAATGTGTTAGTTTTTATTGGAAATAGATTTTTCTGGAGATTTTTCTGAACAGATTTCTTACAAATATCCAAGCAGTTCCTCAATTCTTTATTCTTCTTCCCCATTCCTGATTAAATTTATCCAAGTAGAAATTGAAAGTTCAGTCCAGGATTTTTAAAACAATAACAATGACTCTGTTGCAACAAGTCAGAAGGAAAAGAATGATGGGACAAAGTACAAGTATAGGCTGAAGTATCTTTCTCCCTTTTTCTCCTCTCCTGAAATGTAGAATTTTTAGAGCACTGTGTTTACTAACTCGTGAAGTCCTCATTCACAGCAGTTTAACACTGAGGTTTTTAGACCATCTGAAACACAGGTTTGGTTTCCTTACACAGCATGACCAAATGTAATAATCTTCTATTAATAGCAACCAGTTCTACAAAAAGAGCTTGATGCCTTGGTTTACAAATTGTGGGAACTCCTCTTTACAACCATCAGCAAAGAGAGCAAAGGCCTCTGCCCTCATGGAACTTTAAGTCTAGAAGGAAGAGGCAGATAACAACAAAAAAAAATTTAAATGATAAATTGTGTTGTATAAAAGAAGAGGATGGGGAGAGGCAGCCAGATTTCAATATAAAAAAGGATAGCCAGTGTAGGCCTCAAAAAGAAGACTGCTGGAACTAAGGAAACTTGCCAAACAGATATGGGGAAGTGTGTTTCAAAGAGTAAAAATAGCAAGTACAAAAACCCTATATCTTGAGAAGACCCAGAATTTTGAGAAATAGCAGACTGAGTGTGGTTGCGGGTTAATGATGTGGGGGAAATCAAAGGAGATGTGTCCCAGAGGTAGCACATGGAATGTCCTAGACTATTTTAAAGACCTTGTTTTTTATTCTGAATAAATGCAGAACTATCTAAGTGTTTAAGCCAAAGGTTAATGTGATCATATTTGACCTGTGCCTTACTACATTTTAAATGAATCATAGTGAAAGCTGTGTGGAAGATGGGCCAAGAATAGATTGCAGGGGGTCAAAGCCATAGGCAGGGCCACCAATGAGATGGCAGTCACTCACTCGGGTGGCTAGGCCCATGGGACAGTAGTGCAGATGGGGACAGTCATCCCATCCCATATATTTTGAAGGAGTCCAGTGGTTTTGAAGTATGAAAGGAGGAGAGCCCTCAGGGTGACCTCAAAGACCTGAGCAACCATGTTCAGGTTGCTGCCTGCTGGAGAGGAGAAGACTGTATATGGAGCAGCTTTAGGAAAATAGTAAAATTTTGCTCTTGAACATAATAAGTTTAAGATATCCATCATATAGTCACATGGAGAAGTATTGTAATCTGAAATTCTGGGAGAAGTATGGACTAAAGATATAAATTGGGAATATGATTGCAAAACTTAGAGCAATCTTGTTGGGTTGCACTTTTGTGAAGGTAAGTTACAAGGTATGCATTCCTTGGCATTAAAATGCAGCTGATGCATGTTCCTTCAGAGAGAAAACTTTTGCACTCCTTCCAAACTCCACTTCTCATATTCTCAAGTTATTTCCATTTCAGATCACATCTATGGAGAGCAACTTAAAGACAATAGAGGAGGAGAACAAACTTATAGAACAGAGCAATGAAAGCCTGCTAAAGGAGCTGGCAGGTCTAAGCCAAGCTCTCATTTCAAGCCTTGCTGACATCCAACTCCCACAGATGGTAAGTCCAAGGCCAAAATGTGGCTGCTCCATTCCAAGTGTTTGCAATGTCAGTGTGCAATCACCAACAGAGCCGCCAGACAAAAGTACCTAGCTTTGAGAAGACCTGTCAGCAGTCACTGAGGCATCATGCTTCCTCATGTATGTCTTGCAATAACCACCCTCTCCGGGAACATGATAGATACATACATTTAAGTTGCATTAAGGTAAAAGGTTTTTTATATTGTTGGAGTCATTTAAAGATGAGGCTTTATTTGAAATTTGTTTCATAATGTAATATGAAAGTTGGAGGACAAAACTCCCTGGCTAAAATTTTGTTTCTAAATAGAAAGCTTACAAAATCTAAGATCCTGTCATCTGCATCCTTTTTTCCAAAATCTAAACACATATTTGAAGTATGACAACTACTTAAAATTTATAGAACATTAGTTTCCTTTACATTTTCATAAATGTAATAAACATTTGAAAGAGAAGCTGCATTGTTGCATGCCTTTAATTTATCAAGTGTGTGCAGTTTTAGAACCAGTCATCAAATTTTGTGTGTAGAATAGTTTTAAAAAGCAGCAGTCTAATGAAGAAATATGATTGGTTTTCTGAAAACAGTAAATACCCTCAATTTACCCAACTTCCCAGCATGGTGTAGTCATCTTAATTAATTCTAAATGTGTCTCTTGACAATAAAAAAAATAGATCAATAGTTTTTTAAAAATCAATGACATAATAAAGAAAACAAAGGAAAATAAATTATTACTTTGTAGCCAGTATTAAGGTAATTTGTGGACAGTATTATTATTTATTAACATTTGTCTAACTCATACTTCAAATTTGTATTTTTGTACTTGTGTAGTCACCGTATAAGGCATTCTAGTGGTGACTTTTATGTTTAATCACACTAAATGTTCAAAAAAGCACTGAAGACTGAGCATTGGCATTCTTATTCTATAATTGAGGAAATAGAGTCTCAGGGAGTTTACATAATTTGATCAAGGTTCTAAAGCCAGCACAAATTGGGTGGGCTTGGCTTTATAGTGTGGCCTTCATTCTTTCTGCCACCTGGGTCCTAGTGCATTGATGTGATTCTCCAAGAAACATGTGACACCACAAAGGCAGAAGCAAAAAGGACAGAAAAACACAATTAGAAAATAGTAATAATTTAGATCAGTACTTTGCCGAACACAACAAAATGCCCTTCTAATTCAAAAAGCCTAACTTGTAAATAACAATAACAATAATATCATTTATAGCAATAGTATTTAGACTTTTTAAAAGTTCTTTTTCCCCAGCATCTTGTAAAGTAAGGCACATGTCATATTTTTTTCAAAAAGATGAGAAAATGGAGGCACCAAAGAATGGTAGGGTACATTCCTTTGTGTCATTTATTTCCTTTCACACAGCATGCAATTTCAATATATTAAGTGTCTGTTCTCTTTGGAGCACCATATTAGGCAAAGGAAATACCAAAAACACACAAAATAAGTAAGGGATGAGCAGACTGTGACTTCATAAATTTCATATTCTACCTGGAAAGACAGCTAGATAAATAAAAAAAGAAAAAGTATATTATAATGATGCTGAAAGGGAAGAATGGACAATGTGATGTCTGAGGATGGAAGGGGAAATTTTCCAACAGACAACTGGTTAGGGAGCAGTGTGTTCAAATCTTAAATTCCTTAATTCAGTCCAGTGCTGTGAAAGGAAGCATCTGGTACAAGCAAGTCTTCCTCCCCAAGCTCACTGACATTCATCTTCTGCAAGCAGGTCTGTTTTATGCTGAACATAGGCAATTGAAGCTGAGACTATCTCTTAAGAGAAGTACTACAGCTTTGAGGAGTCCAGCTGAGCAGCCAGACATCTTCCTTATGTGGCTCTACACTGACCACAAAATATTCTACAATCATATTAATCACATTAATTCAGTAAAGAATGAACAGATGAATCTCAACATACAGCCAGTCTCTTTCTACCTCCCCAAGCTCCAACATAATGATCCTTACCTTCCCTCCAAAACTCCGGAGTCATTGATATGCATCCATGATTTTTGGTCCTCCTTTTGCCTCAGCCTGAATCCCTGTGATTAGTTCAATGTGTTTTGTCTCCATTTAGGGGCCTATCAGTGAGCAGAATTTTGAAGCTTATGTAAATACACTCACAGACATGTACAGCAATCTGGAACGGGACTATTCCCCGGAATGCAAAGCTCTGCTAGAAAGTATCAAACAGGCAGTGAAGGGCATCCACGTGTAGGACCGCAGCACTGCCAGGCAACAGAAATCACCAACAGCAGTAATTCCAATGGATCCGCTAGGGGTGCCTGTGCTACTAAGGCATGTAGGTTGTCGTACTGCACTTACATTGCAACATTGCACTAATTTTTTCCCCCAGCTGACATAAAAAGAAAAGAAAAACTATGATAGACTCTGGATTAAAAGTAATGCTGTCAAATATTAGATCTTATTTATTTTCATATGTTTTTCTTTTATTTCTTCATTGCACTCTTTTGAATTTTTCTTTGTAAATTATATGTAAATTAATGTGACATTTTTATATTTTATTTATTTCTAATCAAAGAGTTTTTTATCTTTTAATTGTATTTTGAAGTCTGCCATATTTTTACAAGTGTGTTTGTTTATTTTCTGATAGAATTAAATAGAAATGCTATTATCAAATCACATATCTTTCTGGGTTTAAATGAGAAAACAAAAACGTATGAAGGAAATCCTTGCCTAAGGACTGCACTATGCTCCAGTTTGATTTTATTGCACTTCTTTTCCCTGCTTTCACTGGCTTTGTATTTATAAGTGGGTTTGTGGAAAGATTCATGAAAGAAAGAAGAAGATAAATGGCACCCACTAGTGGGCAATGCACTCTCACAGAAGCACACTATAATGAAGAAGCCTATTCAGAATTTGTTAGCAATAATTAAATATAGCGATCAGCAAAGTATTCAACTTGGCTGTACAATTTCGGTCAATATGAATTATTTATTTGAAATGTTTTGAAGAAATGTAAGGTTTTTAGTTATGCATATTTGTGCTTGTTTTTCAAGTCATATCAGATTGTTGACAACTCTTATCCTAAGACAAAAAATAAGACTTGATGTGATCAGCCAGGTTTTCCTGCCATATGAGGTACAATATACAAGTGACAATGTTGATGTAGATTTGTACTTAGCAAATACAAATACATCCAAATGGAAAATTCTGTAGATATCATATCCCCTGAAATAGCATTATCTTACTGGGTTGACTGGAAAGGTTTGGAAAATATAGTAATACATGGAAAAATAATACTCTGATATGAACACTCATAATGTGGTCTCACCCTCTTTAGGCAACAAGACAACTTTCAATTTGATCAAAATATTTCTGTAGAACAAGTGCTATAAAGTATACACATTCACCCACACAGGCACACATCCACATATACACATTCACATACACTCACACACACAGAAAATTCAGCCTGCAATATTGAATTTCTGGATGGATCACAGTTTAGTAGTTGCTATAGTAAAGGCAATGTCTATTTCAGGGATTGTAAACTAGTTAAGCATTGTTTCAAAAGTTTTTTTACATTTATTTTTTTTAAGAAAAAGGTATAGACAACCAGCTAAACTGCCTTTTTGGTGTGCACACACATCTTGTGTGCAATGTGCCTCTGTGTAAATGGACACTTGAACTTAGTGTGGATTTAATTTTTTGTTCTATAACAAAAGTGTTTATTTTTTATTAGCCTCATGAATATGTAGATGGCACTCACAGGCTTGATATATTCCGCTGTTTTTACTGTTATCTGCACAAATGAAAAGTAATCAACAGTAATTCCACTTCCATGCCATTGTGGTTATTGTTATGTATTAAGTGAGGCTTATCTTTGGTTTGGGGTTCATTTCAACCCTTAAGTCTTAGTTTAGTGAAAAAAAAGATGTCTGTTCTTAGGTAGGAATGGTGTTTATTTAAAAATCAATTTAAAAGGAAAAAGAGCTACCATATGTGCTGTTTATTATAATTGGGACATCAAACAAAATTTTCTATTAAAGTTATGTACTTGCAAACTTTTTGTTATAGAGTACTTGATAGATGCATACAAATGAGTTCATTTATTAAAATACAAATGTTTAATTTGCTAAATATTTTAATAAGTTTGTTATATATTTTATTTAATTTAAAAGAAATTTCTTGCCAACCTAAGTATTTATTACTATAATTTACTATAACTTCAGGTTAATTTATTTATGTTTGCATAGTTTGAGCAGGATGTTTGTGAAGTACATTTGTATTTATTTGCATCCTTTGTACTTGATGTGTTTTGTAATGTGCACTGAATTTTTTTCCTTTCAACTATGTTTATGATTGATACTGTAAATTGGGTCTTTTGTAAACAACAAAAGGGCAATGATGTATGCATTTTTTTAATTTTAAGTAGTTTGTATACTGTTTCTTCAAACAATTAATATTTCTTACATCAAAGCAACAAAATTGTGTTCAGTGCTGTACATTTGGTGAATGGTAGGAAATAAAAATTGATAACAAGTTTCGCTGTGATTGTTCTCAAGCTACTGTATAAAGACCATTATCATCATCATCTCATGAAAAGCACTTTCCTATAGGAGTTCTGCTGGGATAGGGTACACCTGAGTCCTTGAGCAGTTCTGATGCATTTTGGTTCTACCAACCAGTCTGCTTGGTTTATTGTTTTACTGCAAATAGACAGGATGTTTTGCCAATTGACAAATTCAGTATATGAGTACACCTACAGAACAGTAGGTGCTCTCGATGTAAACGCACTTTTGCTAGCAGTAGCAGGAAATGCACCTAGATCTAGTGAGCAGTAAAATATAAGCACCACCCCCTGATTCCAAAATTGCTGTGGGTATATCTGTATACTCATTCAAGTCAGTTGAACTCAGATTAAAGAAAAATAATGATTAATTCTTGACAACACCTCTTTTACTTGTGTATTTTTCCCACCTAATATCAGTCAGCTTAATTTAATTTTTGAGTTCTGAAATAAGTCAGGTGGAAAGGACAAGATTTCACTCATATGAGGGATATAAAACAAAAAGCAACAAATGAACAAACAAAAAAATAGCTCAAGATACAATAGAATGGTGGTTCCCAGAAGGGAACGGGGCTGGAGGAAGGATGAAGAGGGTAAAAGGTAAAGGGGGTTAAATATATAATAATGGAAGGAAACTAGACTTTGGGTGGTGAGCACACAATGGAGTAGGCCTGGGCAGACTTCTTCAGGACAAGAGCTATTTCTAATATTCTCCAACTGTCAGGATCCACTAGCTATTTATTTTTGCTTGCTCAAGTACATATAGCCACCTAAGGGTGAGCTGATTCTCACCCTTAGTAGCTGTACCTGCGTGTGCAAAAAATGTGTTTCTTTTACATTTAACTGCCCAGCTGCTAGGCCCTGGTGTAATGTGACATCTGCTATGATACTATTTTTTAGTTCAGGTAGTCACCCCAAAATTGCTTGACAGCCCACCAGTGGACCGCAATTGATGTTTTGCCCATCCCTGCAATGAAGTATACAAATATAGTATTGTAAAGTTGTACACCTGAAATTTATATAGTGTTATTCACCAATGTTATCCAATACTATTTTAATAAAAAAACTTCCTGTTTATGCTCATATTTACAAATCTCTAGGACTGGTTGCCATTTATACTCAATGTGGTAAAACTCATGTAATCCATGTAATGAAGCAAAATTGGCTGAAAGGAAGTCTGAGTCCCCAGAGAAAAGGCAGGGAACTTAAGTAGTACTTTATGTAACAGGACTTGGTACATGGCAGTTAGTATACAGTATAGCTTGCTTTTATTTGTACAAGATACTGTGTAAACACAAATTGCTCAGCCAACTTCTTAGATTACCCTTTGCAGAATATGTGTACCTTGCCCTGATTAGGATTTTACATCTGTGAGTAGTGTCTGCATTCCACCCAATATGTCAGAAGAACAGTACCAGTTCTATTGGAAATAAGGAGAAAATAATGAGTAAGAACTATATATTCACACAACAGAAGTTTAATTAAAAGGTATTTATGCTAGGCTTACTTCTTGATTTCCACATAAACTCAGCCTAGAGGGGATGACAAAATGAGCGATAGGCATTATGACTGAGGTACTCTCAGGCTGCAGTGGAAACAATGTGGAGGGTTACCTAACTCACTGATTTCCTGGGGAATTACTGGTTACAAATGAGCTGGGTGAGTCAGACGAAAGGCATTGCAAAGTCATGATGATGAGACAAATCCAAGCACCTTAAGGTAATTAAAGTATCACAAAAGAAAATGATGAGAAGTGAGAAGATAAGATGCAAAAGGCCCAGGTAAGTGGGAGAGGGGATCATTATAAATAGCCATGCTAAAGAGTTCTCATTTACAAGCAAACTTTAGAATACCAAAGAAAAATTTAAAACCAGAGAATGACAGGATTAGATTTTCATTAAAGATAATTTATTCTAGCAATTCAAACAATTAATATTTTTACATCAAGGTAACAAAATTGAGTTCAGTGTTGTATCTTTGTTGTATCTGTGCAGAAAATAAAAATTGACAATGAGTTTTGCAGTAATTTTTTTCATGCTGCTATAGAGGAACTACATATTATCACCATCACATGAAAAGTTTGGGGGCCTTTGGACACAGAATTAAATACTTTTACTGGAACCAATGTCCTAAAAAGAAGTGAATGATTCTTTGATCTGCCTCATTAGAAAAAGTTTTAAAAATTAACTTCTTATGGTACATAAACATTTTCTTAATATTCATAAAACTAATTTTCTCTCTCTTTCTACATGTTATGTCTATTTTATTATGGTCAGAGAACAACACTCAACTATCTCCTCTCATTAGTCAGCAGATAATTATGAAGTAAGCAGATTTAATTGTCTAATAACTGCCTACACTGTCAGACAGAATCAATGATACCTTGTATATTTCATCTCATAAAACTTTAAACAAATTCTTGGAGCAAATATCACCATGCCCAATTAAACTGGTGAGGAAACAAGTGCTCAGAAAAGTTAGTAATTTGCCCAAGATCATAATACCAGGAAAGGGTGCAGCCCAGATTTGACCTCTTTCCACTATTTTTAAGATTGAACCCATAGGAATCTGCGCGGTCACCTGTCAGCATCTGACCTGGAAGAAAAAAAAACAAGAATTAGTTAATATTAAGATATACACTGGGGCTCAGATATATCCAATATTCTTAAATCTTGACACAATAATAATGTCTACCTACCATTCCTGAGTGCCTCATAGTGTCTCTGAATTCACTCTTGTAGGCTCGATAGCCACACCAAAATGTGATATTGTGATCAGCACTATACTGATAGAAACCTGAGGCTTAGAGAGAATAAAGAATTTGCTTAATGCATAAGAGAAGTACCACGGTTAGGATTCAACCCATTTCTAACCCAAAGAGGAGCTCCTGTCCCATCTGTAAGCCATCATTACTGTATTTAGCCAACACCTAATTTGCTGACCATCATCCTATCCTGCCTGAAGTCAGTCATTATGCAAGAGGTGGTCAGTTGAATCACCACTCTGGATAAAGTTATTCAAAGAAACATCATTTTCACAATTAAACCACACTATTATGATGTATTTTTCTTATAAAAGCATATCATAAAAAATATGTCATCTTAATAATTTATTTGACAAATTGGGGTTGAAAATCTTAGTATGGTTGTAATAACAGCCAAAAAATAAGGAAAATAAAACTCATATTTGTTGTTTTTAGAACAAAACTACATATTATTGTGTTGTGTCATTAGGTGTTTTGTGTATCCTTGACAGTTTTGGATTAGCCTCCAATAAATAAAAGGACAATTAAGTAGTGGTTTTTACCAGCTCTTAAATATTTAAAAACAAAAAGAATGTAAAGTTCCCTGCTTTTAAGAAACAGCTGTTGTTTTAGAATTTTTCATTCAAATATGTATAGTCATCTAGAAACGTAGTCATTTTCTTTCTGTGACCAATTATCTTATTCACTTTGAAATGAAACCCAGGATTGGATGGATGGGCTAGATATTTTGGGGAAAAAAATGGCTCTTTGGGGATATGGCACTCTAATAATCATTTAAAGGATCAAACTTCTAACCACTGGAATTCTTTATAAATATCTATTCCCAAGACTAGTGTACTTGAGAAAACTTTCAGGTACTGTGCCTCATCAAAACCCCAAGGACCAGAGACCTCCACACCCAGAGAGCTGGCAATGCCCAGGCCACAGTGTTCTGTCTGTCTGTTCTGACACACCTTGGCAATCGAGTTGTTTCCATTAACATTGAGTTTACTCTTCCAGGAAATTCTTGCCCAGGAATAAAAATTAAAAATATCTCCATTATTTGTTCCAGGAACTTCTTAACAATGCATTGATTTATATGGGTAATACTCAATGTACTGTCAGAGTAAATGATCCTCTTCTGGACCATTTGCTCTGACATGGTAGTTTTCTCTTTGAGACTCTTTGAAACCCCAGCTGTGCTGTGTGCGTGTCTTCTAAACTGTTATGTTGTGAACTTGCCTAATTCTAATCACAATCACACATTCAAAGGCCCTCCTTAAATTAGACCTTCCAAGTCACACGGAATCCCATCTTTTCCTGCTGCTTTCCACAGATGTGAAGACCCTGTCAAGGAGAATTAAATTTTGTGTATCAAAGACTATCTTGGTTGTATTCTATGGGAGCAGCACTCAACAGAACCAATTCCTACAAACAGCTATGAATATATACTTATATATTCAGTTTTCAGTAAGCAGGTACATAAATGGTTTAATTTTGAATTATCATAAACCTAAAAGCTTAACTCTAAATATTTCCAACAACCTTCTTAGATACTTCTGTAAGCATAAAGAAAAACTGAATGGTTTTACTCTCTCCCACATGCTTTTTTCATCTCCAGAGAATCATCTCAATCAATAAAAATGTAAAGTATCAACAGAACCAGAAGAAAATGAAGGAACACAATAGAGGGAAGAGGGAGAGTAAGGAAAAGAGAAGAAAGAAGAAGGAGGAAAATAATAATTTCCTGGTATCACGTGGTTTTTCAAAAGTCAATAAAAAGTGAATGCGAGTTCTTTACAGGCAACAACAGAAGCTAATTCATGGGCCAGGACAAATACAACACCTGTTTCCTCAGGTACTGCAAAGCACTCTGACATTTTTTAAAAAGGAGTATGTGTATATGTGTGTGTGTTTAACATTTATTCAGTGTTTAATGTTCACTGGGAGTTTCCCAGGAACTTTATACATATTTAATTCTCACAGTTCTGTGAATTATGAATGATTAAAATCATTACACATTTTGAAAATAAGTCACAAAACAAGTCAGTAACGTGTGCACAGAAGAGTACTGCTTTATACCTTCCCTTCTCTTCAACTCTTTCCTTACGAGCACGACTTTCCCCATCTGTTCTGCCCTCTCTGCCCCTCAGTCTCTGGCCTGCACCTACCTCTTCCCTGTCTCACCTTCCAACACTTTCTACACAATCCAAAACAGTAGCTGCTGAGCACTGAATTATGGTCTGTGCCACAGGGTGAAAAAAAAACATGTTGGCTATATTATGTTGAATACCATATGGTTTTAAAATTAATTGTTCATTTCTTTTTACTTATTTTTTTCTTTTTACTTATTTTTAATGGAATTGCTAGAAAATGTAAAGTTTACATGTGTGGTTCTTACTCAATTTCTATTGAACAGTGCTGTCTGCCCATTCCTTCTCCAAGAAACCAAAAGGATGTTCAAAGAAAAGGAAATCAAATATTCTACTTCACACCATTTCTATAGCTCAGAAATCACGATGGTGGTTTTTTTCTACTTCCTCAAAGTATGAGAACATCTGAGAAATATTTACGTGTTCAGACAAGAAACCAAGTGGCTAATCACACCATAAACATATCAAATATGCTTCTACAACCTGAAAATAACTCATTTTAGGTTTTATTTTTATAAATACCAATCTACATGACCAAATTCTAAACCTAAAAGTTTAACTCTAAATATTTCCAACAACCTGTTTAGATACTTCTGTGAGCATAAAGAAATCAGAGCTTTTATTCCAACTATGATGTGACTTTTTAAAAAAAATCACACAAAAAATCACATCATAGTTGGAATAATTATTTTAGTACACAATACTGAATTAGAAACTGAGAAAAACTATTAGAAATTAGAGAACCAAAAATATTATGTAGATTTATTTTCCTTTAAGCAACATCAATCTTTTGTTGATAGGGAAACCTGAGTTTATTGTTGTCATGAAAGGAGAGCACCACTCCTTGAAGGGAAAGGCAATGGTGGGTTATTTATAGTTTGTGAGCTTTGGTTCAAGACAGATCTTTCAATGGCAGTACCTAATTTGGTTTGGATCAGGTTGGTGATATAACTTATAATCAGTTGACACAGGTTAAGAGGTGAGAATTTAGAAGGGAGTCATAGAAGTGTAAACAACTGTTTGATGCTACCTATTGAACTTTGACTGCTCTGATATTCATTTAAATGAATTTGGGGTAAGTTCCTGAAATAAACAGAGCTATTTGCAGCTTTATCTTACTGGACAGAATTTCTTAAAATAATAGTCATGTGAATAAAGAACACTGGAATGGTAAAGTTGTATTCGTTTGTATGGTAAGTTGTATGATGTTAAGTAGTTTCTGCTCTCCAAAGTAAATTTGCAGAGGTTTTCCTGTGGATATAAGGAATCCCGAGGCTTCAGAACTGATAAGGGTGGCCTCGGGAAAGTTGTGAAGACCAGGTAGCCAGGGGCAGCAGGAGTCCCTAGGCGTGGGAACATGACAGGTTCTCAAAATGTGGCAAGGACTTCAGCCTGGACATGTTGATCACTCTTTTGTTCCATGTATCTGGGAAGGGCTAACTAGAAAGCATACACAATGCTCTTGCCCTTGACAGATAGATGCCAAAGCCTTGAATACAGCAAAACTGATGAGCAGAGGGCTGGGGCAGAAACAAAAGGAGAGATAGATGTCTAATGTAAACAAAACAAAATGCAGCCAAATGCTGAGCATATGTGATCTTAAAATGTCTCTTACCACACTTACATTTTTATTTTACTTAAGACTCAGAAAAGTTAATAGCTTGTCCAAGGTCACCCATATGGTTAATAGAAGAGCTAGAATTTAAACCCAGGACTGTCTGACGCCAAATATCATGGTTCTCCCACCACATTATACTGAACCCGATCCATGGTTGAGAAAAGTACCAGACTTGGTGGGAGATGAAGTAGATGAAGGAAACTGAAGTTGGGAAGACCAGCTGCGAGGCTATTGTAAAGTCAGAAAAAATGGTGAGGGTGTGAACAAGGGCAATTGTGTTGAAAATTAAAAGGAAGTCCTAGTTCAATAAAACATTTCAAAAAGTAGTATTATTATAACTTTAAATTATCTAAGAAAATTGACACCTAAGTTTCATTTGTACATTTAATATCCATGATTTTTTTTAACCCCAGGTGAAAAAAACCCCTGAAGCTTAGCTGACTGTCTAATGCTGAGACCTCTAAGGTGTGGTGAACAGGCCACAGTGAGGCCCAGGGTCCAGCTTTATAACCTGTAAGAGATGTGATAGTTTCAGAAGAACAAGGAGAAAAACAAATTTGTCGAAGGCATTTTACAAATTTGAAATACAATCTAAATTATTATTTTCACAGAAATCCTATTTATCATTAGGTTCTTAAGAATGGCAAAAGAACTATAGGATGGCTTAGAATAGTTTATACAACCTAACGTTCTGTTAATAGGGTACAGTTCTTCTCAGCAAATTTATTTTTATGTCATTGTGCCTTATGTAATTGATAAAATTTTTTATATTGTCATTTATTTATTTATATGTATTTATTTAGAATTCTTTTTATTATTGGTTTCAGTTGTACAAAAACACATAATGATTAGACATTGACCCACCTCACAAAGTGTTAACTCCAACAAGTCCACTACCCATCTGACATCTTACATAGCTATTACAATGCCATTGACTATATTCCCTATGCTTCCCTTGACATCTCATTTATATATGTATATTTTTTAAGTTATAGTTGACATTCAATATTACTTATATATTTTTAGGTGTATAGGCAGTGGGTAGGCATTTATATAATTTATGAAATGTTCCCTCTGTTAAGTCTAGTGCCTAACATCATACATAGTTTTTACGTTATTGACTATATTCCCTGTACTGTATTTCACATCTCCATGATTATTTTGTGACTATCAATTGTACTTCCTAATCCCTTCATCTTTCTCACCTATCCTCCCAACTCCCTTCCATCTAACAACCATCAGTTTTCTCTCTATATCTGTGAGCCTATTTCTGTTTTGATTGATTGTTTATTCTGTTCTTTAGATTCCAATATAACTGAGATCATATGGAGTTGTCCTTCACAGTCTGATTTATTTCACTTAGTATAATAAACTCTAGGTTCACCCAGGTTGTTACAAATGATAAGATTTCTTTCTTTTTTTATGGCAGAGTATTTGTATAAATATACCACAATTTCTTTATCCAATTGTCTATTTATGGGCATTTCAGTTATTTTTGTATCTTGGCTATTGTAAATGGCACTGCAGTAAACTAGGGATGAATATATATACAATATGAATATATATATATATTCATATATAAATGTGGAATGCAATATAAATATGGAATTCTGGGTCATAAAGTAGTTCTATTTTTAATTTTTTGAGGAACTTCCATAATGTTTTCCATAGTGGCTGCAACAATTTACAGTCCTACCAATAGTGCATGAGGGTTTCCGTTCCTCCACACCCTTACCAATACTTGTTGTTTATCAATCTGTTGATGATAGCTATTCTGAAAAGAGTGAAGTAATATCTCATTGTGGTTTTAATTTGCATTTCTCTGATGATTACTGATGTTGAGCATCTTTTCATATGTCTATTGGCCCTCTGTATTTTTTCTTTGGAGAAATATCTGTTCAGGCTCTCTGCCCACTTTTTAATTGGATTGTTTGCAAGAAGGGGTGTTTAGTTGTAGCAGTTGTGTGTTTTTTTAAATAAGTTTTGGATATTAACTTTTGATCAGTTGTATTGTTGACAACTATCTTCTCCCATTCAGTAAGATGTGCTTTTGTTTTGCTGATGGTTTCTTTTGCTGTGAAAAAACTTTTTAGTTTGATGTTTGTTTATTTTTTACTTTTTTATTGCTTGAGAAGATACATCAGCAAAAATATTACTATGGGTATTGTCTGAGAGTTTACTGCCTATATTTTCTCCTAGGCATTTTATGGTTTCAGGTCTTAATATTTAAGTCTTTAATTCATTTTGAGTTTATTTTTGTATATGATGTAAGAAGTTGGTCCAGTTTCACTTTTTTGCATGTATGTATTCAGTTTTACCAGCACCACTTAATTGAATAGACTGTCTTTATTCCAGTGTAAATTCTTGCTTTCTTTGTCGTAGATTAATTGGCCATATAGTCATCATTTTATTTCTAGGCTCTCTATTCTGTTCCATTGATCTATGTGTCTGTTTTTATTCCAATACCATGCTGCTTTTATTACTATGCCTTAGAGTATAACTTGATATCTGGTAGCATGATATCTCCTAGCTTTGTTCTTCTTTCTTAAGACTGCTGTGGCTAGTGTAGGTTTTTCATGGTTCCATTTTAATTTCAGAATTATTTGTGTTAGTTCTGTGAAAAAAATGCCATTGGAGGGGAGAAAGGGGAGGGGGTGGGAGAGGAGGGGGGGAAGCTAAATATAAGGGGATGGAAAGAGGGGTCACATTAGGTGGTGAACTTATTATGCATCAAGTTGACAATGCACTGTGGAATTGTATGCCTGAAACCTATGTAATCCTTGCTAACAGATGTCACCCCAATAAGTCTAACAATAAAAATGAATTTAAAA